>OX418216.1:152073970-152624805 GCA_948455865.1 Conomelus anceps
GGTAATTAGAGATAATGATTTTGTACAACTCTTCTTAATGTATTGATTTGAGTGATGAATTGTGTTTCCAGTATGCTATAGGACTACAACAGAGGCGTATTATTTACAAAGCTAATGAATATTTTTGAGATTGATGTTTCTAGGTTCTAATGTCATGCAGTTGCTCTAGGGTTGGACAGGCGCAGCCATTTTTCCATAAGGTACCTATTTAAGTACGAGATAAAGCCCGCTCGGCTCTCGAGGGACCTAATGAAGTTAGGAAGTGCGTTCCAAGCACGATAGGCACTTACAACAAATGATTTTGTATAAATGTTTGTAAGATGATTTGGTATCCTTAGGATGAGAAGGAGGAGGAGGAGGAGGAGGAGTAGGAGAACAAGTAAAAGTAGAATAAAGAGAGTATTAAATTTTTAAAAGAGTTTTTAAAAGTAGAATAAAGAGAGTATTAAATTTTTAAAAGAGTTAAAAAAAATTGAATTCGTTAATGGCCACTTTCTACAAATACAGACTCAATAAAATCGGGCACCCTGCTAGTTGAATACCAACTAGGTACTTACCTAACTATGAAGGAATTTTTCGATATACAACAGCTCTGTCCCCCAGGGATTACACCTTGCATAAAAAGATTTTTGCATGGCACAATTCTGAAGTTAAACCTGCAAGTATTTAGCATAGCGTCACAGCTATGTCCCAACTGGAAATAATGCCAAAAAATTATATTAATTGTACAGGCTACTTAAGGCTGTGCGCAGGGTTTTTGTTTAATTTTTTTTCGAAGTTTCTTGTATTGAATATTATTAGGGCTTTAAAATATTATCTATTGCTGTGAGGAAAATATTTTTCTTCAATTATTTTGAGATATATGGGTGTTACGGTAATGGTTGAAATTTTTGGTTTTGTGGGGCAATAGATCTTACCTATAAGTGATTTTAAACTTCTGATGAATTGTCCAAAACTTAAAGACACCATGAGAAATAAAACATATTTTAAAACAAAAAAAGAAACCGACTTCAGTGAAATGATAAAATACTCACGTACTAAAAAGTTTAAAATAAAGTATTTACTTCAAACTGAGAAAATTTTAAATTTCATACAAGTAATCTTTTGAAGTCGGCGCCAAATATTTTATGAAGTTGATAAGAAATTCTATCTAATATCAAAACTAACACTGTATTTTTTTGGAGGATTTAGCCCACATAGGTCTGAGACCTTTGCGTGGGTAATGAATTGGATGATGGAGATTGATGAGTTGGACCTACAGTTTTAGGTGGGTTCCGAACCACCAGGAAGGGATTGATCAGAAATTCTATCTAATATCAAAACTAACACTGTATTTCAATTAAATATGTGATTTACACTCACTTTTACTGAAATACAGTGTCAGTTTTGATATTAGATTGTTCAATTATTTCGTCATGGAAAACATCCCAGAGTAATTCTGTTATATTTTAGAAGTTTATGGGAAATTTGGCGCCGACTTCAAAAGATTAGTTGTATGAAATTTAAAATTTTCTCAGTTTAAAGTAAATACTTTATTTTAAACTTTTTAGTACGTGAGTATTTTATGATTTCACTGAAGTCGGTTTCTATTTTTGTTTTAAAATACCGTATGTTTTATTTTAAGCTTTTTAGTTGAATTTTCAAACTTTGAAAACATGAGAAATTTCTTAAAGCCATTCTATACATTATGAAATATTTATCAAATTAGCAAGCCAATAATTAATTTATAACATCGAAAGTTAAGTAACTAAAAATCCACTTATAAGAAAAGATAAACTAAGGAAAATTCTACAACGTTTTATTTAATGTGGAATATTGTATTTAGGAAAATTATAATAGTGAAAGGCTTCTTAAAAGTGAAATGGCTTTCAATTCATTTTGATGTGGTCCCTTTCAGAATATACCTACACTGAAATAGTAGGCCTATATTACGTTACAAGTGTGGAAAATATTGTGCTTACTGAAAATGGTATTTATTGAGTATCCGAACTTTTCGAATTTTTGAACAATTTTTTCCCCACACACTCAAAACACACTAGTAAGTAATAATACACTGATATTTTGCGGGGGCAACGCTTATTTGGCATTTAAATTAGAGTTTTCTGATGGAACTATTTTTCTTCCGCGTATGAATACTTCCATCACACTGTAACACTGCCAGACTAGGCAAGGTTAGGTTAGGTTTGGTTAGGTGGAATAGTTTTCTTTGGTCGGTCAAGTAGATCTGATCAACGGAAAGGTCGGTCAAGTAACCGATCAATCTAAAAATATAATAGTTTGAAAACATATGTTTTCTTTGAAATGCTATAATTTTGTGTTTGGTCAGATCGACAATTATTGTTAGATCACATGGAAAATATAGCTTTCTCTTGGAAAGGTGATTGTTTTAATTTATTCATTACGTGAAACGCCATTTGTAATGTGTGATACACAGTGCAACCTCAAATTTTTAGAATCTTTACGCCTTAGCGAAAAGGAGGTGATCGAATTTTTGTTCAGGCATGGTATTTTTAAAGAGATTTCAGTGAGTTTGAAGTGTGGTGCGGAATTAGTTGTCAATAAATCAAATCAATCCCTCAACAAAGATCTGTATGACCACTTGACTGTCAATCACTCATTGAACTTTGTGGACCCAGAAACCCAAGCTCACGCGAATACGGTTGAGAGGAGTTGGCGCGAAGTGCGCTGTACGATTCCAAGGTTTGGAGTCAAAAAAGCGCATTTCGCCGGCTACCTTGCTGAGTTTCAGTTTAAGCGCCGATACCAGCGGGAGGAGCGTCTACATTATTTTTTTAAAGCGGCTGCGGAGTTGTATCCCCCGAAGTATTGAAAGGTTAGTAAGCTTAGTTTTCTTCAGATATGTGATTATTAATTTGATTTATATCGTTTTATGGTTTGCAGTTCATAATATGTTTGCAAATTATGAATTTTTTAAATGAAAAATAAAATTTTCATCAAAAATTTTTTTTTTGAAAATTTAAATTTTTGTGTGAAAAAGACGCGACCCCCGAAAAATTTCAACGGATTATTGCTTCATGGGGTGTGTAGATGTCACAAAAAAAAATTGTTGGAAAAATCGAAAAGTTCGGATACTCAATAATTACCCTGAAAATATGATAAGTAAACGCAGGAGATGAAGTTGAGTGCGGTATTATCATACGAGTATGGTAAACATCTTCCCGGACGAGTTATGTACGATATTTTTCGTGATATTAGTCATATATATTTTTTTTAATATAAAAAACATAAACTTTGAGCTAGTACAAAAGGATCATTAAACATAACCTCAAAATAGCCTATTGTATGCACATGTACAATAATGGCGAATAAATATTCTTAATCTATCACAGCAGTGAAACTAAAAATACTTCTGAGATCAGCTGTTTTTCCAAATTCTCCAACTTATGATTGAAACTAAATAGGCTAACCTTATTCCTATGACTCAGCTTTGGGTAACCGATGTCGTTTACCCGGCATAATTGCATTGCATCATATGATTTCGAAAACCGTCTAGATGTAAAGTGCTCCATATGATACAATGATCAGCCTGGTAAACAACACCGGTTATCCGATTGGCGGTTATGTGTGGAACTATCCTATTCAAACTTGAATGAAATGAAGACATCGAAGAATGCTCCTTTTTGTTTAATATTGGGCTAAGTATTGGGCCGATCCTTGCAAAACTTGGATGGGACCACCGCTGAGCGATGCTCTTTCATTTAAAAAAAATTAATTGAAATCGGTTCAATATTGTTCGAATGATTGATGTACAAACATAAAAAAAATAAAAAAAAAAAAACAGGTCGAATATAGTAACCTTGTTCTTTTTGGAAGTCGGTTAATAAAATGACATATTTTTATCTCAATCTAACCAATATTTTTTTCAAAATAATTTTTTACCAATTTAAAAAAATGTACTTTGCAAAAACTAATTGTTTTATTGGAGTAAAAAATATGCCATTTTATTCCTTTAGTGTCTTTTAGTTATGGAGAATTTATCAAAAGTTTGAAATCACTCATAGGTGAGGTCAATTACCCACAAAAACCAAAAAATCCAACTTTTGAACACCCATATTTCACAAAATAAACTTGGATAAAAAATTATGAACAAAAACCGTGCGCACAGCTTTAATGTATAAAACTATACATTAACTATTACTCAAACAATTATTTAACATTTTGTTAAAAATTTGCCTTATTGTGGCTTGGGCTGAATAAATCTTTATTCATCTGAGATACAAAAAAGCTACATCAATTGCGTTGCTCTCCAAACCTCTCTGTCGAATGATGCCTTGGAAGTAGCTCAGAAGTGTGCTAGATAGATTAGTATACACACTCATTTGTGCAACCAGATCCTGTATAAAGGTGGGAGTAGACTTTGTAGTATAAGACAAGTCTTATTGCAATGGCAAGTCTCATGCAATATTTTTATACACTAGTTAACGTAATTACATTTTCAATTTGTTGAGATGAGGCTTCATTTTGATATGAAAGTAACTCGTGTACACAGTTTGATAGTTTATTTGTTAGATTTCTATTTATATAGTTAAATTTAAAAAAAATCATTATTGCATTTCACAAGTTGGTTTTGAAGGAACTGACAATCTATCAAACTGACAAATATATAGAATATGATTTATTAATCTCGAATTCCTCAAATTGCTATTAAATTTACTGAAGACTTCCACAATGGCAGATGTTGACAACACCACTGAATAGCTTATGGAAATCGATGGACGCTAATGCCCAAAAGTATTTAGTCACCGCCAGGAATCGAACCACGAACCTCCCAATCTGAACCACTCGAGTACAGTGACCCTTCTTTAGTCCCGATTGGGAGGTCCGTGGTTCGACCCGGCGGTGACTAAATATTTTTGTGTAGCAGCGTTCATCGATTTCCATCAGCTATTCAATGCTGTTGTCAATGTCCGCCTTTGTGGAAGTCTTCAGCACCTATATTTAAAAGCACTTTGAGGAATCAAAAATCAATAAATAAATGTAGCATTGATTATGAGAATTGTTATAGTAGGATTGATTTGAGAATATAGTTTTTCGTCATTAACAACTCTCCACCTCAACAAGTATAATTTTTTATAGTGGGTATTTTGTTTTAGTAATTTGTATTAGGGGTAATTATGGTGCCTCAACACGATTTTTCAATGAGGTTACCTAACCACTTTTTCCCATTTTGTATTGTATCTATATGTTGTATTATTGTATTCTGGAAACTATGTGTAAATAAATGAAAAAAAAAAAAAAAAATTCACGAGTGATTGTACATTTATGCAGTCAAACTGTAGCCTATCATACTATGCGATTTAAACTGTATTTTTGTATATTTTTTATTATGAATAAATAAATTCCTTAGAAGAATAGGAAAGATATCAGAAAACAATTGAATACCTAAGTTGTTGAAGGAGGTATGTAACAATATTTCAGTTTTGAGTTATAGCGTTCAAAGTTCTTAACTGTTTTACTATTACTTCAGTAGAATATTTTATATTCTCTACTCACATTTCGTGTACTACAAGTACATAGTTTCATCGAATCATAGTATTCAAATTATTTGTTCAAATTTAGTATATAATATTAATCTAATATTAAAACTGACACTGTATTTCACTTTTAAGTAATGTTTTACTCACATATATTGGAGATGCTTGAGGAATGCATTTCACTTCTGAAAAGAAGCTTCGTCAGACAAATCTACACAAAACCCATAAAAACTTACAATTCACAGCAGAATATGAAACAGACTACACCTTGAACTTCTTAGATCTCACTATCAAAAAACTAAATAACATGCACAAATTCAAAATCTACAGAAAACCAACTCTCACAGACACACTCATTCACAACTCATCCAACCACCCAAATCAACACAAACTTGCTGCTTTCAACTCCATGATCCATAGACTCCTTAATGTTCCACTATCACAAGCTGACCACAAAGAATAAATCAATACAATCAAATATTTAGCACAACAAAACGGATACAACACCAATCTAGTAGACAAAATCATGAATAAAATGAAAAATAAAAATCCAAAACCTGCAAACCAAAACAGATTGGTCACACTCACATATCTCAACAAAAAATCACACAAAATAGCTTACATCTTCCAAAAATCCGGATTTAACACAGCATTCAGAACAACAAACAACCTGAAACACCAGATCCAACAAAAACCAGCTCACATAACAAACAGCACAATTCACAAATTCAACAAACCAGGCATATATAAGCTTAAATGCAACACATGCCCCAAGTACTACATAGGACAAACAGGCAGATCATTCAACATAAGATATAAAGAGCACATCAAAGCACTACATTCCAACTCTGACTCAACATTTGCAGATCACTTAATCAACACTGGGCACTCACACAATAACATCCAAACTGACTTGGAAATTCTACACACATTCCAAAAAAGCCACAAACTAAATACACTGGAACAATATGAAATATTCAAACACCATAAACAAGATAGAACAAACTTACTCAACGACCAAACACAATTCAAATCAAACGCAATTTTCAAATACATAATGGCCGCTCATCCTAACCCAAACAGAGCATGACCCCTGGCGGCAGGCTGACGAAGCTTCTTTTCAGAAGTGAAATGCATTCCTCAAGCATCTCCAATATATGTGAGTAAAACATTATTTAAAAGTGAAATACAGTGTCAGTTTTAATATTAGATTGTTCATTAAGTATTTCGTCATGGAAAACATCACAGATATAATATTAAATAAATAATGTACATACATGGTGTTCTTCCATGGTGGCTGTATGGCTGTAATGTTCTTCCATGGTGGTATGTGCACATGAGGATCTCATACCTCCTTCATCCATTTGAAAAACTGTTTTCTAGTTGTACATACCTCCTTCATCAACTGCAATATCAGCTGTAAAGCATTCTAGGTATTCAGGGTGGGTACCATACCTTAAGTTAGCACATACTGCTTTCTTCCATGCGGAAATATGGAAATTTAAAAAAATGTCCCATACCACCTTCATCCACTTTTAATTGAGTTGAAATTTTTGAAATAAATATGAATATTTTATTTACAACCTACCTCTCTGATTAACCCTGATATATTATGATCTTGATTATTCACTTTCAATATGTATTTCAGTAGCTCTATCTCTTTTTCATGTGCGTGCCTCTTAAATTTTCTGTGAAGTCTGTTGAAGTATTTCAGTGTGTGGTAAGTCTCATTGAACGACAAGTTGGCTTTTTCTTTCCTTGAAAAAAAAAAGATTAAATTGATAAATAAAATAACTAGTAGTTCTGTGAATAGTAGACCTCACGCCCAAGAATAAGGGTGCTTGTACAGAGGAGCATACTCGATGTACTCAATGGGGACGAGTCCGGTCCCACTAGGCGTCAAATCTGCAAGAAAGTAGAAACCAATCTGTCAAAACAATTCAAATGATAGTCACCATCGCAAAATTAAACTCATCCAGTCATCAGACCTAACCCTTGATTCAATTCGCGTAGTCTATTTCATGTATGTTTTTTAAAAAAGGTCACTTTGCATCACATCAACAAGGCTCTGTTTTCTATTTGCGAGACAGCTGATTGTTCAAATTAGATTTCAAATGTCTGAGCTTATAAATAGTTATTTATGTATTAAGAGCGTGAAGCGCGACTTTATCGCTCGAGCCAAAACATTTACTGCGCGTCGCAGTAAACGTAATTTTGCGAGAGTGATAAAGAAGCTTCACGCTCGAATTGCATACAATATTTTTCCTACAACTGCAGTTCTGGATTCCAACACAATAAAAGTTTGTAGTTTGTAACATTACAGACCGTGTGCGGATTTGGTTAGCGTGCGCCATTGTTGAGGTTATGTGAATTTAACGGATTCCGTGATCCACCAATGAGAAGGCATCAAAATCAAAACAGAAGCTTAGAGAAAACAGCTGGCGAGCGTAAAGTACTTTACCGCTTGCGGAGCAGTAGAAAGAGGTATTTTACGATTAGTTTTCAGTCTGTAAAGAACTACTTTATGAGCAGTTGTAGGAAAACAATATTAATACAATTTGTATAATTATAATTTACTTAGTAATCACTTGTTATTGTACTTAATTGAAATGTTAGAAATGATTTTTTTCTCTCAAAAAAATATGAAGAGGGCGGTTTTCAGTTAGTTTTATTAGTTCATATACTCCTGTTTGCAGAAAAAGATTTTTCTTTCAGTAAGCATTATTGATTCAATGACTGTTTTCTTAGTTGTGCTTTTAATCTAATCTAGTAAATTATTGCTATTTTTTGCACTTTGTATGCTTTGTGAATTCCATGGATTAAAAGATTTAATTGAATTAAAATAAATGAAATTTTATTGTCATTAAGCAACATTGGCAATAGACAAAGTCAACCTTATACTAGAGATTTTTACAAGTAAGCATGATATAGATAGAATTATACATGTAACTAACTTAAAGTAAACCTAAAAGGAGTTCACATATTAAATTATAGTATATAAATACAAGGCCCGGTATATATTTTTAAAGAAAATAATTATCTAAGGGATTAAATATCAATAGTTATTTCAGAATCTATAAATTCTTGTATAGAATACATTGGTGTTTTTACTAACCAGTTGAAAAGTTTTATTTTGAATCTAAGAAAATAATTATCTAAGGGATTAAATATCAATAGTTATTTCAGAATATAAGAATTCTTGTATAGAATACATTGGTGTTTTTACTAACCAGTTGAAAAGTTTTATTTTGAATCTATCTGCAGTCTCATTTATTAAACTTTGTGGTAACTTATTGTACAGTTGCAGTCCTATTATATTATAGCTACTCATTGACTTTGCAAGCCTTTGGAATGGTATATTTAAACTATTTTTATTTCTTGTTGCATGGGAATGTATCGTATGACGTGGTATTTTGTGTACCTTCGTTTTTACTGTATCAGAACAGTGTATATATAAAGATTTATAACTGTTAAGATTTTTAACTTTATAGGAACAGAGGTCTACAATGTTCAGTTTTGCATGCATCTGCTAATATCCTGATAGCTTTTTTCTGAAGTAAAAGCACACTGTTAACATGGCAACAGTTACCCCAGAACAAAATACCATATAAAAGTATACTTTGAAAAAATGCAAAATAAGCTGACCTTACATAGCTAACAGGAACATAATTTTTCAAATGTTTTAATAAGTATACAACCCTAGACAGTTTACTATTTACATACTCAATATGGGGCTTCCATGTCAGTTTCTCACTACCTAGGAACTTAACACTATTCACACTATTATCTATTGGAATATTTCTTAAACTAAAAATCATTTGTTGAGTTTTGTTGTCATTTAATAGAAACCTGTTTGCCCTGAACCAAATGTTTGCTTGGTTTAATGTGTGCTCCATTGTACAAGTAAGTTTTTGAATATCTGAGTCTGTGTTAAAAAAAGTGGTATCATCCGCATAAAGCATTGATTGAGATGCTTTCACTGTTAATGGAAGATCATTTATCATCAGAGTGAATAGTACTGGTCCAAGGACCGAACCTTGAGGAACACCAAACTTGATCATTTTTACCTTAGATTTATTTTGACCTACACGGACTATTTGCTTACGGTTAAATAAATATGACTCAATTAACTTGAGGTTTATACTGTTCATGCCATAGAAACTAAGTTTATTCAGCAGGATTGTGTGGTCGACACAATCAAACGCTTTACTCAGATCACAAAAGGTGGCCTGAGCAAATTGACCACTTTCAAAAGCATGAAACACATTTTTAATCAGAGCATCTAGTGCAGATGAGGTAGATCTACCTTTTATAAAACCAAACTGAGCGTCACTTATGATATGATGTTCACTTAGATAATTTGAGATCTGGATTTTTATTACTGATTCGAAGATTTTTGAAAATACAGGGACTAAAGATATTGGGCGAAAACTAGAGGGACAATTTTTTGCCCCTTTTTATAAACTGGTACTACTCTGGATAGTTTGAGTATGGTTGGGAACACTCCATCAGTTATACAACTATTTAATACAATAAGTCAGAGGATCAACAATACAGTCTATGACCTTTTTTATGAGATTGCTAGATAAATTGTATATGTCTACACTATTAGATGACTTAAAGCTATTAACTATATCTAGTATTACATTAGGTGTTACTTCAGAAAAACAGAAGGAAGGCCCCCTTGTTGTGGCACTACTTTCAATAAGTTGTGCAGCAGTAGTGTTAGGCTGAACAATTTTATCATGCACTCCTTCAACTGATATGAAAAAAAAATCATTAAAATCATCTGGAGGAATACATACACTATCAATTTGACTCTCTTTTTTTACATGATTGATCATTTTCCAGGCTGATTTACACTTATTTCTTGAGAGCTCAATCTGAGATGAGTTATACTGTTTTTTAGCTGTATCAATAGCATTCTTATACTCTCTCCTGATATTACAATAAGCTAATCTAGATATGTTAGTTTTATCTCTTTTATAGAAGTAATGATATATCAGCAATTTGTTTTTCATTTCTGCTAACTGTGGGGTATACCAGGTGGAAGGATTTCACTTTACTTTGGCTTTAGATGAGTTAGGTGTGACTTTAACAGATTTCTGAGGTATGCACAGATCAAAATAGTACAAAAATACCTCCATAAAACGGTTAAAAATGGATTCACCATCCACTTGGTTAGATAATTTGGTTACCCAATCTATATTTGATAGTGCAGATCTAAAATTTTGCAGCTTCTCATCTGTTATAGGTCTAGTAAATATCATCTTTGGTCTGACACTACCTTCCCCATGAACTATATTCAATAGGCTGAGCAATACACAACCATGATCTGAAAAATGAAATACTTTTACATCTGTGAGTATTTGGTGTGGGCCTAAGTTGGTAAAGATATTGTCAAGACAAGCAGATCCCCTAGTGGGCTTAAAATTAATGCAATAAAGGTTGAACTGCCTTAAGAGATTTTTTAATTCATGAACTGTTGCCTTATCTTGTAATATGTTAAACTCAGGTCACCTCCTAATACAATGTGATATTTTTTCCTTCTGGGTCTACTAAGGAAATTTAAAACATTTTCAAGCCCTTCTAAAAAAAGAGCAGGATTTCCCAAAGGTGACCTATAAAGAGAAACTAAAACTAACTTAAATTTATCAATAGCTATACCTGTTACTTCAAAATTCTTTTCACTGTTGAGGCAACCCAAATCAATTTATAACTTTCTTGTGCAAGCTCAGGTCTAACATAAATTGATACCCCCCCCCCCCCCATGTACAAATTGTTTTCTACAATAACTATTGACTAATACATAATCATCTAATTTATGAAAAGCGATATCTTCTTCCTTGCACCAGTGCTCGCTTAGGCATAGAGCATGAAAATTGTTTTTATTCCCAAACTCATTTAAAACTACATTTTTGTTATTTATACCTTGGACATTTAGATAGCCTATTTTAAATTCTGAGGTTATTTTAGACTTTTCAACAGGCTTATCAGAGTTGATTGACTTAAGCCTATTACTATTACTATATTGGAGCTTGTAGACCAAGTGCTTTTATTTTTGTTACACTTGGTCTCATTTACACGTTTCCCTGGAGCACACTCATGTCTTCCATGACTATAGGTTTGCTGTTTAAACTGCGTAATTGCACGTTGTTATTCTCATGAATTATTAATTTATTCATATGAATAAGGCTTAACCAGGTGAATGATGTGGCCCAAGGGCTATCTTTGAATTTGATTCCAATTGCATAATATGATGGAGAAGCTCATTTTAAAAATCATTTGTTCCTATGAGAGAAGGCCTTACTTTTTTCCTTTTAAATATCCTTGGTTTATTTGTTTTTTCTTCAAAATCAAGTTCTCAACTTTTGTCAGTAAAAAAACTACTGGAGGATCAAAAATAGCAGAGTGAAAATGGTTATGATACGAACCCAAGGTCCTTGTTTTACTTACATTCTGTTTGCCAAAGCCACCAATGCTGACTTCTTGATCAAGTTGAGATTGCAGATGGCTACCCCAGGAAATGGAATTTCAGATACATGGATAGAGTCCGACTTCATGATGGTTACATGTAAGCCCTGTTGATATAAGTAGAAACCAGTTGCGATGTTTTTGAAAGCCAGAATCATGCAAATTAAAATTATACTGCCCGAGATCAATCTGAAAATAATTGAAAACCATCAAACCAGTAGTGTATAAATAAAGAAAAGAGAAGTGAAAGCCGTGAGCCGTAGCAGGTATCTGTTCAGTCAGATTTCGATAAGTTACGAACTCCTGGGCCCTCGCTGTAAGGGTGACCGATTGGATTGGCCAGCAAAAAAGACTCACTGTAAAATCACTTTTAGTCACTAAAATCACTGTCACATCACTCCAATTGGTCTAAGCGGTTCGGAACTCACCTAAAACTGTCGGTGCAACTCATCAATCACCAGCATTATCTAACTCATTTCCCCCTGCTCAGGTCTTAAACCTATGTGTACTTCATCATACAAAAAGATTAATAAAATTAAATATCTTAATAAATAATCTAATCTTATCCAATTAGACTAATAATAATAATAATAATAATAATAATAATAATAATAATAATAATTACAACAACAACAACAACAAACAATAATAATAATAATAATAATAATAATAATAATAATAATAATAATAATAATAATAATAAAAAGAAATATCAATAAAAGCGTATGGCTTTTATTGATGGGGCGACACTTGCGGGTAGTTCCACTTCACCGTTTGAGCCATATATTATGGAGAACATGGTTGAGCCACAATTTTAGGTGAGTTCCAAACCACCGTGCAAGTGATAATAATCAAAATCTACGTGAGTCATTCAATATTTTAAGAGACAAAATGGCATGATGGAATAAAGGGTCGGTAGAACAAGTTTGATACTTTTAGGGCCGTATTCATGAACGTGTCTCTTGACTCGACGACCTATATAAATAATACCTATGTAAATATTGACTGAGATGCCCATATAAATACATAATATTTCAACAGTCCCTCGAGTCAAGAGACACACTTAAGAACGTTTATAGATGCGACTCTTAGGAATTTTAAGTTTGCTTCTCCTAAAGAAGTTCTATCCAGACGTTTTTATGATAATTTATGATATTTTAGGTAAGAGAGAAAAAAGAAAGATTTAATGCCAATCTAAACAAAATAAATATGTAAAATAAAACAATGTAAATATTATTCATTATTGTCAATGTATTTTTGTTTAGATCTAAGAATGGTATTTTTTCGTAGGATAAAGCCTACATAGGTCTGAGACCGATGCGTGGGCAACGAGTTGGATGATGGTGATTGATGAGATGTGGATTCCGAGTCACCGTGAAGTGATTTTACAGCAGAGAACAGACTCTTTTTTGCTGGCCAATCCAATCGGTCATCCTTACAAATTGGGCCCAGGAGTTCGTAGCTTATCTTTATCTGAATGAACAGAACCCTGGTACGGCTCACGGCTATCACTTTTCTTGAGCCTTTTGAATCCTAACTCCATCCTTAACAAGGGTAATTTAACCATATTTCAAAATAGCTCCAGCTTGATGTTTTTTAATTTAATTTCATCCTAGTTAATCTATAAAATAAAGTTAATAAAATAACTTTGTAATTAAAATATCATTCCATGTAATCAAGTCATGTATTGGAATTTATTTTCTCTCATATAGCACTCCTTTTTTATAGAATAAAATTTTAATATAGTTTTATTTAACAAAACTAATATAAGTAACTAACAAATATGATAACTAAAAACTAACTAGTATGATAACTAATTAATATGATAACTAACCATTATTACGAGTAACTAACTAATATAGGCACTAATAAAACTAACTAAACGTTAATAGAACAAACGAATACAGTTTTGCTACAATAATAGCACATTAATAAGGTACCTTTGCAGGAGATTGTGGTTTGGGTTGACAAGATTTTTGAAGCCATGTATTGATGAGTTTTGAAAATAATCGAATATCAGGTTGGTCACAACTCCCAAAAAGCTTTTTCTTCTGCTCTTTGGTTTTGTTCCTGCAAATATACATTTTATTTGACTAAATAATGGTAGTATTAAAAATGTTACAATTCCATTCTAGATTTTCACTTGATATTTAAAGATGAATAATTATTTAAAATAAACTCTTCTAGAGTGAGTTAAACACAAAAAAGGGAAGTGGCAGCCGTGAGCTGTAGCAGATATCTATTCAGTTAGATAAAAGATAAGCTTCGAACTCCGGGGCCATCTTTGTAAGGATGACCGATTGGATTGGCCAGCAAGAAACACTCTGTTCTCTACTGTAAAATCACTTCCCAGTGGTTCGTAACCCACTTAAAACTGTAGGTGTAACTCATCAATCACCATCATCGAACTCATGACACACGCCCAGGTGTCAGACCTTCATCCTCTAAAAGCGTTAAATTCACAAATAAAGTTCATTTTTAATATAATTATTTATGGTTGTATAAACTATTTAAATTATATGAATAATATATTACAAAATTTATTAATTGCAAATTACGCAGTGATATCAATTATTATAAAATGTATTATTCTTATGGAATTGAATTAATAAATAGTGTTCTACAGTATATATTTGGCAGTTTGATAAATGGCCAGTTCCTTCAAAACCAACATGAAATAATATTACTGTACGGTAACGAATAGTTGTTGTGATGTCTCAAAACAACTTCAATAAATAACACATGATATGCTACAGTTTCAAGTGTCATGTTTTTTCAATTTCAATCAAACTAAAAATAAAATACAGAGTAGCTTATTAAAATATACCCTTTTAGATGAAAACTTATTGGTTCATAAGTTGTAAACCTGCCATAGGTTGGAGGTTGGAGGCCTGGCATTGGTTGATACTAGACACGCTCATTTTATGGTAGCAAGAAATAGCCTACCAACACTGCATAGCAATGATAAACAAAAAACAAAAAAAAAAAAAAAAAACAGGAGAACAAACACAAATCAACGAACTTGAAAAATATTGAAGGTAAATAACTCAAAAGCAACCGGAAAATAATAAATAAGTTCTAGACTTGTTAACCTATGAACAAACCAATAATTAACAACATTTCGTACTCATGATGTTGAAGATTCATATTGTTTCCACTAATATGTAATATAAACTTAAAAAAACACTTTTAAATGGAAATTAACTCACGTTATGGCGTGACGGCCGTTTCGCTCTGTTGTCTAGAGCATCGGCAGAGTGTACTGTGGGTCGTCTGCCGATGCTCTAGACAACAGAGCGAAACGGCCGTCACGCCATAACGTGAGTTAATTTCCATTTAAGTGTTTTTTTAAGTTTATATTTCATACACATTTTCAGTTTTCTGCTTATAACTCAAAAACAGGGAGCTTACGTGAAAAGTTCTTCAAAAAAATTTACTAAAACCAATGAATAAAGAAACTGTAGTTTCTGTATTCATTGCTAAAACTCTATTCTGCATAATTACAAAAACTCGTACCGTTTCCAAGTTATATAAATTCTCAAAAATTGACAAATTTCTAAAACTTTGAAGTTTTGAAATTGAAACTACATTATTTAGTTCCTGAAATTCTCCTATTCTTACTGGAATAGATAGGTTATTAGCTATTCTAGATATCCAGATTCAATTGAATCGGGTAAACCGCTAGTAATAAATAGAGCACACTCAAATTAGCTAATTTTATGTTTTAGTTTATTGTGCACTTACCAGGTCGCTTCTTTCTGAGCTCAGCTGGGTAGAGCAAACCAACCCTGGTGATTACTTCAGTATTATCATTATCCATATTCAATTTTAAACAGTCCTTTAAACTTGATGAGAAATCTCAATGTTATAATTATTATTTAATGTTGAAGCGCTTCATAGCAAAAGCACTACGCAGTACAATGCCAAAATGATAGAAATATATTTTACCCAGTGAATATTGAATATAGGAGTCAAGGTTAATAGAAGAAGAAGACAGAAGAAGAAGAAGCAGGAAGAAAAAGTTCTACTGACATAGGGTGGAATTATAATATTTTCTAGTAATAAAATTCAGAAAAGATTCAAACAAAATTCAGCAGGCCAAATATTTACTGTTACATCAATGTTGCTTTTCACCTGTCAAGTCAGTGTACAGAAGAATTGATTTACTTGATCAATCACCATAAAATAAACTTTGTCTTCCTTGAACGACTACCGCATTGAGCGAGTTTACAAGCTAACAAGCCAGCAACACTGAATTGCGATCCCCCCCCCCCACCAGGGCCTTGACAAGTCTTCGGAATTTGGTGCGGGGGGAACTGGGTCGGATTGTAGTGTTTTTACTCGCTGGCTTCTCAGCTTGTAAACTCGCTCAATTTAATTGGGGTATTTTCTTCGCCATCTCCTTCTTCTCTTTTTTCATCTCTCATTTCTCTTCATTCTTATCCCTCCTTCCTCTTCTGCTCCTTCAGCACCTCCTTCTTCTTCTGCTTCTTCTCCTCTTCCTCCTCCTCAATCTCCAGCTCCTCCTCTTTCATCATCACCACCACCACCACCACCATCACCTCCTCCTCTAGCCTAATTCTACAGCGCTAGAGATTCGTCGACAGAGGACAGCATAGCGACGTTAATATAAAATGGATATAATCTATATACATATAGGCCTAGTGTAGCCTAGGCAGGTTTTGTTCATCTATGATAATAGCGAGGGGTTAAGATAAGCTCTTTTGTGTATTTTCTTAAAAAGTTGGATGACCAAAACCAGTAAATGGAGAAAACCCCCTCCCACCAGCCGGTAAACCCCCACCGCTGTTTATCATGACAGCAATCTTAAAATTCGTTATTCGACTAAAACCGTCAATCACTGCCAAAAATAATACTCTATTCAACCACGGTATCTCCATCTTGGAAACTTGATGTTGAAAAGTAAAATCAAGATAAAACTTTATTTCCTAATGGCGAGGGACATACTGTTAGAGACTGACAACTTGACCCCTGAAAGGAATTCGCAGTGAATATTGATGAATACAGCACATTTGAGAGCGTATTTGATGTATAGAACCCAAATGCCACTGGCTCAGATTCGTGCTCTATTTAGCTCAAGGCATAGCAGAGCTATTACGCCATTACACCTTCCTTCACCTCTCCCCTTCAGGCGTCAGGGGTCATGTTGTCAGTCCTCAGCAGTACAGGACCGTATTTGTTCCTTCAGTTTCTCTTGACTCAAAGGCTCTTGAAATATTATGTATTTATATAGGCCTCTTTGAGTCATGAGGCACCCAAGGAACGTTCATAAAATAATATGCGCAATACAGAGTTTCCTGTAATCAATGACTACAAAGTGTTATCAAGTTATAATATTCGCTCAAAGCAAACAAATTTAATGATGTAAAATTAATGATGGGATGGATGAAAATATAAAACTAAGTTAATGTTTTCTGACCTGATCAAAACAATTCGACAGTGTTGCCATATTTCTTTCTCTTCAATCGCGGCGTTGTCGGACTTCTTCCCATGTTATTCTTATGGGGTTACTTTTACTCCCTTGGGACTAGACTAAAAGTAATTTCTTATGGCTGCAAAATATTTGACTGCAAGTCGTTAAATTTCACATGAAAAGTTAATATTAACAACGCAGTTCGTCATGGAACAAAAAATCCAGGAAAGTAATTTCTTTTACTCCCTAGGGAGAAAGTAAGTAGGTTAGTCCCATGGGGTATAAAGTAGTACTATAGTATTCGAATCCAGGGAGTAAAATGCGACTTTAGATAGTAGGTGGAGGGAATAGCTATTTGTGTAATTAGAGCGAAACGTGGGGTAGTTCTGCACCAAGAGAAACAGTTTTTTCACGTGCTGAAGGCGAATGAAAAAAGTTTCTTGAGTGCAGAAACAATACTTTGTGCTCAAATTACACATTAAATGTTTCCTACAGAAATTATTAAGTAATTTAAACAGAACAAAACAGGACATACATAACCTCACAGTTCCTCACATAACCTATATTCGAATCAAATTGATTTCAACAACAACTACAGCTGACTGTTGCGTAGCTGAAGCAGAGTAGCCAACCTATTTGTGAATGCAGAATAGGGAACCTGTGTATTACATACTCACTATTTTGTTTTGTTAGGTAGCAAATCTGGAGTGCACTGGAATTTACTTTCCTGCACTGGTGCAGGAATAGACTATTTTGCGTGCTGCAGTTAGTGCAAAAATAGGCACTGTTTCAAGTCACTGAAGGAAATAGTTATCTATGTAACTAGTGCGCAAAGTGGCGGTTTTCTGCATCAAGAGAAACTGTTTTTTCATGTGCTGAAGGCGAATGAAAAAAGTTTTTTGAGTGCAGAAACAATACTTTGCGCTCGTATTACACATAAAATTTTTCCTACAGTAATGTATAAAGTAATTTAAACAAAACAAAACAGGACATACATAACCTGACAGTTCCTCACATAACCCTTAAAAGGATAGACCTCACCCCATATGGTCAATAATTCTTTCTAGGATAAATATAAAAGACACAAACACACAAATTAGCAGTTATTCAACATTATTTTTATTTCCGATCAAAAAAATAAAATGAATGACTTGACTGTACATTAAACTGTATCGTTAAAATCAGTAGCAATAATAATAATAATAATAATAACTATTATTATCATGTTCTTTGTATTTAGTATTGAGCGTTTCTTATAACATAACAATAGCTAATATCATAATTTATTATTATTATCATCATCGATCTCTTTATAATATCAATTATTATCATGCTATTTATATAATAATAAAACTGTACAATATATTCTGAATTTCTAACAACGTTTTAATAATTACAGTTAGAAATTTATTTATCATTCATTTCAACTAGTCAAAAACTAAAAACAAAACAAAAAATACAAAGCAATAATTCAAGAATTACATAAATTACAAACATACAAATGCAAGTTCCAGCTCAATTTTTGCTATACAAAGTATGAGATACTAGCAAGGAAATGATAAATATGAATATTACATGCTAGAAGACTGTATTACCTACCTTAAGGCCCCCTTACAACTCAAGGGAAACTTAGACCCGAATTTATGATCCTATATTGAGGTTTCCTCAACTCAAGGAGACTTAACTTTCCTCAAGTGTCTCTTGACTGAAGGGGCTCTTGAAATGCCTTATGATAGATTTCAAGAGTTCCTCGAGTCAAGAGAAAGTGAAGGGACGTTAAAAAATATGGTCCTTAGAAACCATCAACTAAAAATGTTTTTCAAAGTTTCTTTGAGTTGGAGGAGCCTCGAGATAAGTTCATAAATACGGGCCTGAAAATATTTACTCAAAATGCTTTCTAACTCTTCCTTGACTTAAGGGAGCCTCAAGGCAGGTTCCTGAATACGGCCCTTTAAGGCTGTGTGCAGAGTTTTTGGTCATAATTTTTTTTCAAGTTACTTGCATTGGATGTTATTAAGGTTTTGAAATGTTATCTATTCCTGTGAGAATTTTATTCGATAATTATTTTGTGAAATATGGGGGTTCAATGTTGAAATTTTACGGTTTTTGGGGGAAATTGATCTTACCAAAGAGTGATTTTAAACTTTTGATAATTTTTCTGCAACTAAGAGACACTTGAGGAATAAAATTATATATTTTTTACTCCAATCAAGCAATTAGTTTTTCAACATTTTTTTTTAATCTAAAAAATTGAATTTTTCAAAATAATATTTTGAAAAACCTATTTGCTAGATTGATGTAAATAATATGTCATTTTAATCCTCAAGGTGTCTTTTAGTTGCAGAAAATTTATCAAAAGTTTAATATCAGTCATAAGTTATATCAATTGCCCCCAAAAACCGAAAAATTTCAACTTAGCGATAGTTAGCATTAAAGTCCTGATAATATTCAAAACAAGAAACTTTAAAAAAAAAATGACTAGACCTACAAAAACCCCTGTGAACAGTCTTAAAAAAGATGAAAGCGGCATAATTTCTATATGATGAGATCAGTAATAAGTTAGCCTTAAAATAAAATAAAAACACACACGATATGACAAAAACGATGCGACATACTGATGTCAAAAATTATATAATATTTTCATGAAACTAATTTTTTGAGATATGGATCAACGAAAACTATCTATTTTTTGTAAACACAGTATTACATTTTTAACGAGTAATTCCAATTATATTATCAACCACTCAAATAATTTAAACAAATAAATAATTAATAATGTACCTGACATCATAAAGCTGTATCCATTACTTAGTTCTACAAGAAAAACGCTTGAAGTACTAATCTTTATATTTTAAAATTTATTATTCATTTCTGTATTACCAGAGAAGTGTTTTTTTTTTCTTAAATATTTTGCTAAACTTTTAATGATGCCGGCTCGATTCTTTAAAATAACATCTGCTGTAGAAATTAAGAATGAAAATTATTAAAAAATTGCAATTTTCTCTATTTACTCTGCTACAATACACTAAATAATAAAAGTGCCAAGATAAAAACAATTTCAAATAGTTTAGGAGTTATAAATCTAACTAGAATTATAAATTATAATAATTGTTATAAATTGTTTATATAAATTTCAATTATTGTTATAAATTATTAAATTCCAATCTGGAAGTCATTTTCGAGTCTAAAAATTATTTTATTGATAATTGTAATTTTCATTCTTGGATTTCTTGTTCCATAACGATCTGCGTTGTTATCAACTTTTTATGGTAAATTCAACGACTTGCAGCCAATTTTATTTATTAAACTAATTTATCAAATCTACTGAAAGTCGTTGAATTTACCATAAAAAGTTGATACAATTTTAAATTTTCTTAACCGATTTATTGCGATGGTGCCCATATGAGTTCATAGTTTTAACAAGCAAAGCAAACTAAAAAATAATATTAGTATAATAAATAATAAAGTACTACCAAGAACGTAAATTAAAGGATAGACAGATAATAAGAACCATCAGATAACTTATTTAAAATTAGTGTTGAAAATCAAAGAGAAAAACGGTTACAGTTCGATATCCCATCCAGTGAAATAGACGCAGGAGTTTCGATACCGGATGGAAGTATCGACACTTTGATACACAGACCATACACAAATGCAATCGATGGTATCAAGTATTGATATTGTTTAGTATCAAAACTCCTATGACTATTTCACTGGATGCGATTGAACTGCAGTCAGAAAAGTTACTCTGTTTAAAAAAGAACTATGCTAATTGTTTTTACATATGAACAAAGGTTCCTTATTTATTGAGCACTCTAATGTTTCTTCACATTCTCTCTCTTCCTCCCACATTCACAACCTAGTTATAGGTATTTTATTATTTATTCTACTAATAATAATAATAATAATAATAATAATAATAACAATAACGTGGGTTTCTTTAGAGAACATTCAAATTCATATTTTTCAAATTGAATGAAAACCACGTTTCTCCATCTTTATCAAAAATGAAATAGTCTCCTTCACTATTTCCCTGTCTCTTTCTGTGGATAAGGATGCGAAAAGAGTTTCCAAGTTCTACACATATTCGAACAAATAGATTCTCTCACTCACTCTCTCTCCTTCACTCATTTCTCTTTCTCACTTTCATTCAATATGCTTCACACATGAAAGGTTAAAAAAAAAAACACTTTCGGAACCCACTTAAAACTTTAGATCCATTCATAACATCATTATCATCCACTCAACCCACGCAAAAGTCTTGGGTTCATGTGGGCATCATCAGCAAGAAAAAGGCGAAAGAAGATGCGTCATTACTACTTTACCTATAACTTCCTAGATTTGATTTGCTTGCATAAACCAGTATGCATTTTGTAAAGAAAACAAAAAATATGTGTACAATACAAATACACAATATTTACATATAAATTTATGGAGCTGGAACTTGTACCGACACATTTTCGATTAAAAACAATCATAAAATCAATTATTAAAATGGATGATAAAAACATCATCATAATTAAAATAGATGATAAAAGACATCATCAACGATAAAACACATCGTTAAAAATTTACAATGAAGATAGGAAGATGATAGAAATAAACAAATTATTGTCGAAACGATATAGAATTTTGTAAATACAGTCAAAGCTCTGTATAACGAAATCTCTCCCAAATAACGAAATCCTCTATGTAAAGAATACTTATAATGTCCCTAGACATTGCAATCTTAGGAAGACAACCTCTCATTAACGAATACCTCCCTAGAACGAATATTTTGTCTAGATAACCGATTTCGTTATACAGAAGTCAAGTCTAACCACTATATAACGAACTTCCAAAATGAAATCCTAAATGCAGTTGATTTTCATGGTCTCCTTTGACATTGCAATCTTGGGAAGACGACCTCTAATTAACGAATACCTTCGTGGAACGAATTTTTCCTAGTCAACCGATCTCGTTATACAGAAGTTCAGTCTAACCGCTATATAACGAACTTCTAAATAACTAAATTATAAATGTAGTTGATTTTTATGGTCTCCTTTAACATTGCAATCTAGGAAAGAAGACCTCTAATTGACAAATACTTCTCTAGAACGAATTTTCCCAGGATAATTGATTTCTTTAAAGAGAAGCTTGGTCTAACCTCCATATAACGAAATCACTCCATAATAACGAGATCCTCTACGTATACAATTCTTATGGTGACCTTTGACATTGCAATCTTGGAATAACGACCTCTAATTAACAAATGCCTTTCTAGAACGAATTTTTGCTTAGTTTTTCGATTTCGTTATAGAGAAGTTCAACTGTAAATAAGAATAGAGAAAATGGATGAAAAATGATGATCATTCTTTGAAAGAATAGAAAATGAAAGCGTGTGTTTTGAGTAGTAACTTATTAAAGATAACTTAGGCAAGTATGAGATGCAGACTAATGTGGCATTCGGTATGAACGGTAGTTAGGGTTTGAATTTGACCAGTGGTATGTTTTTTGTGGAAAGACACTTATCGCACACCCACTCCGCGTACACCTCGGCCGTTAACAGCTGGTAGGCAGCTTCAATTAGTCCCGTACACACTCTGAAACAATAACAAAATACAAATAGAGACACGAAAAGAATAAACGAAAAAGAAAAATCAAACATATTTTTATTCAACACAGTACCAAATCTTATAAAATGATGTACAGTTGAACATCATCATTTGTGTACTAACACCACCAAACTACATGATAATAATAGTAATAAATAGTATCAGTAATAATAATAAAAATTAACTGTATGGCAATTGTGTGACTAAATGTATATGAGCACTTTAGCAGCTTAAGAAAAAATTTCAGGAAACAACTTTTACAATATTTAGTGGGTACATACTTGATCAATGATCCGTATGTACTCTTAATACCAGCCATTAGGCTGTGAGGTCGGCAATAATAATAATAATCTATATATGAGAAATTGAGGAGTTGGATGCAAGAAGGGCCTGATAGTCCAGACCAGACGCCCTTCTTGCGTAAAACGGTTTAAACTGATGTTCATTGAATTCTGTACAATCTGAATAAAAAATTATTCGTGTACCATAAAAATTGAGCAAGATATTAAAAAAAAAACGTTCTTCATCCGCCCTTTTTGCATAAGACACTGTAAAAATTTGAATTTCATAAAAATATGTCCATAATTTATCATAAAATTAATTATTATCTTAGATATTCAATATTTTAGGTTGGTATCACTTCCTTTCAAATTCAACAGACAAGCTGCCTGTTTTGTTCAGTGTTCGGTATCGGTAGTGCTAAACAATATGAGTCAGATGAAGAAATAGTAATAGACGAACTTTCTGCACAATGTCAAATTTTGGAAAATGAATATGGACAAGAACTGGATGAGATGATGAATACTGTGTTGTAAATAAATATACCATTAAAGTAGATTTTCTCTTATATTCCTTGATATTCTTTACTTTGATTTCAAATAAATAATCTAAATCCAATAAAACGACTAATTTATTACACTAAACCCAATTTTATGCAAGAAGGGCGTTAACAAGCATTTTTTTAAAACAATTATTATTGAATGTCTTATCAAGTTGGCAGAAAGTATTTTTATCCTGTACATTTAAAACATATGTAGAATTTAGAATATTGATACATTTATTTATTACTAAAAAACTGAGAAAGTTACAAGGTATGGAAAACTAAAGTCAAATGTTTTCAGTACAGGTAGTGTCGTACAACTCTTGTGGCTCGTGTATAGCTAGCTACCCACTACTGTATATATCACTTTGTACTGTCTACTGTATATCGGCTCAAAGGCAGTCACAATACGATCATTGCATAATAAACGATGAATACTCAAGATTTATGACTTATGGCACTCACCTATGGAACCAGAAATTGCACCCGGATTCGCAGAGTATGGCCTGGTCGTTGTCATGCACTTCTTTATGACAGATGCCGCATGGGTAGATGGGAGGCGCATTCGGATTCTGCGGGTTGAACACCATTGGCTGATCGGCCGGGTAGATCTGCAATAGAAAACAAAACAAAAAACTATACTCACATTTCAAACAACAAAACAAGAGATTTGAATTTCACATCAGTCTTGTGGATGTAACTTTCATTTTTATCCATCTTTTTACATACTAGCATTAACAAATGCTAAGGGTGTTTGCACATTAAAGCATTTAAGTACTGATCGATGACACACATTTTAACAGCATAAAAATTACAATACTCGTCGATAGCAACCATCGTAAAATCAAACAAATTCTGTAAAATTATGTATGATAGGAGTGGCGTGAAAGCCACAATTCTACATCATGTATTTGATTTTGCGATGGTGGTTATCCTCGAGTAATAGATGTCCCACTGTGCAAGCACCTTCAACCAACAGCCAATAACAACGAAACTTATTTAAAATTCTGTTGTTAATGAATCAAATTACAAAAAAATTGAAAGTAGTCCCTTTTTTTAAATTGTCTCCCATTGGAACATATTTAATTTTTTCCCTTAAAAAAACATGTTTCAATTTTTATCTATATTGGATCGTCGGTTTTTTAATATATTCCATTGTAATAATACGTACTCCTTTATCAGAATTTATTAATTTCGAATTCCTTCAAGTGCTATTAGTTTATACTGAAGACTTCCGCAATGGCGGATATTGACAACAGTATTGAATAGCTGATGGAAATCGATGAATGCTAATGTACAAAAATATCAGTCACCACCGGGAATCGAACCACGGACCTCCCAATTGCCGGTCGGGCGCCTTAACCACTAGAACATGGAGACCTTTCTGCACAGCAGCATTCATTTTTAACTTGGCCATATCGGCTCGTATCTCACAAGTTAGTTCGAAGTTACTGACAATTGAACAAACTGACAAATTTACTTAAACAGAATTTATTAATTTCGAATTCCTTTAAGTGCTATTAGTTTATACTGAAGACTTCCGCAATGGCGGATATTGACAACAGTATTGAATAGCTGATGGAAATCGATGAATGCTACTGTACAAAAATATCAGTCACCACCGGGAATCGAACTACTTGTGGTAACTTCGAACTAACTTGTGAGACACGAGCCGATATGGCCAAGTTAAAAATGAATGCTGCTGTGCAGAAAGGTCTCCATGGTCTAGTGGTTAAGGCGCCCCACCGGCAATTGGGAGGTCCGTGGTTCGATTCCCGGTGGTGACTGATATTTTTGTACAGTAGCATTCATCGATTTCCATCAGCTATTCAATACTGTTGTCAATAACCGCCATTGCGGAAGTCTTCAGTATAAACTAATAGCACTTAAAGGAATTCAAAATTAATAAATTCTGTTTGATTAAATTTGTCAGTTTGTTCAATTGTCAGTAACTTCGAACTAACTTACTCCTTTATATTAATTTTGCTCGTGTTTGGCTATATATCTGTATTTTTGAATTCCTGGTTTCCTATAGCGCACATTAAATATAAGTCATGAATCTCGTCCTAGATCACAACCTTTTTGCTTTTCTTGTGAGGGCCTAGGAAAAATAGTGTAAAAATTTGAAATAGGTATTCATCTCTTTATAGGTATGATTATCTTTTATGATGTAATTTTATTATTACGTACTGTATAAATTGTAATCTGTTTAAAGGAAAATGTTTATTTTTATGAAAATTGCAATGAAATCTATTCTTAGCACTGTCAAAACTCCAAGGTCAATATATAACTGTTTACCAGGTGCATTTCGCTCAGCTTTGCACAAAGCTGTGTCTTTTCTATATTGGTAAGACTCTGAATTCCAGTTGAATGTTTGAAATCCTTATTTTTTCAATTCCATTCAATTTTATTCACATAACACACAATTGTATTGGAAGTAGTTCAAGTGTGCTTTCTACTATTGGCTTATTCGACATTTTTTCTCCGGAATTGAAATCTCTAAGTGCCGTATTTAAGAAACGTTCTTTTAGTGTATTTTGACTCGCGGGATCTTAAAAGGAAAGGTTTTTGGGAGGGGAAGAGGGAATATGAAGGAAAAGGAGTATTGTATTCATCCAGTATCATATATCAGCAAGCAAGCACACAATCAGAAAAGCCAGTTTAAATTTAATTCACAAATCAAAAAAGTATATGCTCTTGATCCAGGTGATGATATTATAAATATATTTTTTTTTGTAATTTTATTGTTGCTGATGTAATGTTCAGGTATTTTGTTATCTATTAGAACACCTAGGTATTTAGTGTCAGAGACTTTATTTGCATTCGGACAGACACAAGTGTTAAACAAACATTTCAAGTCACTTGAGTCAAGAGACACCGAAGGAACGTTCATGAATGCGAGCCTACAAGTTTTGTCAGAAATTGTTTCATAGTATCGGTTTTTTATACGCAGCAATAAAGGAGTATTTAAATTCAGTTAATCTATAGAAAAGAAGACAGTCAGAAAGGTGATGAAGAAGAAGGAGAGGACGAAGAAAAAGGAAAGGAAGAAGAATAAGAAAAAAGAGACTATTGAATTAAATTTGTAAATAGCTTTAGTCAAATTATAGATATCCCGATTCAGTTTACTTACAAGATAGTGAAAAATAAAAGAATAAACTAACCTTTCCAGCCGAAACAGGCATCGGTTTAGGTCCGGCATATCCATGCATAGCGGCCATATTATGATGCGGATGCATGGGAGGAGGAGGGCCCCCGCCACCCATCATACTGTTGGGGGGAGGGGGAGGCTGCTGCTGCTGCTGATGAGGATGATGATGGTGATGATTCATTTGCTGCTGGTTTTGCTGCTGCATCTGATTTTGTTGCTGCATCTGATTTTGTTGCTGCATCTGATTCTGCTGCTGCTGCTGCTGATGATTATGTTGTTGCTGCTGCATTTGCTGCTGATTCGTCTGCTGCTGTTGCATTTGCATCTGTTGTGACTGCATCTGATCAACAGAGTTTGCATTTTTAAAATGTCAAGTGAAAGAAAAATCTTAAGCTTCGGTTTCCTAGAATGCGGTTTCGGACTAAATGGACAGCGGACAGGGCCGCTTACACTACAATATATAAACTCGATTTGCTTTCCAAATATTATTATATTATTATATAATGATTATAGTTTATTATAATGATATAATATGTTCGATTAATAATTATAAATAACCTACTCATATATCTTCTTCCATACATAATCTGCTTTCAATAATAAGTTGGAAGTTAAGCTATAATTTTCAACAACGCGCCATCCTTTTTTATTGCTGATGATGCTCACATGAGTCTGAAGACTTGTGCGTGGGTAATGAGGTGAATGATGATAAACATCCATGGCTGAATGAGATTCAAACCCAAGGCTGCAGGAAACGAAGCCAGCTAGAGCCTTATCTTATCTCAGACAAGCGCTTCAATCAACTGCGCTACCAGAGCCGCCAATGTGAGACACCGGGATGGTAACCTACAACACTAAAACAGTGGAAACACACTCGAGACGAAAAGCTTCTTCTCCAGCGTGTTTCCACTTTTGTAGTGTTAATTGGTTATCAGCCTGATACCTCGCCGGACAGATCAAGAATCAAGATGGCGTGTTGTTGGAAATTACATTTTACCTTCAAACTTATTATTTGCCAAAAAATATTATAAACAACTCTACAAAATAAACTAACACACCAAAACGTATAAAGTTTGAACTCTGTTCATTATCGAAAGCAGAGTATGTTTGGAAGAAAATATATGAGTATAATTGCAGGTTTTAACAATTTAATTAATTGAATATATCATCATAATGATACATAATGATAATTGCAGGTTTTAATAATTTAATTAATTGAATATATCATCATATTATATTATTATAAACTATATTTCGAAAGCAAATCGAATATTATGTATTGTAGTGCATGCGGCCCTGCCCGCTGTCCATTTAGTCGAATCCGCGTTCTAGGAAACCGACGGCTGGATAAGTGATAAGCCAGCGAGTAGCTGTAACACTAAAAGCTAACCAGCTCCCCCAAACAAAGGCCTGATTCCTGTAGTGGCGGATCCAGACCGACATTACGGGAGGGGTCTGGAATTACTGGAGGGGCCCCCTCGAAAATTATGAGAATCAATCCCCCTAAAACCGTATTTCCAGTGATTTTAGACGTATGTCCAGAAAAACTTAAATCCATTCATTTCAATACACATTACATAGGCTTTGGACGCTCTAGTCGAGAATTTGTTTTATCTATTAATGGGATATTTTATTTGCTTATTTAAAAAAAAAGTTTATTTATTTATTTTATTGTATACTTACATATTTTGCATCTTGGAATGTCATTGTGTTTTATATGCAAATGTATTGTACATTTTGATTGGTTAAATTTAAAAAAAAAAATGTATTTATTAGTGCTTTGGTCATTGTTAATACACACCGCTTTATAGTGACACGCAAACTCTTCTATAGTGTACAGGGAATGAAATACTTTTTTCTGGTTCCTGCAACGGATTTTTTTCAGGAATAACTCCTCTGAAAACGCATTTTTTGAATGATATTCAAAGCATAATTACATCCATTTTAGTCTTCATACTAAAACAAAGTGACTTGTTTATCGTTGCTCACAATGATCATCACTAATTCATCGCAATAGAAAAAAAAAAAGATTGAATTGGCACCAACCAGCCAAAACCATCTTCGCTGGTGAGAGTACCTACTTCAGTTTAGTCAAGATTAATTATTTTGTTCCAAAATTGTCCTTTAGATTCAACCATTCAGCACTATTGTATTATATTCTATATAACTATGTTTATATATAGCACTATTTGTATTATATTGCTAAACATTAGCAAAGTAATTCGATTTCCATTAGCTATTTAAAACAGTTGTCAATGTCCGCAGTGGTACAATTTATAGCATTAAAAGGAGTTCGAAATTAATCAACAGTGTTCAAACCCTTAAAAAGTCCTCACCCGTGATTAGTAAAGTCTATAGTATTACACAGACATAGAGTGTGCAGTAGAAGTCTTCTAACCAGTGGTGTAACTAGATCTTCAGCTGTGGGGTGACCAGCAGTGTTGTAGTGTGGTGGAGAGGGTAGAAGTGGATTCTAGGCACTATGATAGTGAAAACAAAGGAAAAGTCCTCCAATAATTAATTAGTGAAAATAAGACTATGACTTAATTTCTTTTAAACAGGAGATTCGGGGGTACTTCCTGGATTTTTGTTTTGAAAAATAATCCATCTAGCCCCATATTTTAAGGTTATGATGGGGGAGGGGGTTGTATGTTTTATGCTGCATATATGCTACTTTTTCTGTATTCAACCAGCTGCACGATGGCCAGTACCCTGTTGCCGGGATGTGACTGCCAGTGAGCGCGAACAGCACATCCATCTTCATAGCTCATGTCTCGCCTCACGAACTATACAAAGGTATACGAATAGGTCCCGGCTGCCTAAATTCAAATTCTTTATTTGCATATTCATCTGTATACAAGATCACATTGCAACAAATATCTGCATCGTCATTATAAATATCACAAAATAAAATAAATAAATAATAGTGACAATAAAAATGATATTATCAAGTTAATTTTAAAATAAATCCCATGAAGGCACCATGATAGAGATTAACACAATGAGACTATTTTTTAATTCTATGGCAGCTTCTATGTCTTGTCCAGATACTCTTTAACTGAGTAAATAGCTTTGTCCAAAAGATAATTTTTAACTTTATTTTTAAATTGTGTTATTGTTTGGGGCTTTTTGAATTTATCCGGTAATCTGTTAAAAACCTTTACTGCTCTGTACAATGCACCTCTCTCAAATTTTGTTGACCTGTGAATAGGATAGAATAATAGATTTTGCGCTCTTGTTTCCCTAAGTGATTCATTGGATTTTTTTAAGTAAGTTGAAGTTCTTGAAGGCTATTATTAGAAGTGAGCTAATATAAATTGAAGGGACAGTCAATATTTTTTCACTTAAGAAGGTGTCTCTGCAGGGATGCGACAATCCCAGACCGAAAATACGCCTTACAATATTTTTTTGTGCTTTAAAAACTCTATCCAACTGAGATGAGGCGCCCCAAAACGCTATTCCATATCTCAACAAACTCTCGAAATAGCCCCTATATACATCTATTAGGACCTTCAGGCTACACGTATCCTTCAAGACATTATTTGCATATGAGGCTGAACTCAGCTTTTTCAATAATTGTTCAGTATCACAACTCCATGACAGTGTCTCATCAACAACAATGCCGAGAAATTTGGTGTCTGTTTCTACTGAAATCCTAGAATCTGGACCATCTATTTCAGCTCCATCCAAAGCTCTTAAGGAACGTGAGGACAACCGAAAATTAACTGCGGTCGTTTTTGATGAATTCAATATGAGTCCATTAGCCTCAAACCAAGTATAGCAGTCTTTCAAAGCATTGGACAAATTTAAATGGAGAGATTGGCGGGTATTGCCTTTTACCAACAAGGAAACATCATCTGCATACATGTACATTTTAGTTTGCACAGTCTCACATTTCAGATCATTTATATATAATATAAACCGTCGTTCAGTCATCAGAGCCAGCCAGGTCACATTTTTTATCATTTTACTGCATGTTTGATTTTTCAGAGGCTGTGAACATGTTCATTTGCGACCTAAACTTATGTACCAGCCAGGTCAAACGATATTATTATTACAGGCATTGTATAATTTGTTCTTGTAAACATAATAGCACAGATAACGATACAAGATGGATTATCGAGAATTATTTATTTATTTGGGTGTTTTGTGAACATCAGTATTGATTGATATTGTTGCTCTGTGAACTTTAGCCTCAGTTATTTTTTTGGGGTTGAGTAAGGCTATATTCTCAACGTCTATATAATATATGTAGGCTATATACTTTTTCTATTGGTTTGTAAAATGTGTACTATATCAAGTCATGAATATGCATAGAAGATGTCAGTATTAAATAATGACAGAAAAGATCCAATTCTCTTATTCCTGCTGGCAAAAAAGAGTTTGTCACTTATGCCAGCAGTTTTCTTTTTACCTCTGCCAATGTTGTAATTATCATGTTCAGGTACTTACATTATTAATTATCCTGCTGTTGTATTTTAAAATTTCATATTATATTTGTATAAGTTATTTTTATGTATAGCTTAATATATTATAAATTGTACTAAGGTGTGGAATAAATTTGAAATAATTAAAGTAAATGTCTTTGTGAAACTAAGAATATTAATTTTCAAAATCGCGGACAGCAGGGATTTTTGTGTAGGCTGAAAGTTTAAGATTGACTAATCATAATAATACCCAATTTTATTCCACAATAACATATAAGTTTCGCTTCTGCTTAGTATCTATTCTGTGGTACTACTGACAAATAAATGAGACTAACCTGATGCTGAGGACTGTGATGGATGGCAGCTGGATTTGGCTGCGTCTGCTGTTGTCCCATCTTCATCTGCTGCTGGCGATCAGCTGATCCTGGCATTTGCGGTGATGCCATTGATTGTTGCTGTTGGGGATGATTCATTCCACCTTGCATCGGATGAGGCGAATGTTGCTGCTGCTGCTGCTGCTGTTGAGGACACCCAGGACCACCAACCATTGCACCACACTGAGGATTTCCCATTTGAGGACTTGCACAATGAGGACTAGCACCCATATGAGGTGGAGGTCCTCCACCCATTTGAGGAGGTCCCGATCCACAATGAGGAGGTCCACCCATCTGAGGTCCTGGCACACAATGAGGAGGTCCTGGTCCCATTTGCGGAGGACCTGACGCACAGTGAGGACTAGCAACCATATGAGGAGGTCCTCCGCCCATTTGAGGAGGGCCTGATCCACAATGAGGAGGTCCACCCATTTGAGGGCCTGATCCACAATGAGGAGGACCTCCACCCATTTGAGGGGGACCTGAAGCACACGACATATGACCTCCCCTGCCAGGACCACCCGGTAAACCGCTTAAAGGCACATTCATTCCATTACTGTTCATGGGGTGACCCATTCCCCCTGGCCCCCCACTCGCGCACATTTGGGGTCCGTTGGGGGGCGGCCCCCCAAGGTCATTGTTCACACCCACCATACCCCCCGCACCAGGACTCCTGTTAAGCATTTCGGCCATAGCAGCCCCCCCACATCCCGCCATTGGACTCCCCATCGGTGAATTGCAGTTCATGCCGGGAGGCGGCCCCCCTCCATGTCCTGTCATCGGACTGCCTTTACTCGGACCAATAACACCTCCGCACTCCATTGGGCTACCTATTGCAACAACAAAAAGAAAATTAATTAAAAATATAATCTAGTAAATATAATATGAATAGAAAGGGAATTATATAGGGAAGAGATAGCTGCGAGCCATGGCAGGTATCTGTTCAATTCAATTCCAGTTTCTTGCAAGAAAATTGTAAATTACAAACAGAGCAAACGGCATCATCAAACTCATTACAGGTTTCAGCCCAAAATTTGTCATTTAGACGAAAAATTAAGCAAATTAACCAGAAACCATAACCTCACCAGAAAAGCAAAAACTTGTGATGGAGGAGGGACTTCAAATGTATTAGTATATAAAAAACAAGTCACGCTTTTCTTACACTAAACAGAACCTCTGCAAATAAATATCAGACATGAAACCAACATTGAATCCATCAAGAGACAGTTAATATACATAAGTTCGAAAATAATTAACAAAATACCTAAACATTACATCAGCAACAATAAAATTACAAAAAAAAATATATAATTTCATCGCCTGGATCAAGAACATATACTTTTTTGATTTGTGAATAAAATTTAAACAGGCTTTTCTGATTATGTGCTTGCTTGCTGATATATAATACTGGATTACTACAATACTCCTTTTCCTTCCTATTCCCTCTTCCCATACCCCTCCCAAAAACCTTTCCTAGTACATGTTGCTACCATAGTTTGAATGGCTTTACATTTCATACCAGACTAGCCCTGCTTCCTTATTTAATGTTATGTTATGTTATTTTATATTGAAATATACAGTGTCCCACGAGTAACCCGACAAACCTCTAAGGTGGTTTCCTCTCATCAAATAATGAAAAAAGTTTATATAAACATATGTCCGGAAATGCTTTGTTAGGGAGTTACGGCTAGCGAAAGATTTCGCCCGATTTTCTGAGAAAGGATGGAAATAAAGCCAAAAATTGAAAAATTGAATAAAACACGTTCCAGACTTTTAGAATCACCCATATTTGAGATATCAAACAAAATATGCAAAATTCTGTCTCGAAAAACATGCTTCATTTAGATTTGATTTGCATTAACTTCGTTAAATGGGTGATAAACACGAATACTTTATAAAAAAACTTGTAGTGATTTTAACTCTGAAGAGAATGATGCAAAATAGGCTAATAACAAGCAAACACAAAGTTTAAAAAATTAATGTTTAATTAAATCAACACATACATTTTGAACTCTTTGTAAATGTTATGGATAAAAGTTGTTTTCTTTCAATGTTCTCCAGACTGTACTATGGGATATTTTTAATCTATTTGAAAGTCGGCGAGTACTAAAATGAGGACTAAGCTGTATCATGTCAATGATATTATCTTGTTCACGTAAAGCCTGTATTACAGCCATTACAGGACGTTCACTCGAGCAACTGACGGATGGTAAAGATCCATTTGTTCGTAAGTTATTGTATACCGATACAAGAAAAGCAAAAAGCTTGTGATCTAGGACGAGGTTCGTGACTTTCATTTAATGTGCGCTATAGGAAAACTGGAATTTAAAAATACAGATATATAGCCAAACAAGAGCAAAATTAATATGAAGGAGTACATATTATTACAATGGAATATATTAAAAAACCGACGATCCAATATAGATAAAAATTAAAACATGTTTTTTGACGAAAAAAAAAATGAAATTGGTTCCAATGGGAGACAATTTAAAAAAAAATGAATAAATGGCGGTCATTTTTGCCATTTTCATGTATTATATGCATAAATTGTAAATATTTTTTAAATATATTCCCCTTACATCAATAATAAGCTTTTATTGGTGGGGAGAGCATTACTTAGGGGGGGGGGGGGGGGTGAGGTAGTTCCAGCTCGCCATTTGAGCTATGTTATGAGGAACATGGAGGACCTACTATTTTAGGTGGGTTGCGAATCACCTTATATTGTACAGTAATGTAAAATTGTGTTTTTGAGTTTTGAACAAATAAAATAAGTTTTTCTACTCACCTGACGGTGGCCCAGTCATCGCATTCATGAGTGGGCTGCCGACCGAAGGATTCATGGGACTGCTCGCTGGTGGGCCACAGCTCATCATGCCGCCCGGCGGTGGGCCACACATGAGGGGGCTTCGGTTGGGCCCGGCCATGGGGCTGCCCATCGGTGGGCCACAGTTCATGGAGGGGGGCCCACCCATGGGGCTGCCCATCGGCGGGCCGCAGTTCATGGGCGAGCCCATCTGGCAGGGTGAGGGCCCCCCTTGGCCCGTGGCCATCATCGCGTGCTGCGGACTGCAGGCCGCTGGCATGTGACGCATGTGCGGAGGAGGAGGGCCCCCCGCCGCGTTCATGTGACCATGGTTCATGTGACTGTGATTCATGTGACCATGACTGTGACTGTTCATGTGATTCATGTGTGAAGGCACCATTTGCACCGGCGACTGTTGCACCACCGGCGAGTCGTCAAACGGATTTGACGCGATTATTGTGTCACCATAACCTACAAAACAAAACAGTAATATGATCAATATACAGAATGAAAAAAACGGGAGATTTTGAAACTTGTGTTGGTGGCCGTTGGCAGCTGGTACCAATGGATAACTTATGTCAGCCTGTCAGCAATACCATATCACTTCATCAGCTTCATTATCACTTACCCGGTGATTTGGAACCCACCTAAAATAGTAGGTCCACTACGTTTCCCATAACATGGCTCAAGCGGAGAGGTGGAACTGCCTGTAATGGTCTACCCACCAATAAAAGTTATACGCTCATCATTATTTTATTTTAGTAGTACTCTGATTGGAGTGGCTAATTAACATAAAGCTATTATGTCTTACTAGGTCTACCTTTCAATAATAATACTTTTATTATGAAGTATTGATTGATGCATTAGAGAAATTGAATTAATAACTGCATCATGAAATTATGCATGAATGTATTCTACTGAGTTTTGACGGCTAAATATACTGGCTAATGATGAAAAGCTCTACATGGAAGCAAGCAGAAGAAAATGAAGGAGGGGAAGAGGAAGAAGTAGGGAACATTTGAGAAGAATAAAATGATAGAAAAATATTTTTTTTACCCAGTGAATATTGGCTGTAAGAGTTAAGGCTAATCGAAGAAGAAGAAACAGAATTAGTAGTAGAAGAGGAGAAGAGGAGAGAGAAAAAGAAGCAGAAGATTAAGAAAAAGAATTAGAAGATGGAGTAAAATGAGTAGTAGTGGAAGATAGAGATGGATAGGCCTAAAGAAGATTATTGAGAAAAAGAAGAGGAAGAATAAGAAGTAGAAGAAACAAAAGTAGTAGTAGAAGAGGGGAAGAGGAGAGAGAAAAAGAAGCAGAAGATTGAGAAAAAGAATTAGAAGATGGAGTAAAATAAGTAGTAGTGGAAGATAGAGATGGATAAATAAAGAAGATTATTGAGAAAAAGAAGAGAAAGAATAAGAAGTAGAAGAAGATACAGAAGGAGTAGAAGAGGGGAAGAGGAGAGAGAAAAAAGAACAGAGATGAAGAAAAAAAGGAAAGTAGAAGGGAAAAGAGAAGGAGGGAAAAAGAAAAGAAATGAAAAAAGATGTAGACAAAAATGATAAGGAGAAGGAGAGGAAAAATGAGATGAAGAGAAAGAAGAGAAGGTAAGGAGAAAAGCGGAAAAAAGAGAAGTGGAATCAAAAAAGAGAAGAAGAGAAAAAAGAAGACAAAAAAGATAAGGAGATGGCAAAGAAGATATTCTGCCAAGTTAGTTTAACTGACAATTAACAAATATACAAAAACAGAATTTATTAATTTCGAATTCCTTCAAGTGCTATCAATTTATACAGGAGAAATTCTTGGATTTCTTGTTCCATACGATCTGCGTTGTTAATATTAACTTTCAGTTGTAAATTTAACGACGTGCAGTCTGTTTTATATTGTGAATAAATAATAAATGTACTAACATTCGGCCGAACGTTTACGAGGTATTGAATCTCATCTTCAAGGCCTTGAAGATGAGATTCAATACCTCGAAAGACAATTACCTAAACGTTAATTATAAAGAAGACTTCATTCAATGACTTCCATCAGCTATTCAATGATGTTGTCAATAACCGCCATTGCAGAAGTCTTCAGTATAAATTAATAGCACTTAAAGGAATTAGAAATGAATAAAAAACATATTCTGATTGAATTAATTGGACATTCTGCTAGTTTTGTACTAACCAGACAGTGGCGGAGGTAGTAGGTCCTGCATCTGAGGCGGCTGCTGAGGCTGGCTGTTGGCTGCATGCGCTGCAGCAGCTGCGGCGGCCGCGGCGGCTGCATTGTTGGCCGCTGTTCGCCGCTTTTTCTTGGGCGGGGGCGGCAGGGGCGCGTCTATTGCACTCATCATAGGCGGCTTGAATGGCTCATGGTTCATTCCACCCATACTGAAAAATATTCAAATATAATAATAATTATAATAATAATAAATTAATAGCACTTGAAGGAATTCGAAATGAATAAAATAATTGGGCATTCTGCTAGTTTTCTGCTAGGGATAGTGCAATATATCTATAATAATAAACGTTTATCTCTTCATACAAAAGTTAGACATTACAATACAGTGATTAAACCAGCAATTTTATATGCCAACGAGACCCTGTCCCTGAACAGGAAAATGGATATGGAAAATATAAAGAAGAAAGAAAAATAGTTAGGAAAGTAATAAGTAAGGTAGGTACGACCAAGGCGTACCAAAAACGGATATAGATTACAGAGAACGTCTAAAGTTGAAGAATATTCTAATATAGACAGATATGAGGAAAAGACGCCTTAAATTTTATGGTCACATCATGAGGCTTCCAGACAATAGACTAACAAAAAGAATTGTCACATCCCTTGTCAATGGAGGAGAATGGATAAATGTTAAAAAAGACCTAGTACTGGCCAAAATAACAAACAGAGAAATTTACAACAGAAAAAACTTTAGAATAAAACTTTATCAATGGGAAGTTGTAGCAGAGACAAAACCTCCAAGAGTTGGAACAAAATGTAGTGAAGAGAAAAGCTGAATTCGCACAAAGCTGGTGGGCAAAAAAGAAGAACAAGTCCAAAAAATGAACCATCTTTACTGAGCGTCTTCCACTTTGGGAGTTTTACGTTTAATAATAATAATAATAATAATAATAACAATAATAGTTTATCTATGGCAGCGTTAAAAAGTGGCTAGTTAAGTCTAGAAAGTAAGGCCAATACAGATTATTACATTCCATAGATTATTAAACTAGTTGAAAGCGGTTAGTAGAGGTTAGACAGTGATACAACACACTTTATTCCACCTCTTATCAGTCTTATCAAACTATTTGTAAAATGAAGCTATTTCAAAAATACTCTCACTTTTCAATACAGGAGTCTAGACCAATCAGAACTCAGGATTTCTTCAAAACAGTGACGAAATGACTGTTATGCAATAGTCACATCAGCTGATGTAAACATTTCGAAATCAAACTGGATTCCAAATCTGAATCTTAACAAAATTCACACATGCTAAGTAATTTCATATACAGTATTGGGTAAGTTATCTGATGCATTGGAAAGTTAAATTAAACGTAATTTATTGGTAGTCGGAGATAAAATAGTGTATAGAACAATAGTATTTTACCTTAAAGCAACTCGGGAGATGTTTAGAACCTGTGAAATTCTTCAGAGCCACCTAATGTGGAGGCGTGATCTTCCTTATCAACTCCAGCTTGGTTAAGACGATTTTTAAAGTTATTCTTAACTGTACAATTTTCAAACTCATTCTCACAGATGCCTTGAAAACTCTATTCTTAAATTTAATATACATTTAACTGAGTAGAATTCTCGACTACTCACCCAGCACAGTTCATTTTGTTAGCCATGTCGTCGGGAAAGCAGGGCCGGTGCTGCATGTGAGGTGGAGGAGGTCCCAGGTCGGGTCCCCCGCACTGCGTATAGTACACTTGGTTTCGACCCCTGGCCATACTGATGACAATACAAAAATAACATACAATTATAAATTAATTCTTGACAATGGAAATATTCTATGATTATCACCATCGAAAAAGCGCAATCATTAGACCTAACCCCTGATTCAATTTGCGTAGTCTATTTCATGTTTGTTTTAAAAAAAGTCACTCTGTATCTGTATCACATCATCAAGGCCGGCCCAGCCGCCTTTCTATTTTCCAGACAGCTGATTGATCAGATTTCAAGTCTAATAAATGAGTATTTACAAAATAATAATAATGAAATTTGTCTAATTACTTAGGAATCACTTGTTATTATACTTTATAAAAATATCAAATGGCGTAGTCTATTTCATATCTGTTTTCCACAAGTCAATGTATCACGTCACCAAGGCTGCGATTCTATTTTCCAGACAGCTGATTGCTCAAATCAGATCAGATTTCAATGCTTGATAAATGAATTTTTAGAACAATATTAATTGAATTTTCATAATTACCATTTACTTTAATCACTTGTTATTATACTTAATTGAAGTATTAGACATATATTGTTTCTCTCAAACAATATGTTATTATTATGAATGATAATTTAATTTATATGTAGGCTCAGCCAGATGAATAAGAGAGCCCGTGGGTTATCTTGAAATATGATTCCAATTGCTTGTGATGGAGATCATTTAAAAAAATCATATGTTTCCTATAGAAGAAGGCCTAAGTATATTTCCTTTTAAGTACAAGAAAATCTTGAAAATGCTTACACATATATCGCTGGGTATTTCAAAATTAAGCGCAATCATCGCATCATTGTTCATACAAAATTTCATAGAATTTGATCCACGCGTTTAGCCGTAAATGCGTTACAGGAAGACAGACGAATGCAAAACGGTCGACTTGAAACAGATAACTCTCTTCGTTCAGTCAATTATAATGAACAATTGTTACAAACAAATTAATGCAGAGCAGAACAGGTTAGTTTTGCATTGCAGAAAACTTTTATAAATTAGAGAGAAATTTACTAAATTAGCTTCATCGTGTTCCATTAACACATGCAATTCCAAACACTGCTATTAAACATTACAGTGTAGATAATTATTATAATATAGCTTTATTAACATTCGTTGACGAACAAATGTATTACTTGAGGTTGAAAATCTACAAATCCCTCCATACTGTCATTGTTTGTCTAAAACGCTTCAATTGTGCATGTGTAATTAGTTGGACCTAGTTTTAGGTGTCCTTATCTTATAGAAGAATGTTGTAAAGCTTTCATTTCACTCACATGTTGCACGCCATCTGAGCACTGCTCAAACTTGTGGCTCTACGCAACTAACAAATTTATCTATAGGCCTATAGATTATATAATATAATCTATGTATAGCAGGTCATAGAAAATTACAGTTCTCTGCATTGCTCCCTTGTTGTGACGAACAAAAAACTAAACTAAGGTGAAAATAAATGAAAATAGAATAGAAATACTAACCTGACATAGGGCGCCATCCCTCCCATATTATGGCTCATCCTCTGTTAGCTAAGGGGCTTCTTGCCAAGTGGCTGGGGCGGCTGTTACTCAGCTAACCTAACCTAACCAATTGAGTTTTAGTGCAGCCACCTTCTAGGCCACAATGACGCTGATCTAGTTGCTGATGCTGCAACTAATCTCGATGTTGTCAGTGTTGTGTTCGATGTTGTCATCAACTCGCCGATGTTGTCACCGCCGTCCGTCGTCGTCGTCTCATCTGTGTCATCCAGCAACTTCATATTCACAACAAAACGCCAGAATACCACCATCGACACAATTTCTCACTTCTTACCTAGCTTCGAGAGCACATGTGTTGAACACATTCTGAAATCAAATTTAAAGATTTAATTAATGAACATAAATACAGTCAAATTACTTCACAACAAATTCTACACGACGAAATACTCTACTTGAAGAATATTTATGGTACCCCTTGACATTGCAATCATGGAAATAAAGAGCTCTCATTCACGAATACCTCTCTGGAGGTATTACCACTATGCTCTAGTGCAGGGGACTAAAAACTACTGCCCGCCAGTATGATTAATCCGGCCCGCAACAGCTAAGGCTCTTTTTATGTAGTGTTATGCCATTCTATTGTTCAAAAGATTTCACCTAGATTCAAGGTAGCATCGAAACATAATTCAACTATCAAATTGTACTAGTTTATGTTTGCTCAGAACGCGTACTCGATACTCTAGAAATTATAGATTATATAATACTGTATATAGATGTAGTCAGTGACGTGACTATGGTAGGATCAGGGGGATTGATCCCCTCAGAGAGAAAGTAAACTTTGGTATATTAACAAACCTCGTAAATCAATTTTTGTAATAAGATGTATGGGGCCGCTAAAAATGTGATTTAAGAGGTATTATTCTATAAAAAATGTTCAGTTTACTTTCTCACAGAACATAGTTAGAATTGTTAGAATAAATAAATATATGAAATAATATCATGAAATATATTCATGTCTGGAATAGCTCGAAATGTGGTTTTAGGATAATTATTTTTGAACTTCCAAGGGAAGTTCACACAAACCCCTTTAATCATACCCTACATTACCATTAAATTCATGAATTGCTAGAGGACTCTTCCTTCTTTACCTTTTATTTAACATTTATAGTAGGGCCTACCTAGTCTGCACCACACTAAATGACTCCACCTTCACACTGGCCATCGAGTTTAGCCACTAATAATGGTAAAAAATGAAAACGATTCTTGCGTTCTAGTGAATACAACTGTAGTTTACTTGAGGTAAACATACCAAATGTCGGCCCTCACATTTTTAACCTATAAAATAAGCGCCAGCTTCAAGCTGGAGTAAATAATTTTGACCCTGAAGCTGGAAAGTTTGGAGCCCCCTGCTCTAGTGTAAACAAATTCGTTTGTATTCTGTAGATATGAGCGTGAAAAGAGTTTTTTAGTTCTAACCATGACCAACAATAAATTGATTGATTCTAGAACAAATTTTTTTAGTTCGTTTAGCAAGAACTTTGTTCATAAGGTGTAAGCTTATTACGGCAATAAACCTTATTCTAGAATCTAAGGTTAGCTTACCATTTATCGGTCCGATTTGGCTTTATGTAAAAATACTGTATTTAAATTTTCAACAGGAGATCATCTTAGGTTATTTAACTAAATGTCAATGCTTTCTCAACTTATTTTCACCACTTGTAACAAAGATAACCTTTGGAAATTTCTGTAATACTAATTTTTCAACTCATGTCCATAATGATGAACATTCATCATATCGGCCACCCAAATGCATAGTAACAGGTAGCCTAACTTAATCACGCAAAAAAATCAAGAAAAACGAGGAAAAAATCATACATGGCGGGATAGCATACAGTCTAGCCTATTCATTTCTCATCAATTTTCAAACTTCATTCATCATTCTAAAGACACAACACCAATGAATCTTGTGGTGTTAGTAAATCAGCAGTTGGTAACTTGGAGCTGCCGCTCATTTTATAGGTTAGAAATGTGAGGGGCCGAGGTTTGGTATATTTACCTCAAGTTACGTACTTAATCTACGAAAAAATGTAAACTGCAGTTATATTCACTAGAACGCAATTAAAACGCCTTCAAATTCAACTATGTTAAAAAATTATAAACTTTAAACTTGACAAAGCAAGTTATTACTGTATTTTGACAGCCCTAAATGTAGGTTATATATGCTACTTATTGTAGGTTGGTTATATCCAGAATTCTTTATGAAGTTAATGGATAGCCTGATGTAAAGAAATAAAATATTTAGAAATTCAATTCATTCCCAAATTCTGCAAAAGCTAGTCTGCTTGCATAGTAATAAAATACACAATAGAATTTCAATGGCCAGTAAATAAGAAGCGATATTGCTTGGCTCTTCGACTGTCCAGACTTAACTGCCTCCAATCTTGTGAATGGAGATTCTAACCATAAAATTAACAAGTAGCGAATATTGTAACTAGAAGTTTAGTGCTTATTATGTCGAAAATTCACTGTAAAACAAGGTTAAATTTAAGTAGAGTGGCAAATTGCATAGAATTTTTCAAACTATTAATGGGTAGAGCCAATAAATACCTCACATACCGGGCAAATTATGAATCATGGCTGTTGACAAAATCTGGGGAAATTGGCTAAAATTAATATAATATTGAATGGCTAATTGATTGTTAATACTTACATTATCTTGTAATCTAGGTGAAAATCATAGTTTATGTGAAATATGACAGTTTTATCGGGCAGAGTTCTACTTTATTCAATAAAAATTGAGCACGTACACTTGTATGAGACTTGTCCTTCCTAATTTATGAAACCATGACACTACATCAGAGCATCTGCATGCATACAGTGATTAATTGCCTTACACTCCAATATAAAATTTCATCATAACCATCTTAAACTGAACAATAATAGATTAAAACGTTGAATGAACACCACACACGAGTAGATCATTACTATAATTAAGTCTACTAATTAAAATACCAGAAAAATGTCGACTAGCTTACGCCGCTCTTGGCTTGCTGTTCAACTATAAACAGATCCAAAGAGGCTACAACGGAAAATGCTACACAAAATATTTCCTGCAAAGATATATGATCAAAATAATTTAAATACAGAAAATTGATGGAAAAATAAAAAAACTAACTTAAGGATCGGGTTATGAGAAGCTAAGGTGCAATCTTTAACTCTTGAAAACGCAAATACATTTAGAGTATATATACACAAGAAATAAAATGTGATTCAATGTCTATGATTAACAAATATCTTGAATAATTCATATTTATTTGATAAATTATCGACGAAAAATCCTAACAATAGAAAAATTATCACGTAAATGATTTGTGAATTCTTTGGCGTGAATATTCTTTAACGATGTGACTGTTAAGCTGGTGCGACTGTATAGAGGTTAATTCAAAATTTCTGTGCATATTTTACTACTGTACTTTTAGCTAATAATCACAATTAGGGTGTATTTTCTTCTGGGAACCACATTGAGGGGGGGGGGAGTTTCTGGGTTACAAACCCCCCTTGAGTTTGTAACGAGTAGGGAATGAAGCATCAATAAAAAATGATATCGGTTACTGGAGGTAAAATAAGTTATCATATGTGAAAGTAAATAATGTTCAGCTAGGATAAAGAATATTATACTCACAAGTTAGTTTGAAGTATATATATATATATATATAAGCGTATGGTGTCACAGTGGTTTCAAAGACAAAGAAAAGTCAATAATTTAATGTGCAAATGTGCACACATGCACCCAAATATATATCCTCATAGAGGATTTGTCAGAATAAGAATAAAAGGAAACATAAATCTAACACATAAAATAAAAAGGTGGAATACAGTTGACCCATGATCCAGCATCATATGTTATTCAACCCTTGCAGCCACAGCATGGCCTCCTCATCTGCCAGGTGCAATCTAGGCAACCCTCCAGGGAGCCGATACAATATGGACATGCAGAAACAATGTGTTCCATTGATTGGATCTCTCCGCATTCACAACTGGGAGAGTCTGCAAATCCCCATAGATGCATGATTTTATTGCATCTGCCTTGGCCAGCTCTGAACCTGTTCAGGCGCACCCACTGCTGTCGGGGCAGGTCAAAGCCTGGGACTCTACTGCTTGGGTTGGTCACAAGATCTTTGTTTCTCATTGCCTGAGAGTCCCATAAGTCAGACCATTTCTGCATTGTGCTGTCAGAGAACTCTGTTTGGTATGGGTAGAGCCAGACTGGCTTTCTTGATTTTAAGCACAATGCAGCTGGAGAGTCTGGTGTTAGGTCTTGATGTATTGGAAGTGTTGGCATCTCACCAATCTTCCTCATTTCTCTGCCAGCAATTTCCTCTCTCTTCAGCTATGGGGGTGGTATGTTGCTGAGAACTGGTAGCCAACTTGTTTCGGTCTGCATCAGACATCCAGTGACCACACGCATTGCACTATTTAATGCTGTATCCACCAGATGTGTATGGCAGCTTCTCATCCAGACAGGGGCACCATACTCTGCAGTACTGTAGACAAGCGCCAAAGCAGCAGTTCTGAGTGTACTGGCACTACTACCCCAGGATGATCCAGCTAGCTTCTGCAACAAGTTCACCCTGGATGATATTTTCATTCTCACTTTGCACAAGTGCTCACGAAAAGTGAGAGTTCTGTCCAGGGTGATTCCCAAATAGGTTGGATGGGGACTTGCATGGATGACTGTGCCACAGAAATTTACTGTGGGAACTGCTCTAGACTGCTTGTTATTCAGGTGAAATGCAGTTATGCTTGTTTTACTTGGGTTTGGTTTCAAGCCCCAGTACTGCAGGTAATTTGTTAAGGTATTGATGTCTCTTTGAAGGACTTCACCTGTTTCTTCAATGGTGCTTGCCTGTGTAGCAAGTGCAATATCATCTGCATACATAAACTTGCGGCCTTGGGTAGTTGGGATGTCTGATGTGTATATGTTAAACAGTACTGGAGATAGAACAGAGCCCTGTGGAACCCCATTGTTCAGGACTTTCTTCTTACTTATTCCATCTCCAAGGTGAACTCTGAAAGTCCTATTTGAAAGGATACTGTCAAACAGTTTAACCAGTTTGGCACACCTAAACATTTTCCCCAGTTTTAGCAGTAGGCCAGATTTCCAAACTGTGTCAAAAGCAGCAGTTAGGTCGATGAGTACAGCTGATGTTTTCAGTTTCTTTTGATAGCTTAGTTTGAAGTGACTGACAATTGAATAAACTGACAAATATACATAAACAGAATTTATTAATTTCGAATTCCTTTAATTGCTATTACTTTATACTGAAGACTTCCGCAATGGCGGATATTGACAACAGCATTGAAAAGCTGATGGGAATCGATGAATGCTACTGTACAAAAATATCAGTCACCACCGGGAATCGAACCACGGACCTCTCAATTGCCAGTTGAGCGCCTTAACCACTAGACCATGGAGACCTTTCTGCATAGGAGCATTCATTTTCAACTTGGCCATATCGGCTCGCGTATCTCACAAGTTAGTTTGAAGTGACTGACAATTGAATAAACTGACAAATATAAATAAACAGAATTTATTAATTTCGAATTCCTTTAATTGCTATTACTTTATACTGAAGACTTCCGCAATGGCGGATATTGACAACAGCATTGAAAAGCTGATGGGAATCGATGAATGCTACTGTACAAAAATATCAGTCACCACCGGGAATCGAACCACGGACCTCTCAATTGCCAGTTGAGCGCCTTAACCACTAGACCATGGAGACCTTTTTTTTTTTGTAGATTATGTCTTGGAGACTCCAGTTAAGGAGTATAAGACAAGTCAGATAACAAGTCTGCACAGGAGCATTCATTTTCAACTTGGCCATATCGGCTCGCGTATCTCACAAGTTAGTTTGAAGTGACTGACAATTGAATAAACTGACAAATATTCATAAACAGAATTTATTAATTTCGAATTCCTTTAATTGCTATTACTTTATACTGAAGACTTCCGCAATGTTTGAAGTGACTGACAATTGAATAAACTGACAAATATAAATAAACAGAATTTATTAATTTCGAATTCCTTTAATTGATATTACTTTATACTGAAGACTTCCGCAATGGCGGATATTGACAACAGCATTGAAAAGCTGATGGGAATCGATGAATGCTACTGTACAAAAATATCAGTCACCACCGGGAATCGAACCACGGACCTCCCAATTGCCGGTTGAGCGCCTTAACCACTAGACCATGGAGACCTTTCTGCACAGGAGCATTCATTTTCAACTTTCTTAGTAATGGCGAAGGTGATATTGTGGAAGGTATCCATAATGAATAATAAGACGAAATTGTCACAACCACATTTATTAAAAGTTCGAGAAACTAGTTTCGGTTGTTACACCATTATCAATCTCAATCAAACTGAACTCAATCAGTTTGATTGAGATTGATAATGGTGCAACAACCGAAACTAGTTTCTCGAACTTTTAATAAATGTGGTTGTGACAATTTCGTCTTATTATTCATCATTCATTTTCAACTTGGCCATATCGGCTCGTATCTCACAAGTTAGTTTGAAGTGACTGACAATTGATCTTTTCAATGCTGTTGTCAATATCCGCCATTGCGGAAGTCTTCAGTATAAAGTAATAGCAATTAAATGAATTCGAAATTAATAAATTCTGTTTATGAATATTTGTCAGTTTATTCAATTGTCAGTCACTTCAAACTAACTTGTGAGATGCGAGCCGATATGGCCAAGTTGAAAATGAATGCTCCTGTGCAGAAAGGTCTCCATGGTCTAGTGGTTAAGGCGCTCAACCGGCAATTGAGAGGTCCGTGGTTCGATTCCCGGTGGTGACTGATATTTTTGTACAGTAGCATTCATCGATTCCCATCAGCTTTTCAATGCTGTTGTCAATATCCGCCATTGCGGAAGTCTTCAGTATAAAGTAATAGCAATTAAAGGAATTCGAAATTAATAAATTCTGTTAATATTATACTTTCGTTGAAGTTGCAGACTGAGGAATCGTCCATGCTTCTTCAGGACACGCCCTGGTAAGCCCGGATTAGTTTCCCTTTGTATATTTTTAATAAATCAGTAATAAAATTTAGTCAGGTAGGCCTAAATGTCAGGTGTTTATATGATTGTATGTTCTGTTCTTATCTTTGTGTTCCGAAATAGAGTAGTGAGGTGGAGAGAGGAAGTATTGCTTTCTTTTGTTAAAGAATGTGCCTCTGTCTGAGATAGTCTTCAGGAAGATGGCAGCAGGTTTTAGTAATACGATCCTGAATATTTCGGAGAGTTACTATATAATTTGTCTTTGTATTATAATTTATCTTAAAATTGTGCTGTGGGAGAGGTCTATGTTGTTCTCGTGTCTAGAAGTAGCCTACGTGTTATACCGGTACGCATGTTGCGCGTCTCTCAAAGCTGGGCTGTTCGTTAATGTTGCCAGAATCATTGATTCATGCATGTATTAAGATATTACTGTGAAGATGTTTATTAATATGAATAGTTCCTTACAATGATCATTTATATCCATTCGGAGTATAGTTCGTATTGCTGCTCAATCCTAACAGTAATTTGCTAATTTCTCTGTATGTCCTTCAATCAATCATAAGAACAGAAGAAAGAGACGTATACCTTACCGTCCATCTAGTTGGGCACAAGGGTCGAAGATTAACTGATTCGTTGCCTCTTAACGATTTGAAAATGGAAAGTCTCTTAGGAGAGTCTCTGACACCCCAACTATTTCCCTCACCATGTTGAGTGCATCCCTGCATTCATGAATCGATTTTATAGTATCTTGGACCACTAAGTTCAGAGAGTGTGCTAAGCAGTGCACAAACAAAGCTTTTTTCTGGACATTTAAAATTTTCGCCTGTTCTCCATTGTAAATTCCTGACATATTCGCAGCACCATCAAAACATTGACCTCGACACTGATTTAAAGATAAATTGAATCGAATAAGTGAATCACAAATGATAGTGAATAAAGCAGAAAATGTAGTATTCTCTGATTCATAGGAGCCTAAAAAGAGTTCATCTACCTCCAAAGAATCTGAGACTATTCTCAAACAAATTGAAACTTGTTCATTCTACTCACATCTGATGTTTCGTCACATATTATCGAGAAATTTTAATTTAATTAAATTTAATTTTAGTTATTAGAGAACAAAGAAGCGTTCGGCCTAGAATATCCAGCATTTCATTTTGAATATCATGACTACACCATGTGTAACTGTCTCTTTGAAGCCAACTTTGCAATTCTGGTGAGTCTTCACAGCGTAATTTCAGTAAATAAAATTTTTATAATTACATTAATCATCAGAATGTCCCCTAATGGTAATAACTTGCGTTGAAAGATAGAGAAGGGAAGAAAACATTTTCAATAAACAAGAACGATTTTCCATCAATTGCTTCTGTTTTTCTTCCAAAAGTTGAGAAATCACATTTATTCCACCTAATATTGAAGACATTTTTATGAAGGCTTCCTTGTGGCAAGCTGAATGTTCATGTGATTTGAATTTCTCTATGCCTTTTTTCCAGGTCTGAAATCCGGATTAAATAAACATTATTCTTTTTTATTTGAAAATTGAAAGTGTTTTTTAACAAATATTTTCCTACAAGTAGCACATAAAACGATATCTTTTTCTTTGTCTAGGAAATCCATGGAAATTTTTTCATCCATTCCGGATTGAAACGCCTTTTAGTTTTTTTCATAAATGCAGTAGCACTCACTTTATTGTCACATTTTTTAGATTGTTGGCAGTCAATAGACGATGAAGAGGTTGAAGGTACATTTTGATCCAACTGACACTTATTATCTATATCACTGGAACTGGAAGTCACACTACGTTCACTCTTATCAGAAACTTTAGTTTTTATAAGAAACTTTTCCGTTTTCACTTATTACCACAAACGCATCACACGAAATTCACGGATAGAAATGCTACCGACCGCTCTCACCAGTCAACTGAAAAAGAAAACTGAAGTAATTCTGGCCATGAGGTTCATATAGTTTGTTCATCTATATTTTGTATTTGTACTATATATTGTTACGGGTTCTAATAGCTAAAATTAGGCTGGCAACACTAAAGTTCACACTTGCACTTTATTTACACAAATTAGTCCATTTACACAAATTAGTCCATTTACACAAATTAATTGTAAGTTTAATTAATTAAATAAAAACAGATCATCAAATGACAAGCTAATACTTATTTTCAGTAATTATTTACAAGAATTAATTAATAATTAATTACAGGCTGATCAATAATAAAAGAAACAAGTGTCCAATAAATTGTACGATAATGTAGAAAGAAATGATAAAAAGAGCAACTAATCACTTACAAAACACAGTCCGTTATTTCGTTATTATTTGTTCGTTCGTTATTAATTTCGTTCGTTATTAGACAGTCCCAAATAATATCACTTAACACAACGTCTTTAAACTATTAGTAAGCTGCATAAACAGTAAACACTTGTCTCTGCACTTGACACTGTCTAAAGACTGAATAAAGCACTGTTTACTCCACTGGCACGAGATCTGTAATACAATCTGTCACACGGGTTTGTAAACGTAACTGTCACACAAGCTTTTGTACAACTGACTAACTGGTTCATGTGGACTCCTTTATATAGCTGTTGTAGTTGTATAATTCAAAGAATTGGAGCTCACCAGACACTTCGAGAATCCTTAAGAAGGCTTGGACTAGTCCTCGATTGTTCTAGAAGTCTGAAGAAATCATGAGAAGTCTCGAGAAATCAATTGAGTGAGAGAGTTGCAGACTTAATAATAAGAGTGACAAAGACATGTGAAAAGCAAGAGAACGCAGACTGGATGTCGAAGTCACGTCCAACCATGAAAACAATAGAATGACATAAATAGAACAAATGCGTGACTAACTGCTTGGTTGCTCTCATAACAATATGTTCAAAGAAAGGAGAGTGGGAAAGTTATACATAGAACAAACAATATCAAGTCTAAATGAAAGAATTTCTTGCAAAATGGTACTTGCAAAAAGCATCTATGACTCATATCCAGTGTTTACAACCTAGGCCTAGATACCTATAGCTGTGCAATGGAAATAATAAACAAACGATTCAAAGGACTGATCGTCTGACATATTTATGGTTTGCGGAAGTAATCTTTCAAAATAACACTGTAGCCTAATAGCTTTCAGTTCACTGTAATAACACAGATTCGAATACACTGGAAATAGCTAGACAGGTCCATTGTTTTGTATACGGTAACGTAGTTTTATTTGGGCTTTTTGGAAATGAAGATGGAATAAATGAAAAAGATTCGTATTTGATGTAATTTTTTCTGGTATCGTATGAACATTGGGGGGGGGGGGCAAAATACAAGCATTGCCACCATAGAGTAACTATGGGGGGGAGGGAAGAAATTGCCTTGGCCCCCCCCAAATCGATGGCGGTGTAGCCTCAACCTCTTCCAACATACAACTGTATCGGTTCTACTTCTGAAAAATCATCATTATGATTACGCCGCTCCTGAATGGTGAGAGAAATTTGATAACTGTGTTCATATCTTATTGATATTTTCCTGTAAAAACTGTAGGAAAAACTTCATTCATTGACTACAGCTAGAATCACCAAATTTCAATTTTAATTTGGAATAAAATAAATAGTACGATCATAGAGAATTTAAGATTATAGTAAAATAGCAAGTTGATTGTAGTATGAAACAGATAATATCTATATTACAGACTTCTGAACGAAATCGCATGCATAAAAGCAGCCTTACTAGTAAACTCGCGTATCTTGAAAACCCACCCCCTCTCTTCAGATGACTCCCCCTACAGACCTTTCTGGTGGACTTTGCCCCCCAAATATTTCCATGAAGTCGGCGCCGCTGGTGACGTCACATCGGTGCCAGTTTCAAAAGAATTCTTCAAATCCTTCCTTACGTGGTAAATCATTTAATTTTCTAAATAAATACTTCTGATATCAAATTTTAAAGATTTTGGTGGTTGCCAGCCGTCCAGAATGTGTCGTCACAATACATCGCTGCGCATTACTAAAACAGGATTCATGCCAAATTTCAAAGATATCAATTTACGCATTCAGCCGTAAATGCGTTATAATCAGACAAATGCAAAACGCTCGACTCGAAACATAGACCTCACTTCGCTCGGTCAATTATGAATAAAACATACTCTAGCTATTTGGTCATACATATTTTGGTATGTACATAACACTAGTTATTTAGTAGTGGGTCTAGGGGGGAGACGTGCCCCACAGAGAGAAAGAGGATACACTAGATATGATAGGAATATGGATAAAGAATACACTATACTCCACATCAAAAAATTAGGCGGCTCAAAGAAATTGTGGTACAGCAGAAACCTCAGTCATCAAGCACTGCTAGCATCAGACTTGTAGACTAGGCAGCACAGTGTTGTCAATTTGTGCATTGAGGTTGGTGATTCTCTACTATCAGCTGCTGGCAAAGTTCCAAACATGGCAACCCCGAAATTTTCCAGAGCCGCCTAATTTGGTGACGTGAACTATGGTATTGAACGATCCACTATACCCTTAAGAGATCCTAGAAGGGTCTATGTTGAAAGGTTTCCAATAAAAAAATTCAATTAGCAAAATTTTTAAAATAACTATATTCAATATTATAATACAATATAAATACATAACAATATTTCAATATTACAATATGGAGCTAGCCATTTAACAATATTCACATAGAATCTAGGGCGCCACCTGTAAGCTTGGTCCCATAAACATTGAGCACCTGAAAAAAGACAATAATTTTAATAACGAATTAATTCATGACTTATTCATTCGTACACCATACAGAATATGTATTCTGTTTAATCATACTTCAAAAATGCCAAAATTTACAAGAATTGTCACATAATTAATTACAATTTATTCATTTCGAATTCCTCAAAGCACCATCGATTATAATGAAGCTTCCGGAATGACAGATATTGACAAAAGGGTTGAACAGCTGAAGAGAATCGAAAAACATTTAAACTACACAACATTAAAAACTACACAAAAATATTTCATGACCGCCGGGAATCGAACCATGGACCTCTCAAGTATATTTGGGTTGGGGGGGGGGGGGGGGGTCAGCCGACCGACCGGCAAAATAAATGATTGAGTGGATGTGTGAAAAATAGTTTCTAGTTTCTGAATAATTTCAAATGAAAAACATCTTTCTTAGAGCATAATGCGAACCACTCAGTCCTGTAGTTATAAACCTGCCAGTTCCTTCTGTCTCTTGACTCGTGGTACTCTTGAATTGCCTCTATTCTAAATGCATTTCAAGAGTTTCTCGAGTGAAAAGTCACTGAAGGAACGTTCATAAATACGGCTCTCAATATTTTTCCAATGTAAAATAGTGAAAAAACTTAATATATATCTTGATATACATAGAACAAGCTACCGCAGTTTGTAGAGTCTTGGAAATATCGAAATAAAAATCATAATATAATATCATTTACTTTATCAGAAAATATTCACGTTTTATAGTGCACAAGAGTTCCTTCCACAGCAAAATTAAGTCTCACGTCAAATCATTGAAATAGTAGTAGCTAGTGAATAATAATTTATATGATAAATAATTGTTGATCTGACTTGACAGTCTTAAACTAGAATATTCTATTCTATGCTTCATAACCGGAGTCTCCAGGGCGTAATCTTCAAAAAATAAGAATATAATATTAATAATTTTTCTGGATGATGGAAAACACATCCCAGACGAGTTTATTGATATAAGCTCAAACATTGCAATATATCATTAAATAGAAAACACAGTGTTTTGATTGCAAAATTAAAAAATATGATTCCTCACTATACAACTATGTGTTGGGGTGATCATCAATATAAACCTTAGATCAAGCTTACACTATTCCTAACTAGTTATTATAACTAATACAATAATAAACTATTTATAAAAACTATTTACTACCTAAAATTACCTAAGTATGCATTATCGTATTTATATTCACATCCTATTTACTATGAGCTCCTCACTATGGTGGACTCCAATATTATGCTGTACCGTAGTGAAAATGAAGAGAAAGAATGAACAGATCTCGTTGTTATCTGCTTGTGTCAACAAGTGTCTGGTCAAAGCAATTAATTTTTTTATTCAATGGAAATGTTGTAATAGTCGTTCATACAAATATTTTATAAGTATAAATATATATGTAGTATATATATATATTTTTTTCTCTCTTGTCAAGTTTCATCAGTTTTTTCGTTGTGTTGTTTCAATTTCAACACACTTCTCAAATCTTCCAGTGTTACTATCCTATTGATTCTCTTTTCATTCTTCTACTTGCACTTCTGTTCTTATTCAGCTCTTACTGTTTCTATCTAATCTATCTTCATTTTCCAAAATTCAGCTCTTTCCTAAATGCTATTAAAAATTAGAAATTTAACTATTAAAATTTAAATATTCTTCCCTTTTTATTTTTTCAAAATTTGGCTCCAGTGAGTTTATTTCCAATCTATTGTATTATTACCTATAATTAAATAAAGTACAGACTCCCATCCACACACAGGCTCAGGCCTTCGTGGATGAGTCGCATGAATAATTAATTATTTCACATGTTTATATACTTGGATATGTTTTTTTGGTTTATATATTATGTTATGTAATTGATCTGTAAGTATTTGTTTTTTATTATTATGATCCAATTTGTGAATGATATTTTCTTTTATAAAATTTTCTTTCATGCAATAAAAATAATTTGAATTTGAAAAAAAAATTTGAAAAATTACTCTTCTTTTGACACTTTTATGGTGTTTACTTGGAACTTTGCAGAATATTCTAGGTGTTTAATTAGAATTTAATGGAATCTTATCGAATATTGTGGAAGGTGCGAAAGTCCTTATCTGCTTATTTTAGAATTCGGTAGAAATTGATAGAAAGATGGAGAGATATCTCGATTATGGAAAAATATATAAATAAGAGAGAGACTTCTCCTTTAGTCAGTCTTCTTTGAAATTCGTCGAGATGAACAAGTCGTGACAGTTCTGATAATTAATTACCGTATACTGTGCCTTTAGTGATAATTCTTTTTCCTATTCAATTTAAACCAGTGGACTCTACTTATAGCTTTTATTGTATTACAGACTTGTTCTACGTAAGTTAATTGTTCTTTCTCGACGTTGTTCTTTAATTATTGGACAGTTTATTGAACAGTTATTATTTGATATTAGATCGGCCTTTTGACATTTAGTGATTGATTTTTGTACAGTAATATTGGAAACTTTTTACCAGTTGAACAATATCAATTTATTTGTTTCCGATTTCATTATTTTGTGTAAGAAATCACTGAACAGTGTGAGTTGTGGACTATTTGTGTTAATAGAATGCGAGTGATAATTTTAAGTGTTGCCAGCGTTATTTTAGATATAGAACCTGTAACAATACGATTAATCCCAATTTATTATCCTTAACAAATCCCTATTTTTTTTTTAAATCGATTAATATTGCCTTCTTCTTTAATTTCCAGTGGAATTCTATTGTAAATTGTTGACCCTAAATATCTTTGTCTAAATGCTGTATTTATTCTTGGTACATCCTGATAAATGAGGCTTCTTGTTCTAGCATTGTGGCCATGAGTTATAATATTATTTTCATTTTTCTTTATATATGTAATTAACAACAAAATATACAATTGCCTAACACTACGTACTCTGTTTTCCATGAATAGTTCGCTGGTTGGGAAGCGGGCTTCCCTATTCCCCATTAGCCTCACTTGTATCTCAGATGAACAAAACTCAATCCATCTCAAACCAAAGTAAATTATAACAATAATTATTAATTAATTTCAATTGACAATAAATACTAGTCATCTTCAATTCATTTCTTATACTTCAATATTTGGAATAGAGAGCGATTTATGTTGATTATGATTACTTACCGTATAAATAAATGCATACTGGTCTTTTGTCTGTACACAGCCAGCTCTATTTCTTCGTAAACCATAAACGGTTTTAGGAACATCAACCATTCGGCTCGTCTCAAATTCTCTTATACACAAATCTGTAGAAAACGTAATGGAAAATTAGTAAATATTCATACAGGGCAAGAAAACAGAGATAAAGCTGGGCATTCACGTTCCGATTTGCAGTACCACTTGCAGTCCAATCTCCAAGGTTGGATCCGAAAACGGAACGTGAATGGGCTTGTTGGAATTGTAGATGGACGACTAGAGGGACAACTTCCGAATGTCGACGGTGTTGGAACGTGTGTGGGGGCGTTGGATCAAAGTCGTCCAACCTATCTCAATTAGTGCATGACCTTCGGTCAAGTTCGGGCAACTTCGGTTACATTTTTCGGCTCGAGAGCGACGTTCACAGCTGATTAGGAATAAAGTTGGATTTCAAGTAGGAGCGTGAGTGGAGTCGACTATCCATCTAGCAGTACTACTAGCAGTACTGCAAGTGGTACTGCAAGTTGGAACGTAAATGCCCAGCTTAAAGGGTGTTTTTTATTTAGAGATATAGAACTTTATGTTGGCAGCACTGCTTCCAATAGCAAACATTTTGTATACTAACAGCTGATTTGTGTTCAGTATTGTTTGCCATTTTATCATGAATAGAGTCACACCTGAAAAACGCTTGCAAATTGTGCAGATTTATTTTGAAAATCATGGTTCCATGAAAAATATCACCCACAATGTCCATTTTATGGTCCAATATTATTGTCCATCAGAGCAATTAACTCGATTAAAATGGAACGATTTGCATCAGAACGGATGTGTATTATCATTTAACATACACATGATGCAAATTGTTCCATTGCTAGTAGAGTTAATTGCTCTGATGGACAATTATGTTGACCATAAAATGGACTATCTAATATTAAAACCGACACTGTATTTCACTTTTAAATAATGTTTTACTAACATATATTGGAGATGTTTGAGGAATGCATTTTTTCAGAAGTGAAATTGTTCATTAAGTATTCCGTCATGGAAAACATCACAGATAAAATGGACATTGTGCGTGATATGTTTCATGAATTGAGCCATGATTTTCAAAATAAATCTGTACAATCTGCTAGCATTGTTCAGGTGCCACTCTATTCATGATAAAATGGCAAACAATACTCAACACAAATCAGTTGTTAGTAGACAAAATGTTTACCACCGGAAGCAGTGCTGCCAACTTGAAGTTCTATGCCTCTAAAAAAAACACCCTATATATTGTAACATGCCCTAGATAAACCAGGGAGGCTACATCCAATACTCGATGATAATCACAATTGTAAAATCAAAAACTAGCTGTAGAATGGCTGCAGACATAATACAAATATGTAATCATCGTAGTTATTGAGATATTTTACAAAATATGCAAAAATTTCTTCAAGTTTTTAAGCTTGAAGTGAATTAACTTGGTTCTTTGTGGATAGACTACTATTTTTCCCAATATAAACTAGTAGAGAATTGAATTTTGGAAATAAGATGTCGAATTATCAAACAGCCAAAGACGCTCCCGGTTTAAATGGTATCAAAACGCACTTTGAGTAAGGTAAGAAAGAATGAAATTGAACAATAGAAAGTAAAATTCCAATTTCTCATTTTTTCTTATCTACGGCTACGTTACAAAGTAGACGTAATAGGTTGGAAAACGATGATAATACAACTTGCTTTACTCCATGGATTACCAAAGTAGTGTTAAAATGGCATTATTTGAACACTATTACCACTTTTCAGTGCAGTGGTCAGACCGATCAGAACTCAGGATTTTTTCAAAACAGTGTCGAAATGAATGTTATGCAATAGTCATACATCAGCTGATTTAAACATTTTGAAATTAATTTGAATTTCAATTCAGAATGTAACAACAGTAAACACGCATTCTACGATATATTAGTGTGGGTAATTTGTCTAATTGTTTGGTAAGATAAATTAGACGTAATATATTTGTAATCTCAGATAAAATATTGTATGCAACGATTGTATTTTGCCTGTAAGCCACTCGTGAGATGTTTAGGACACTTGTTTCATTGGTCATAATACGTATCATAACACAATCTTTACAAAAACTAGGCTTCTATAAATAGTTCTGCACTTCGTCAAAGTGAAAATCTCTACAGTTACAAGTCTTTTATCATCGCAATTATTGAGATATTTCATAAAATACTCAAATATACAGTTCTAAATGTCATTCAAGTGGAAATAGCCACTACCAGAATGATAATAAAGTCGTGCACATGTACTGTATCAGTCTCACGAGCTGATCCCTGGCCGATTCTTCCCCTTCTCCTGCAACTTTTTCCTACTGTGCATTGCAATAACATTAGCCTTGAATACAACTAGGCTAGTTGAAGCTGGCTGAAGCGTAGAAAACCTGTTTGTCTGTGGCAGTAGTTTTCAGATTTGGAATAAATCTATAGAGCATGCGCAGTTGACTTCCTACTACCGCCGCCCGCTCCAGCACCAAAACACTAGGGATCAACTTGTGAGTTTGATACAGTAAATAGGCGATTCTGTAAATAGTAGTTTCGTTGAAACACCATCTAGACACCATTGAAATGGATACTGGCTACATAAAGTCTGCAATATTGTTGAGTTTACTGCTTTATTAACAAGTCATTTTCTCAAGAGCAGAAAATCAAGGATGAAATTATTGCATTCAGGACTAAACGAGACAGTCATTTTGAGCATTTGTTGTAATAATTGAAGTAATTTGTGTTTATTGTATAAGTGGATCGCCACTAGAGTGGCATCAGCTAAGATGTATTTTCATGGGGACCAATGCCATTCTCGTAGCGATCCACCTATTAATACTGACCATAATTAGTGTTTGTGAATATATTTGATTTACTTTTTTTACCATTCGATTACCTTCGGACGTGCGCGATTCAATGATCACTCTGTAGTATGTATGGTAATTGTAATTCGAAGGAGAATGTTGAATTTTGTTTATTTTATGAAAATGATAATAAATTCTATTCCAATTTTTTTCTTACTGACCTATAGCTAATACAGTGCCGGTTCGGCCGACTCCGGGACTGCAGTGAACGATGTGTGGTCCGGCTGTGTTACGCATGTGGGCGCGTGCCTCAATCAGGTAGGCGATTATGGAGGTGGCCTCGCTGGGAACGCCCTGGTGCGGCCAGCTTGTGTACCATAAATGGGTCACTTCACGCCACAAATTGCTGTCCAGGTTCTGTTAACAAACAAAATAAAACTGGTTTTACAAAGCTTCTTACATTCAGGCTTTGCTCAGGGGTAAGCTTAGTTTATAGACCAGTTACACACACCTGACATTTGGTTTCTATTGTGTTGGCGGCAAATTCAAATTTACAGAGAATTTGTATCTGCAACCAAGTGGAATCTGCCTTATCGTGGCTTGAAATGTATTAAGTTTTTCCATCTCAGATACAAGTAAGGCTACACAATTGTGTTGCTTTCCGAATGATAGCTTGGAGACAGAAAGAAAAATTAAAAGTGTGCTAGATAGTACACACACTCAGTCTCAGTGTAAAGGAGGGAGTGGACTGTCAAGCATAGACCTTCAGAATTTGCTTCGGTGGGCCTGGCATACTGATGCAGTTCTGTTAGCTCAGTGAGGAAAACAATCACAAACTACCTTATCCTCGTTTGTGTAGTACACTCTTTAGACTAAAACATAACGTTGAGGTCTGAAGAGTCATCTATAGTCGAAATCGGCTATGGTACTATATACATACATTCAATTTGAAATTGTTCAGCTGGATTACGATGATTCAGAACTGCATTAGAGCCATTGGAATTAAAATGTCAGGTGCGTGTATTGGATATTATTAATATATTAAAATGTTGTCCAGGTTCTGCAATACACAAAATAAAACTGTTATTACATCAATAATTAACATTCTTTCATTCAAGCTGTGCGCGGGGCTTTTGGTCATAATTATTTTTCTTGAAGTTTTGTGTATTGGATATTATTAAAGTATTAAAATGGATATGGACACATAGGCTACATAAAATAAAACTGTTACTACAACAATTAATATTACAAATGCTTTCTAGTGTCTACATGTTATGCCTTTATTGTTATGAAATAACTTACAATTAATAGTTAAATTATAGTACTGAAAAGCAATTTGATAGAAAAATGTATCAGCGCACAAGCTTGGTTCGCTGATGCATGTTTTACAAAATGTTATATTGTAATGTTCTAAGTTAAAAATTAATTGCCGTATTCAAAATCATTTAAAATTAAATTATTTTTCCCATATTTTATACACGGGGTGTGGAAATCACTATGGATGACCATGAGGACAAATTTCATTCTGGGGGCTACAGTTATTACTAATTTACTTTCAGTTACATCAGTCTGTATATTTATTTATTACATTTTTCAAGTGGAGAATGAATTGAATTAACATTCTTACATTAAGGCTCTGTGCAGGGTGTTTTTTTTAAATGTTGTATTGAGACTTATACTAGTGGTTTTCGCGTGGTTTGCAGCAGGATTCAAGGTGGATTTTTTCAATTACACGTGTAATATAATGAATTTCAACCGCCAATGCCAATACAATCCCAAAAAAGGAATTAGGAGCTGCAATATTGATACGAAATAATTGACTTGTGACTCACGCTTATTTACAATCACAGTGACGTATCATTTTGAGCTTCCTGCATCTAAATACATTTTAAACTATAATAAGTTAGTTTTGAACAATGATTTTGAAAAATGTAAAAATAAAATAAAAAATCGGGCTTTGAGGTGCAATGAATTGAGTTTAGAGGAAGCTTTGTGCCAAATTCAGTGTTCCAAATCATTTCCGTTTATGTGAAATCCGCATGACTGACAAACTCACACACACACCGACTTTCTCTTATTATATAGATTGGTGGTTCTTTGAAATAAGGTACCTTGAGCTGAAGATGTGATATGACATACTTTTCCTTGACCTCTCTTTTCTTCAAGGTCACCTGGTAGTCGCCAAACAACCTATGGCAGTCAAGCACCTCAGAAGGTGGTAGATAGTCGAAACATTTTTCCTGAAAAATATAATTGCTACAATGTAACAATAGTTAAGATAGAATAGAATAAACATTTATTTTTGCATCACAGGATACAAGTAAACATTTTGTACGGTTACAATTTCTTTAATATAATTCAAATTTAAATGTTATTTCCACTACACAACAATAAAATAATATTTTACCAGTTTCAAAGGTTACAAAACCATTTTGGGCTGGAAATTGAATACCATACTAAACAAAAAATAAACAAACTAGATAAAAAAATAAAAACTACTAAACTATAATTTATTATTAATTGAACATTAATAATCTTTGGACAAGATTTATTACTGTGATGAACAAAATTATCAGGCACCCCTGTAGTATTAGTAGTATTGAAGTTACCTAGGCAAAGAAAATGAGCAGATACTCTAGATTAGCTTAAATTATTATTTTCCATACTTTAATACAAAACATAACAGAAAAACCTCCACCTACTCAGTGCCTCCAACCAAAAACGATAACATTAAAAAATGATTGATCAGATGTTTGAGTCATCCCCAATTAATTGACAATAGTTACGTTTAAAACTTTTTAATTTTATTTTTTGCAACAAAAGATATTGTGGATGAAAAATTCTACAACAATAAAAACAAGTTGGTTTTGAAGGGAGTTATCAAACTGCCAAATGTACATAATTTATTTCATGCCGCTTTCTTACTGTATCTATTTTGACTTTGTTTCTTTGTTAGCATTGCGTTTCAACTTTTGTTTTGTAATTTCTTTGTTGATTTGAACCAATCTGTTGTATTCAATGAGGTTTGTTTTGGTATTAAGCTGTAAGCCTCTATTATTTGTAATTTTCTTACGTGTATTTAAAATAAATAAATAATTTATTAATTTCGAAATCCTTATAGTGCTATCAATTGTACTGGATACTTCCGTAATGGCGGATATTGTCGCCTCATCGATGAACGCTACTACACAAAAATATTTAGTTACCACCGGGAATCGAACCATGGACCTCACTGACAATTTAATAAAATAAAAACAATAATAACATTGAAACAATAATAATAGAAATATTTGTTAAACACTTACAACTCCATTTTCGTGAAGATCGGTGAGCATAAGTATGAGTTTGCTTTGCTGCTCCCATACCATTCGCCAGAAATCATTAACTGTAGATTGCATGGGAGCTTGACAAGCAATGTAGAATTTTGAGGCACCTTTAGGACCCTGGAAAAATTTAATTCTAGTTCAATTGACTGTCAGTTTAAACTCACAGACATACATAAAATCCTCAATAAGCCAAGAGCCTTTTCCAGTAGAGACACATTTGATCAATTCAAAGTGACGATTATAAGTTAATTACGGCATATATAAAGGAACTAGTTTACTATATATGGGTAAAGAAGGATGAATTAATAGTAAATGATACTCTTACTTTATACAATTTTAGATTAAATTCGCGTAACAAATATAGAATAAATTACTCTCATTTGACAATAGTACGCAGACAATTGAGATATCTAAACACAAAACTAATAAATTATATTTCTAGTAGATTGCTCAGTTCTCTCACTAATAAGGGTAGACACAAGATGGAACAGATAAATAATTGCATAATAGATAAATAATTTTTTCTTTAACATCAGTCATATATTATTATAATTCCTTTTTTCTACGTCTTTTCCTTTTAATTTTCTTATTTAACTTATGACTCTTATTTTTTTTCTCAATAACTATTTTCTTATAAACTGTACTTTATGAACTGATACGCTTACCCAGCGGACAGGGGTTTCCCATGCTGGGTAATGCCAAGAAATGTTTATTTTATTGAGAAATTGTTTGACAAATTTTCTTTTGTGTATTGAGAATTCGTTTTACAGATTTTTTGAATTTGTTTTTATTGGCAATAAAGATGTATTGTACTGTATATAAACAGAAATAGAGGATGAAAAACATTTTAGAAATAACAATATTAAAATACTACCGTACCAATGAGTCGATGCAATCAAAATCCATCACTTCATTTTTTGGGATCTGATACATGCTCAGCCACAGCTGTAGCCAATTCTCATAACTTATTGATCTTTTTTTATGAAATGTACAAGCAAGTGTGAATAGCCATCTTATAGGAAAATTTATTTCCTAAAATAAAGGTCATTTGCTCAATTCAACTTTGATGCATCGTTCAGGAGTTACAAGCGAAAACTTAAATTGGCTGTAGCTTAATGATACCTGTAGCTCCTGTAACTCCTTTATTATTGAAAACACAGGTAAGTTTCAATAATCACTTCATAGGAAGATTTATTTTCTTAATAACATAACATAACGTTACGGTGGACGGGACACGTTTTGAGGAGGGAAGGGGACTCACTAACAAGCAGTGTACTGAGGAACAATCCTATAGGAAGGAGACCAGCTGGAAGGCCTAAAACAAGATGGTGGGACCAGGCCCGGAAAGACATGAGAAAGATGGGGCTAAATGAGGATGACGCTGGTGACCGAAATCGTTGGAGACGCTATGATGATGAGGCCAAGTACCGATTGGGGTACGAGTGGCCACTACAGTAAGTAAGTAAGTAAGTAATAACATAACATTATTTTCGTTTTCACCAAATTCTGACCGTATCGCTGATTGTATCGTAAAAATATGGAGAACAAAAATTGTGGAGGAGGTGGGGAAGGAGGAGTTGAAGGAGAAGAAGACGAAGAAGTAGAAGAAGAAGAAGAAGAAGAAGAAGAAGAAAAAGAAAAAGGCGGGCCGCTTAGCGCAATTGGTTGGGGCGTCACAACTTCAGATTGCTGTAGTTTAAGCGGTCGTGAGTTCGAATCCCGCTCCTCCGTCTGGCATCTATGTGTAATCATTCACCTCACTACCCACGCACAAGTCTCAGACTCACTTGGGCATCATCAGCATTAAAAAAATCAATTAAATAAAGAAGAAGAAAGGGGATGAAGATAAAGAAAACAGGAGAGATGAAGAAGAAAACGCAAAGATGAAGCAAAAGAAGAGGAGTAATGTAAAGGTGGACAAAGTTGTAAAACGATAAAGAAGAAGAAGAAAAATCGATAAAAAGAAAAAGAGTTTACAAAATAAAATGGGGAAAAGAAAAGATAAAAATAGAACTTATAGCAGAAGATACAAAAAAATATTTCAATAGTAGGCAAGAATGAAAAAAAATATATATATGGCCAAAAATGCCAATGGGAAAAAAATAAAAGAACGAAGAGGAAAGAAGAGAGAGAAGAAGAAATTCGACTGTAAAAGCAGTTTACCTTGACATAGTTAGCGTTAATGTAGCCGGTAACAGGGTCGTCTCCTTCCCTAACTGCTAGCTGCACCCTGGTTTCGGGAAGAGGTATCACATTGGCATAGCGGTTCCTGGTCTCAGCGCCTGGTAGCAGTTCGTCCATTTTGGCGTTGACCATTGGTATCTCACTGAATTCGTCGTCCATCGCTTTACGATTGGTGCTGAAATGTGCTAGTGCTGCAAAATTCATTTGATGGGAGGGGGCACTCTGTAATAGAATAGTTGAAATAAATAGGCATTATTCAATCAATTCATACACTGAATTCAATATTATGAAAGAAAATACATAGTCTACATTTTGGGGTATTCCTTAATATGGAAGAAAATACATAAATTAGTAGGGGGGGGGGGGGAATATTAGTAGGCCCCATGGAGGCATAAGAAAGTGGAGGGAGCATATCGTACACCGCCAATGTTAAAAAAATGTAACCAAAAATGGACGCAAGCAAAGCCACATGAGATTTGACACCATTCACGTCTATATTACCACGAATTTCAAATTTAATAGATAACTTGAAAAGATTCCACTTTCATGTCAGTTCAAATATCTGACTATGCTTATCATCTGTGGAACATGATTTGTTTCTCAAAATGGTTTTTAAAAACATTTTTAAAGGTTTAGCAATTGCATTAATAACTTTAATGCTAATTTATGGCTTTTATTTACAACAAAGTGTAGTGTGGCGGCCATATTTAAATATAAACATGGTAGAGTTGATACATCACTATAGGATAACAACTGCAACAACATTGGTGTGTATCTATAGTGGAGTAAAGCCGCCGGATAGCCGCTCAAGATCGTCGGCTACACGTTTCTGACTTTATGTTCTCTCCACTTTCTTATACCTCTATGAGAAGGCCTATAGCCCTCAAAGTGAGTATATTGAGTGAGTAGAGTGACTATTATCTGAGCAAATTAGAATATTCAACCCACCTAAAACTGTAGGTCCAACTCATCAATCACCATCATCAAACTCATTACCCACGCACACGTCTCTGACCTATGTGGGCTTTACCTCATAAAAAATTCAACTTTAAATTTAAAATTTTGCGTAATTTTATTTCATATTGCTACCTCATTTGTGTGTGTGAGATGTTGTTTTTATAAGTTGAAGTATTATTAAAGACCCGACAGGGCCTTATTGAAATCATGCCATTGTCCGTTCGTCAGTTCGTCCGTGCTCTAGCGCTTGAAAGAAAGATTCTAGATGTTTGAAACTTTGTATATAGCTTCCTCATAGTCCAACTACTGATTTTGTAGTTTGGGGATCAAATATGAAAATAATTATGATGTAAAATAGACCGCCACTTTGGGCTCTAGGTTAGTTTTGGCTTGTAAAAATCTAAACATTACACAGTTGGTTCATTTCAAAACCTTTTGGAAGTTGCTGCTAAGCTCAATTATCTAGGACTTCATTTTTACTGTGCACGCCTTAATGTTTTCATTTTTGATTGCGTTGAAAATTTAATCTTTTCTTAAATTATTTTAAATCGCCGAATTTAAATAGAACAGAAAGAAAATATTGAGGCATGATGAGTAATTACAAGATTTTTTAAACAAGAAGAAGAAGAAACAAAACGCTTTTTCAAAAGGATGCATATTTTTGGTGAATCGAGAAGCATTATGTTGTTAATAGAAATCATAAAACCTAAATTATGCATAGACCTATCAGTACACCTGCGCTTGGTTACTTTCATCTGGTGCACGGAAAATGTTTGTTTATAAGCTATCTCCTATTTTACTCTCAGGCCTCAAGCGCCAGATGAAAGTGACCAAGCTTTTTTTTAAATAATTCTTATTATTTTATGTAAATCCGTCGGGTTCTTGAAAAATCACTTGTATCGGCTTATTGGAGTGAAAATGTTAAGAATGCCAAAATGAGAAATTCACATTATTTATGAACCTAACATTATTATTTGTATTATAGTCTGGTAACAGATTTTATAGTATCACTCACAGGATCATCGAAAGCGGGATTGCCATAGGATCTTTTTGACGCTCTTCTTGTGTTCTTCCTTCTCATACTATTGTAGACAGATATGTTGTCCAAGCTGTAATCATCTAAAGACACAGGAGTACATCTCTGACCGTAGTTGAATTTCTTCTGTCTTTTTCTCAGAATCATCTGAAAATAACCAATTATAATGAATTTGAATCATATGATTTATCATTTCACACAATTTATTCTTCCTTTTAAAGGACAAATCCCAATATAAGTTATTCAAGTTTGAAGCAGATTAGTTTTGTTGATTGTCAATGAAAAATAACTTGGAGGTAACCATTCTGGATCAGTAAGTTAGGTTAGGTTAGGTTAGTTTAGGTTAGGTTAATTAATTTAGTTAATTAGGTTAGCAGATTAATTTGGTTGATTGTCAATGAACCAGTAATTTTTCCACAACACTTGTAAAGAATTTGATTCTTAACATAAAATGTAGAATGCCACAACAGTCAAAAGCACACTCAAAATCAATCAAATCTTACTGGATCAAATAACGAGAAAAATAACTTGGAGGTAACCATTCTGGATCAGAAAGTTTTCCTCCAACAAATCCTGGTTTTATGAATTTCGGGTGCGTTTTTGGCCATCAAATATACAGTATTATATTGTCAATCAAGCCAATAGGCTATATTGTGTGTGGCTTGAGTTTCGTTCATCTCAGATCAAACAAGAAGGCTACACTAAATCTATTGTGTTGCTTTCCAAACGTCTCTTTCGAATAATGGCTTGAACGCAGGAAGTAACTCAGAGGTGTGCTGGGTAGTATACTCACTCACCTGTGCAGCCAGACCCTGTGTAAAGATGCAAAGCTAAGAGCTTCATACTTTGTTTCGATGAGCATGACCTACTGGTATAAATTTGAAGTAGCTCAGTGTGGAAAATGTTCGCAAACCACCTCACTCCTCGTTTAATAAGCTATTTGGACCAAAACATGGTGTTGAGGTATGAAGAGTCACCTACAGTCGAAATCGGCTATGCTTTACCGGGTGTTATATGCAATATGCTATAATACCGAGTGTTGCAGGAGGAATCTGTAATACTGCTCAAGCTTATTCCTCTCATAAAAATAATTAAAAAAGTTCATCTAAATATGGGTCTGGAAATTAGCGAGTTACGACTGGTGAAAGATTTCGCCTGGAATTCAGCTCCTCCTGTGAAATTTTTAGGGCGATAAGTACCATTTTCTAGTGTTTAGACTACAATAACTCCATTAAATTGCCTATAAAACCCCTTAGATTTATTTTCTTTGTATGGAGACACATGAAGTCATTAGCGTATGCTCAAAAATCCATTAATGAACATGAACTTTTACATAGAATCATGATTGCTGCCCAAGTAATAAAAAGCAGTCCACGAACATTGGAAAATACAACAGGCTGATTCGACGCGCTGAAATGTGCATTGACCATGGAGGTGGAAATTTACAGCTACTGTATTGATTTCATATTTTTCGTTTTGTGTGTTTCTTAATAAAATTGGTTTTAAAAGGAAACTATTCCGTCGTTGTTGACTTTATTTGCACTATTTTATCCGAATTCAATTCTCTGCAAATTGTATTCAACATTTATTATTGTTTATAGGCAATTCAACGGAGTTATTGTAGTCTAAACGCAAAAAAAATATTTTTCGTCCTTAATCTTCAGTGCTTTACCCCGATTTTCTACTAAACTATTGGAGATACAGTTCTGGAACAATTTTTCAGCATTTTAAATGAAACCTGTTCAAATACCAACCTTATTTATCGCCCTAGAAAGTTCAGTGTGACTTAATTTCACAGGAGCTGAATTCCAGGCCAAATCTTTCACCAGCCGTAACTCGCTAATAAAGCATTTTCAGACCTATGCTTATATGAATTTTTAAATTATTTTATGAGGAATAAGCTTGAGCAGTATTGCAGATTACTCCTGAAACACTCTGTATACATTTATTCCGGCAATTGGATTATGCCACATTCAATTCTAACAATTTTTGCCAGAAACAAATACAGGTTTATTACGTAAGTCACCAAGGTTGTCCACTTTAAACTTGAACTATCGTTTTTTTGGACCGTTTTTTGCATACCGGTATTCTCTTAAATATTTCAATAATTACTCCAATTGTGGACGTGAATTATGTTGTAATTGGATAATCATCCAAATTTACATGAAAATTTACCTTATTACAACCTAATTAAGACCAATACAAATTAATGCTGATTATAATTTGATGAAATGTAATTTAATGAGAGAATTGATGGAGACAGCTGGAATCTTTCATATTTATTTCAGTAATGAAGCGCCTCCCATCCCCGGCCAATCAATGATTGTATAATATAGTAGAAATATCATTGCCAATTTGACTGTAGGTGACTCTTCAGACCTCAACGTTATGTTTTAGTCCAAAAAACATACTACACAAACGAGGAGTGAAGTAGTTTGTGATTGCTTTACTCATTGAGCTAACTGAATTGTACCAGTATGCCAAGCCCACCAAAACAAATTCTGCAGCTCTATGCTTGACAGTCCACTTCCACCTTTATACAGGGTTTGGATGGACAGGTGAGTCTGTATACTATCTAGCACACCTCTGAGTTACTTCATGCGTCCAAGCCATCATTCGACAGAGACGTTTGAAAAGCAACACAATTGATGTAGCCTTTTTTGTATCTGATATGAACAAAATTCAATTCTCAAGCCACAATAAGGCATGGTTAGATGAAACCTATGATTAGATGAACTATATCGCTTCCGGAATACATTCAGATGAACAGACTATTTTATTCATTCTTCATTCTTGTATCAATTAAACAATCAAATCTATCTCTGTTCTATTTTTACTTCTTGATAATTTGTTTTCTTAAACAAGTTGTTTACAATTCTGTAATTTTCCATATATATTCCGTCAGTACTTTTTCGTGAAAAAAGGAGAGGATCGTCTATCCTATTCCGCTTTAGTTCCCTTTTCCCTTTCTCGAAGATTTGTCAGCATCATTGACAATTCTCAATATAGATAAAACATTGATTTATCTAAACATTGATTGATACTTTATTTTTCTTATTTTGGCTCAACTGATTTACCCCTTGAGGCCTCGGGAGAACTTCCAAAATTCACTCTATCCTGAATACTAACGTCTTCTTGAGTAGAATTTTCTACAACCTTTATAGTTTTCACCATGAGAATATTTTCCACATTGCATTTTATGCTATTTTCTTACTTCATCGAATTTCGGTTGTACTTATTCACACAATAATGTGAAATTGATATATTGGATTTGTATTAGATTTCCGTAACCCCATTTTGGGTAAGTTACTATCTAAATTTTGTGATTTTGATTCATTTTAATATATTGTAATAACTATTATAATCTAACTATTTTCTCCTACAGGAAAATCTAATGTGAATTAGATTCATCATAATTACATGTCATAGAAATAATTATTGTTATTTTTTTAGGGTGTCAGTCTATCTGTCTGTTTGTCTGTCAATTCATATTGAAGGATGTATCACTTATATTGAGAGATTTAATTCCAGTTATCTGATCACCTGATCATTAAGTTTTTTGGCTGTGGTGCACTATATGGGCTTCTGTCAATAACTTCAACGTTTACGATTATGTGAACACGGGAGAGGTTACATACTATGATTATACTCATTTTCAGATGGATATCTAGTCGGATAAAGACATAATTCACTTAATCGCGTCATTTTTAAGAGAAGCCCATATACTGCACTCCATGGGAGTGCAGTATATGGGCTTCTGTCAATAAAGTGTCTAAATTGAATAACTTGAACGATTATGATTATGTGAACACTATTAGTATTATTCATTAATACTATGATATTCATTAATTGAATAAAAAAGTTTCAATAATAATAAAACGTTAAATTTCATAACAGACAAAACAATAAACTAAAAGGTTCTCTTTATCACAAAAGTTAAATTAATAGGAACTAGGCACTTTTCATCAAATGGTACTTATGCATCAAAATAATAAAGGTATGAGGTGGTTCAGTCACATCTAGCCAGGTTAGGTTAGGTTTGGTTAGAAGCCCATATAGTGCACTTTCTCCAGTTTTTTCCCATATCTATCTGGTTTGGTTCTGAAATACACGTTCGAGTTGAACTACACGTTCTAAAATAATGTCCTATCATTTTGTATCAAATAATAAGTTATTTTAAAGGTCACTTTAAACAACTAACAATAAAAAGTTCGAATCCTTATATATCTATAGCTTCAAATAAAAATCAAACTCACCATAAGAATGAAAAATAACAGAAGACATGCAAGGCCGATGCAAGAGATGACAATGACAGCAATCGTCATGGTACTAGTTTGAACGTCATCTGACGGCCGCAAAATCAAGTAGACATCGTGAATCTTGAACAGAAATAATTCTAATAATGCAAATTACTTGATAATGCGATAGCAAACAAATCTTTATCTATAAAAGGATGATACCCTGACTCACTCATCAACGCAGAGCCAAAACTACTAGGCCTATGAACTTGAAATTTCGTATGAACAATCCTTATAGGATTTCACCGTGCAATAAGAAAGGATTTTTCAAAATTCGCAATTTTAGGGGTGTTTTTAGGGGGTTAAAGTTTTGCCTATGCAAAGCACGAGTACATGGCTAGCTAGCTTACTGGGATCTTTTAATCATATGGAAAATAATTTGAAATTTTTCGATCTGCTGTACACGCTGTTTCGATGGACAAGCTGTTTGTGTGTTTTGCAAATCATCATTCATCTAACCTACTGAACTTGCCGGCCAAACAGCTTAAAGGACCAGCTGATAGAAGTTAACAGTTTTTAATCAGTATGTAGCAAACATATGACTGGGTATGATGAAATGTAATTAATTATGCCGTGTTTATGACATCTGTTAACCAATGCAGCTTAGAAATTTGAAATGTATTCTCAATTTCTCAGTAGGAGGTGGCAAATAATAAAATAAAAAACCTAGCTTCTACCCTAATAGTCGTGGAAGGTTTAAATTTGAAATGTTCATTGGGAGGTGGTGAGTAAGGTCGGTCTTACTGTGTAAGAAAACAACGAAGGAGGCCTCTCTGATCAGCTGGAAGAGCCCTAGGACTAACTTCTTCCCTAGAAGGTTGAAATTTGAAATGTAACCTCAGTGGGAGGTGATAAATAATAAAATCAAGAATCTTTTATGAGAACGCAGCAACGCCGCGCGTCGGGCCAGCTAGTAAAATTATATTTGTGAGCAGATAACAGTTAAGAATAAACTTGCATACAGTTGGAAGCTTGATGTGAAGCTTGTGGCTCAATTTTTGGTGTACTTAAATTTTGGATTGAAGGTTTTTATTATGTTACAAACTATCATTATCATTATATCATTAATATCATTATCTGGCCGAGATTACATATTAAGGTTAAGGTCTTAATAATTCAAGGTCTTAATAAGTGTAGTCATGCTATTTTTATTTGAGGATGTAGCCCTTATAGGTCTGAAACCTGCGTGAGTAATGAGTTGGATGATGATGATTTATGAGTTGGACCTACAGCTTTAGGTGGGTTCCGAACCACCGGGAAGTGATTTTACAGCAGAGAACAGAGTCTTTTTGCTGGCCAATCCAATCGGTCACCCTTACAAAGAGCGCCTAGGAGTTTCGTAGCTAATTATCAACAATGTTATCACCATCGCCTATATTTAGTATAGACAATGGTATCTTATTTAATCTCAGCGACGGCTTCATGTATACTGCGTTTTCTTGGTTTATTATTATTACTATTATTATTTTAAATAAAATATTTTAAAACATACGGTATTCTCACTTCCACATCCTTGTTCATCTTTCCTTAGCACTATTGAAAATAAGTTTTGCCCACCAACAACAATATTCACAATCATAGAATTAGATCAGCTCAGAACTATCAGAATATTGGGAGGTCCGCGGTTCGATTCCCGGCGATGACTGATATTTTTATACAGTAGCATTCATCAACTTCCATCAGCTATTCAATGCTGTTGTCCGTATCCGCCATTGCGGAAGTCTTCATGATTAATTTATAGGAATTCCAAATACATTTATAAATTTATAGGAATTCGAAATAAATAAATTCTGTCTACCTATTATTTTCTACTTTTTTATTTATCTTTGATTATTTCTTCTCTTCTTTGTTCTTTCTTATTATTGATTTATCAAAAATTTTTATTCTTTATTATTGTTTTATCAAAAATTTGTATTCTTTATCTTTTTTGCAATTTTAATTTTTTTTTGAAAGTTTTGAAGTTGATTTTTTATTGTACATCATCAATGCTCTTAATTGGTTGTCTCATAGCTTTTGTATGTAAATAAATAAATGAATACATTTTTATTTGCATGGAATAGATGAATGAATTGAAATTGAAAATTGGAATGTCATGAAAAAATCAACGAATAAATAAAAAATTATCAACGTACTCAACTAACGATTCTTATTTACCTAAATTATAACTTTTTTACCGTACTTACAGCGATCTTAGTTCGGAGTCCATTCCTCTCCCAGAGCATTCTGAATTCAGTGTTGAGTTCCTCATCGAAGTTACCATTCTCATCATAAAGCACCAAGTCGATGTTGTGAAAGCCGTTCATGGTTTTCCTTGGACCTTCGCATTCATTCGCTGTCAAACTGGGGAAAGCGATTTGGTCTTCGTACAGAGTTCTGCAAAGAAAACACACAGACGTGACACAAAACTACTTGTTACGTAGAGTGCGTTCCTGGGCACTTGTACCGGCTCAACCGGTTACAGTGGTGCATGCTCCCTTGCTATTCGTATACAGTGGAGACAATTACTCTGGGCGCGTGGCTCTGGTTTCACTACTAGCCGGCCTGTAAAAGTTGGCTAGTTGACCTTGAAGACATCAGCAGCGTCGCACGGGCCACATGTTTTTAGAAATGAGCGATAAACACTCCCCTCTCCACCCCGCGCCACGGCTGCCTACCAAACGGCCCCGCGCCCAGACTAATTGTTTCTACTGTACTTGTATACATTGTCATAAGTATGACAGACATTTTTTTATTGCGGATGATGCCCACATGAGTTTGGAGACTTGTGCGTGGGTAATGAGGGAAGTTATTGCCGAGAGCCGTAGCTGGTATCTGTTCAATCAGATAGAGTTAAGCTGCGTTCTCCTGGGCTCTCTTTGTAAGGGTGACCGATCAGATTGGCCAGCAATAAAGACACTGTTCTTTGCTGTAAAATCACTTCCCGGTGGTTTGGAGCCCACCTAGAACTGTAGACCCAACTCATCAATCGCCATCATCCAACTCATTACCTATGCACAGGTCTCAGACCTACGTGGGCTTCATCCTCAAAAAAAAAAAAAAAAATGAGGTGAATGATGAGAAAAATCCATGGCTGAATGTGATTCGAGCCCAAGGCGGCAGGAAGCCAGCCTGAGTCTTATCTTATCATAGACAAGCGCTCCAACTAACTGCGGTACCACAGCCATGCTTCACCCGTGCTTTGCAACGAGATTCAAGATGAATTTTTCAAATTAAACAGGTGATAAATGGATTTCAACTCCAATGCCAATATAATTCGTAAAAAAGGAATTAGGAGGTGCACTATGGAACAAATGATACGAAACAATTTATAGAGAGCAAATGCGTTTCTTTGGCTTGCGACTTGGAGAACATTTGCATCATAGTGACGTATCATGCATGAGCTGTCCTATGAGCTTCCTGCATCTAAACATATTATATTTAAAACAGTAATGGTGTCAGTAAGTGAAATTTGAACCTTAATTTTGACAATGTAGAAAGAAAATAAGAAATTAAGGTGCACTTTGATGTGCACTGAATTGAGTTAAGAGGAAGAATTGTGCCAAATTTAGTGTTCCAAATAGTTGCCGGTTTTTTGAAATCCATAAGACTGACACATACACGCGCACACACCCTACTCTTCCTTATTATATAAATTAAACAAGAGTCTTACCTGCCAGTAGCATTGCGGAAAAGAAATATGATGGCTTTTTTGAGCGATTCTTGTTCATCACATATCTCTTGCAGTGTAGCTCCTTTGACAAGCAGTGCGAGGCCCATGTACTGCGGTGGCGAAGTCGCCAAATCAGGCTCAATGGTGACTGGCCTGATGGGACGGCCAGTGGTGGCTAACGGTCGCACCTTCTCAGCTGGTGGTGGAGCTGTTTCACAGAACAAATATATAAAAATAATGTAAATTAGTTCACTCTTAAAAATACATGCACTATTCCAAGTGGGCTATTAATTTTTATAGTGTATTTTGATTGGTTGATTGATATGGCTGTTATTGGTGGGGAGACATGTTCGAGCCATGTTATAGGGATAATGGTGGACCTACTATTTCAGGTGGGTTCCGAACCACCGGGTAAGTATTTTGATACGCCTGCAATACTACCTTTTTGTTTTTATTGTGCTATTGAACTGCTATAATGTTTATTGTGAGAATTTTTCAATGATCATCTTTCTTGATGTATTTTTTAATAAACTTATTAAAGTATCGTGATTCATTTTAAAAGATTTCCCTTCTCTCCTTTAATAATATCAAGTTAAATCCTTTATTCATTTACCAAAGGTTAACCCGTGCTTTAAAACGGGATTCAAGGTGGATCTTTTAAAATTAAACATCTGATATATGCATACCAATGCCAATACAATTCCAAAAAAGGCATTAGGCGCTGCAATATTGATACGGAACAATTGTGTTGCTTGTGACTTGAAGATTATTTGCATCATAGTGACGTTTCATGTATCAACTGTAAAACAGTAATACACTAACTAAATCCATCCTATAGCTTGGAACTGGTTTAAATTTTTGATGTTTGGCAGATAATGAATCCCGAAAGTAGAAAAAAAAACAACATATTCGACTTCACTCGATCCATGGTGTTGAAAAAGTGCACCTAAATGGATTAGGAGTTTTACACCTAAGTTACTATTATATTATATTTATAATAATTATTAATTCTAGGTGTCAGCGCATTGACGTAGCGACTTGTGGGGGGGGGGGGTTTCGAGTTACAACCCCCCTTGAGTTTGTAAAAGAGGCCCCAAAAACGAGTAGGGAGGCATCAATAAAAGCATCAATAAAAATACGATAATATCGGTAACTGGAGGTAAAAAAGTTTTCAAACGTATAAAATAAGGGGCCCTAAATTGTCCAAAGAGGTCCAGGGCCCCTTTTTTCTCCAGTTTAGACCTCAAGAGAACCCTTAGAAGCCTAATAGGCCCTAGAGGCCCGTTTTTATTGCCAGTATAGTCATGTGAAGTACAGATTCAAGTAGACTGCATCTAGAATATTTCAAATTTCTAAAACTATAAACAGGGGTCCCCTAATTGTTCGACTTTGAGCCATCAAAGGCCACTCGATTTTGGTGGGTCCCAGTATTTTAGGACCGCCAAACATGGGTTTGAAGGTCCCAAGACCACTTGAATGAATTTGACACTGTAGGCTTGAAAGGAGAAAAGGTCTCTTAATATTTTTGCAGACGGCTTCAAATGCTCATTTCTGTTACTGTTCAGATCTGATACCCCATAGAGTTAATTGTGATTGTGAAATTTGCCACGCCATGAATCAATCAACAAATAATATGAGGGAAGAGGTTACTTCAAAAAAATCTTAGAGCTGCACGTTCAAGACCTAGAAAACAATTTTTTTCTTCGGTGGATAACCCTCAGATTCCACAAAATTTTTTGGGGTTCCGTCACCATCTATATGTGGCCTAAATACAAAATTACTCCAAGTTAAAGTTTGGAATTGGATGTGTTATTAATTAATTCTTTCTTTGCGAGTTGAGTCAAGTTCCATTCAGTCATGATATTTTTATATTTTTACATATTCCAGTATTAGTGAATAGCTCGATGTGAATTCAAGAGATAACACAAAAATAGAAGTGAAGTTTATTGCTTTTTCTTGTACCACTCAGTGGTCTTTCTCTAGCTGCCACAGCTTTTTAATGGAATGGTTTCAGTTGGCCTACACTCGAATTTTATCTTTAAATTGAAAAAGAAATTCAAATAAGTTGCACAGATTCTTTTGAGTACAGTAGACAATTAGGCATAGCTGGAAGATATAATCAATGCTAGTTGGGAAATCGAGTAATTAATTGAATTCGGTGTTTAGTGTGAACGTGTAAGGGAGCCTTCAGCCACAACTCTTCCCCGGGCCACTAAATTGTCTCTGGGTGGCCCTGATTGTAATAATAATTTGAAACCACTATAACTTGTTAAATTGGTTTTATAAAAGTAGTATTTTTTAGGTTTTGTACATTAAAATTTGTTCACAACTAATTAATGAACTAGCAATTTACGAAAAGTGGGTTCAAGTTCTTAGGAAAACGATTCATAAAAGCAATGATTTATTGAGTTTAAACTTTCACTTTACCCAATTTATAAACTTCATTTCAATAAATACTTGTATAAAATTATTTTTTAAGCCTCAAATCAAGCTCTCAACATCGAAAATCTAAAAACTTTCCCATAATGTGAACCAAAATTAATAGATTTAAGCTTTTCTAGACATGAGTCTAGAATCTCTTGGAATACGATTTTAGAGGGACTATTTATCAAAATTTTCCCGGGGGAGGACGTCCGGACACCCCTCGCCCTGGGGGTATTCATACGCCGCAGACCCCCGGGGAGCCCCCAAATATCCGATAACCCACCCATGAAAAGAATTTTGCTACGTTACTGTGTCAGCGCACCCGGTATTGTACAATATTGACCATAATAAATTTGATTTCCATTCTATATTCAATTGAAAATGATTATACGTAATGCGCTTACACCTAGAGATCAGTATTACACCAAACTTTTCAACTTTAATGATAGCAATTCTTTGAAAATCATATTGAATACTGCAGGAGTAATGTTAGTTTGGTATTATTTTTCATCTGCTTACCTCAACGCATACTGTGATAGTTTATGTAGATTGCAATGTTATTGATGAGAGAAATAAACAAGTTAAAAATGGTATACAGAGTGGCACGCGATATTCCACCCTATTTGTTTTGCAAATAACACATTTCTTATGATAAAAATTGACTTCTTGTATAGAAGTAAGAAATACAAATTAGAAATGACGTGTTATTAGCATAAGAATAGAATTTGATTTGTCCATGTATATTGTAGCCAACTGTATTAAATTTTATGGAATAAATGAATTGTAATTTTAAATTTCATGGGTATTGTATTGAATTTTGTGAAATAAATAATTTCATTATTTATTGATGGGTCAATTATATTAATTTGTCTATGTATACTGTGCAGTATTTCAGTTTGTGATATGAATGATTTGGAATTCTGAATTGCATGAGTAATGTATTTAATTTAGTTTTTTTTTCAGATGAATGGTTTTCAATCAAATGTACTTACAAGATGTGGCAGCCACAGGTATTTCAGTAACTTTCGGAACAGTAGTCGGTTTTCCATCATCAACATCAGTTGTCCAAAAATGAGTCCACAATGGAGTTTCCTCAGTAGTTGTGGGAATTTTCATGATAAAATTTCCACGTTCACTCGATACCGTTGTAGTCTTCTTTCCATCTTCTTTACTCTTGTTTCCATTTTTAACTATCCTATTATCTTTACTCGGTTTTAGGGTCGTTTGTGCCCCACTTCCATTCGTTTTATCATCTTCTTCCTCGTTATTTCCATGTTCGTACTCTGCATCAGTTGAGAAAGTTGTTGTGGTATGAATCTCTTCATCATCGGGGTCAAAAACGTCTTCAGTTTCTTGGGCACTTGGGGAAGTCGGTCTAGGAGTTGAGGTTAGGTTTGAATGAACGATTGAGGTTAGATTTTGTCCAGAATTTGAGGTTATGTATGGTCTTAAAGTTGAATTAAACCCTAATATTGTAGTGTTATGCCTTGAAGTTGATGTCACATACGGCCTTGAAGTTGTTCTCAAAGAATTTGATGATGGAGTACGGTTTTGTCCCCATTTTGAGGTCTCATTCGGCCTTAAAGTTGACAAAGAACTTGTTGAAGATATATCATCCAAATTTCCGCCAAAACTACCACCAAAAAAAGTTGAAACAGTGGGTTCACCTTCAAGTTTGGTCGAACCTAAACCATCTTCTGAACTTTCCACACTGGAATTTACTGGTGTTGACACAGAAGTTGTACTTTTCATGATCCATCCTTGATTATTTCTATCTGCATCACCAAACTGAAGATCTTCAGTGCTGTTACCATCTTCTTTAAAAGTATACCAAGTTGTTGAATCAAACCCATCTTCATATTTTTCTGTTTCAGCCAATGAAGAATTATAGCTAGATGTTGGTGCTGAATCTGATGAGCTATAAAACATTGCAGTTTTATTGGTTTTACGAATATCAATTTCCAAATCTCCAGTTTCTGATGTAGAATCTGATGTTTTTGGAGGAAACTCTGATGTAGTTTTCTGAATACCACTTAGCAAATCTCCAGTTTCTGATGCAGTATCTGATGTCCTTGAGGGAGCTTCTGATGATTTAGTATCTGAAGTTTTTGGAAGAAATTCTGATGTAGATATAGTATCTGAAGTACTTGAAGGAGATTCTGATGTAGATACATCCCTCATGGTAAAGGTACTATTTTCTGAGGAATCTAATAGATCTATGATTGTGGGTGATTCAGAAGTTCTACTACTCAATGATGAGTATGATTGAGATGATGGGGTTACAGATTCAAATCTACTCAGGGCTCTTCTTGAAGTTTCTATGGTAGCAGGTGATGATGTTCTAAATCTACTCAAGGGTTCTATGTTAGCAGGTGCTGATGCTTTACTTGAGGATTCTATGGTAGCAGGTAACAATATACTACTTGAAGGTGTTTCTGAGGTTGAAGAGGATGTGAATGTAGCAGCAGGTATGCTATATGTTGATGAGGAAGCTTCGTGATTTGTTGAGTCTTCTGAGATGGAACTACTGGTTGTTGGAGATTCTTGCCAATTGGGAAAAGCTGTGGTGGATATTCTGCTTCTACTAGAAGATGGTTGAGTGAATGGTGTTGTGGTTTCTGAAAAAATGATTTGTTAAGAATTTAATAGTTGGTGATTGAGAATAACTAGTTGTTCTATAGAACAAGAGTTAAATTGAGCCAATATAAGAATCTCATTCTCCAGTTTTCATCACAAGAATACATAGGTCAGTAATTTATGAACCTCAGTATTAAGTATGAATGTACTCATATACTTCCCATTAGGAGTTAAGGCTGTGTGCAGGGTTTTTGGTCATAATTTTTTTCAAAGTTTCTTGCATTGGATATTAGCCTATTAGGGCTTTGAAATGTTATCTATTGTTGTGAGGAAAAAACTTTTTCTTCAACTATATTAGGGTTAGGTATATTAGGGTGAAATATTAGGGTTAAAAGTTGAAATTTTCCGGTTTTTGGGGGTAATTGATCTATTCTAAAAGTGATTTTAAACTTTTGATAAATTTTCTATAACTAAATGACATGTTGAGAAATTAAATGACATATAAAAACCGAAACATTTCAACTTTGAACCCCCATATTTTACAAAATAATTGATGGAAAACCCTTTTCTCAAGGCAATAAATAATTTTTCAAAGCCCTAGTAATATCCAATACATGAAACTTTGAAATAAACTCCGCGCACAGCCTTAATATCAGCTAGTGTGATTTTTCAATAGAATTACAAACTGGCAGTTCAACACAAAAACCCTCTACCTTGAAGATCCCCCAACTCTTAACCCATAATACTCAAGAATAAATTTCTTGTTTTCTGTGATGTTTTCCATGATGAAATAACTAATGAACAATAATAAAACTGACACTGCATTTCACTTTTATATATTGTTCTACTCACTTATATAGGAGATGCTTGAGGGATGCATTTCACTTCTGAAAAGGCAGGCTGATGAAGCTTCTTTTCAGAAGTGAAATGGATCCCTCAAGCATCTCCAATATAAGTGAGTAAAACAATATATAAAACTGAAATACAGTGTCAGTTTTATAATTAGATTGTTGTTTTCCATAGCAATTTTTAGGCTCAAAAGTCTTTCATCAAGTTTTTGCTATTATGAACTGTTTTTAGTGTTTCGTTTGGAGTGAATTTTTAAATTAATCGCTTTAAAGTGAAAAAGAATCATATTACTATTTTTCGAGTGAACCTTTTTAATAAATCTAAATTTCCAGCATGAAATAATACAATTAACTAACCACTATGGCCTTATTATATTAAAGTGGCTTTATACAGTCTTTTATATACATCTATATAAAGTCTTTTAATTACCTTTATATAAAGTTACTTATACGAAACAACAGCGATTAACAAGAAGTAAACAGGTGACTAAAAACAAATCAACAAAAAATATATTGAAGATCAATAACTTAATCAAGGTCAAGCAATCTAAAATGAAATTTTTTCTTATAATATGGAAAAACAGGTAGGGTTTGCCATTGTTTTCTTCAGAACCTCTCACTCATTTTATGAAGATACAATTCATTCATTCATTCATTCATCATTCCGCTACTGGTTATAGAACGTCTTTATCAGTCAATTGCGATCGGCTACAGTCTAGTTTTATGCTTGGTTTCTCAGTTGTTCAGTAAATCGTTCAGTAGCTAATGATTCAACAGCGTCTCCAAGGCTTGTTTCACACACAATCGGCAGTCAGTCAACCGGTGTCATTTACCCGGTATAATTACTTTGCGTCACATGATGTAATAAATGGGAGAGTGTGAAGTGCTGCGTTTGATACAGTGTTAATTAAAAAGTGAGTTGTTGGAGATTTAATGCAATTAAATATTGTGACTTCACAAGATAATATTAACCCGGCTGCCAGGTATGTGTGAAATAAGCCTTAGGGCCGCTTTGGATCAATGCTTCTGAATGATTTATTGAACGACTGATGAAGCGGGCATCAAAATCATGAAAAATGAGTGGAGAATTGAGTAATAGAGTCATTTACCATCAGAATAATCATCCGTTGTGATTTCTGCAGTAGTTGTCTGGGGCATGGTTAACGTTTCTTGTAGGCTGGTAGACCATGGGAATATTTTACTGATGGTGCTTGGTCTCATGGAGGAGCCCGAACGATAAGCTTGAAAAAAAATTTTTTAATAAATTCTATGAACGATAATAGAGCAATCTTACAAATTATGTTTATTGATTAATTATTATTTTCCTGGATTTCTTGTTCCATGACGAACTGCGTTGTTAATATTAACTTTTAATGTGAATTCAAAGACTTGCAGTCAAATTTTCATTAAGAATAAGTAGAATTTACTTACTCTGTAGGCCGAATGTTTTCGAATCTTTTTTGGATTCAAGATTCGAAAACGTTTGTCCTACAGAGTAAGTAAATTCTACTTATTCTTATTGAAAATTTGACTGCAAGTCGTTGAATTCACTTAAAAAGTTAATTACTATTTCCTAAATATCCGAAAATACTCTCGGAAGTGATAGCCGCGAGCTGCGGCAGGTATTTATTCATTTATTACATTTCTACAATTTCCACTGGGTATGATGAGACACATAATGGTACAGAACAATAACAATGCTAAGTACAAGAAAACAATTTAAATAAAAATTACAATAATTGCGTTTGCAAATATAATTGCTATTACAATATTAGTTTTGAGGAAAACTAAAAGAATAATAAAGATAAGAATAAGATAAACCAAGAGGTTGAATATGAATTAATTACACTACTATCTGTTGAGGTATCTGTTCAGTCAGATAAGATAAGTTACGAACTCCTGGGCTCACTATGTATGGATGACCGATTGGATTGGTCAACAGAAATAAACTCTGTTCTCTGCTGTAAAATCACTTCCCGGTGGTTCGGAACCCACCCAAAACTGTAGGTCCATCTCATAAATCACCATCACCCACGCACAGGTGTCAGACCTATGTGGGTTTAGTCCTCCGAAAAATATTCAATTGTTAATTTAGTTCGACCCTTGAATATTTAACGCTAAAACAGGTGTGAACACGGCGGTCAGATAAACCAATAGCACTGTTGGCCTCACAAGATACTATTAATCCAATTTTGAATGCCGTACAATATATAAATGAAAAGATTCAATAGCTAATAAATAAAGAACTATGCAATCTTTCGTGATGTATGATTATAATCGTCATGAGCAGAGATTTGACTTTACCAAGACCGAAAAACTCAAATAATGTATAATCAAGTCTTGAAGAGCTAGTGATTTGTATAGTAAAAATTTGTAATTTGAATGAATGCCGTACGATACATAAAATAGATAAAATATTTGATGAATAGAGGAAAAACTATGAGAGCTCTCATGATCCTTGATGAAAAGAATTTTGAACAAAAATTTTATTTTACAAAAATCACAAACTACAAATCTATATTGTAATCTAAATTCTAAACTATACAAATACATTAGCTCTTCAAGCCTTAAATGTCCAATTAAGGCTTAAAGAGCTACTGTATTTGTATCGTTTATATTACAATACAGATTTGTAGTTTGTATTTGTATAAAATATTGAATTTGAGTTCAATATTGTTACTTAGTATCGAATCATAGAGTCATTTACCATTAAGCATGTTCAGGGCCGGATTAAGGCACGGGCCAACTGGGCCGCGGCCCAGGGCGGCAAAATTTTGGGGCGGCGGATTTGAGAAAAAAAAAGTGTAATTATTTTTGATTGATTATAAAGATTTATTATCGATTATCAAGACCAGTGAACCTGAGCATTAAATATTAAAAAACTATTTTATTGTTTATTATTTATTTATAACGCGACACTCGGCGCGGTGTAATGTGTCGCAGTACACTACGCTACGCCACTCTATCCAAGTGAGTCGAAGGGGCGAGGCGGCAGTCTGTATCGTACGCTACGCATGGGAAATTTAGTTGTGGGATCGTAGTAGTTGCTAGCATTGGCTGATGGCAGGCGCCTTGCCGCCTCCCTCCCCCCACCAACTCCATCACCGCCACGCGCCATTGTCATTCGGTTGTCTGGTCTCAACTCCACGTACTGCAGTCTGTCTAACTGTTTAGGTTTAACGTTTTTGTAATTTGTTTTGAGCGGAGTAACATTTTGAAATTGTAACTTGTGAGGTAAGAAATATTTATTTGTTTATAGTAATGGTAATGTAAGTTAATATAGATCTTACAACTAAAGGTTCAGATAAGTTAGCACTGGTGTAAGGAGTAGTGAGACGGTGAGAGCTGTGCTGTGTAGGCCGTAAGGCCGTAAGTTGTCAAATTTTGTGGCTATTTAATTTTGCATATTTCGCCATTTTACTTTGTGGTAGTAAGAGAAGCACTTCGTGCAAAAAAACTATATTTTTTGCTTTCTCTGAATAGGCTAAATATTGTTAAGTATCAATTGCCATTTTAAATCAATGTAATGTTTTAATTATAATCATTCATATTTGTTTCGTTTATTTGCTTTAACAATCCGGTCCCTTAAACGTTTTGAGTATGTGTTCGTTTTCGTTTTTCACGATCTTTGAGGGTTCCTGATTACTGAAACAATTATGTAAATGCGTAAAGTTCCGGTCCCATATAGCGGTCGCAATTTTTGACCGATTTTCTTCAAATTCGGCACACACTTTCCTTTTTGCAATATCTCGGCTAAGTTATTTAGCCAAAAGAATCCCATAACATTTACCCCCTTTTTGGGGGGGTTTTACCCCAAAATTTTGGTTTTTGGGGCCCGTATGGGAAAAATTCTTCTTTATGTTTTAAATTCGTGTAGAGCATATTTTTCTGAAAATGTTAAGGCAAATTTCGATTTTCTAGCTAATTCCGTTCTCTATAAGGAAAAATGTAATTCGGCATGTTGCCATACGTATAGGTTTCACAATGAGTTGAATAAGTAATGGAAGGAAATTCGCTTCCCTCATTTTTTCGCTTCATTTTTCCTGTCGTATCGTACTACAGTTTTGAATTCTACAGATATTCTTTTTTTTACAGTCAGACCTTTACTTCCGATGTCATTGATGCTATAACAAGCAGCTGTACAAATGGATGGACGCAAACGGCTCAGTGGGTGGCAATACAAAAAAGTAGCCGAAGAGAAGAAAAAAAAATTGACAGAAGTTGTAAATAAAACTGCGAAGCTTGATACATTTTTTACAAGAAGTAACCTACCAGTGCCACCAGAACCAGTGCTTTTAGAAAGTGTCGAAGAATTTTGTGAAGTAGAACTAGAAGTATGTTCCATATTAACGCCTTCAGCTTCAACAGCTTCAGCATCAGTGCCTTCAGCTTTAACATCAACCCCTCCAGCTTCAGCATCAGCCCCTTCAGCTTCAACATCAACCCCTTTAGCTTCAGCATCAGCCCCTTCAGTTTCAACATCAACCCCTTCAGCTTCAGCATCAATCCCTTCAGTTTCAACATCAACCCCTTCAGCTTCAGCATCAACCCCTTCAGCTTCAGCATCAATCCCTTCAGCTTCACCCTCAACCCCTTCAGCATCAGCACCTTCAGCTTCATCATGTGTTGATACTGACAAGATCAAACCAGCTATATCCAAATTAACTTTTGTTGTTGACGAGATTGAAGATCAATTAACAGTCTCTGAACCTGACTCTTCTGTCCATTTGAAACCAAATTATGATCCTGCTTTATGGATAGTGAATGAAGAGACGCGGGAATATTTTGTTAAAAATGGATGGAATCAAAATAAAGATTGTGATTTTAAAAAATCTGAAAGGCAATATCCAGACAGGAAAAGAGTGTTGGCTAAATGGCTATTCGACAGAAAACTTGCAAATGGCGAAATTGTAAATAGAGATTTCTTGATTTACTCACCAAGTTTAGGCTCTTTGTTCTGTGGTCCATGCAAATTGTTTAGTTCGACCTCTACTCAGTTTACTGAAAATGGGTTCAGTGATTGGAAACATGCATCAGCGAGAATAAAAGAGCATGAAAACTCGCATGTTCACTACGATAGTGTAATAGTCTACAAACAAAGAGCAGAAGCAGCCGGGAGGATCGATAAGCTTCTACAAAACCAAGTGGAAGAAGAAATAAGGTATTGGAAGGCAGTTCTCCAGAGAGTGGTGGCCGTAATAAAAAAAACTTGCCTCGCGTGGTCTTGCCTTTAGGGGGACTGACGAAAAATTTGGTTCTTTTTCAAATGGCAACTATATGATGTGCTTGGAGCTGATTGCCGAATTTGATCCATTTTTGAAAGCACACATTGAAAAATATGGGAAAGCGGGTAAAGGCAATCAGTCATACCTATCATCAACCATTTGTGAAGAACTCATCGAAATAATGGCAAAAACCGTTATTGATACAATTTTGAATGATGCTAAGAAAAGCAAGTACTATTCTATAATAGTAGATTCCACCCCTGATGTAACACACATTGATCAATTGTCTTTCATATTAAGGTATGTGAATGAATTGGGAATCCCTGAAGAACATTTTGTTGAATTTATGAAAAATCAAGGTCATACAGGTGAAGAACTAGTGAACTCAGTGCTTTCTTTCCTACAGTCGAAAGGATTGGACATACAAAACTGTAGGGGACAGTCCTATGACAACGCGTCAAATATGTCAGGAATGTACTCGGGGTTGCAGGCAAGACTTAAAGAAAAGAATCCCTTGATATTTTATGTGCCTTGTTCAGCGCATTCACTAAATTTAGTGGGATCAAGCGCAGCAGAATGCTGTTCTCTTGCAAAACATTTCTTTGATCTCTTGCAAGGATTGTACAATTTTTTCTCGTCTTCTACGCACAGGTGGAATCTTCTTCTGTCAAATTTCACGGCCACAGGAAAGGACAAGAACACGTCGTTGAAGTCTCTCAGTGTTACAAGATGGTCTGCAAGGGAAGAAGCTTGCAAAAGCCTTAATAAAGACTACAAACCCATGGTCAAGACGCTGATAGACATGACTTCAAGCAATCATGAAAACAAACAGACACAACCCAAAGCCAAAGGGTTGTTGCAAAAACTAATGTCTCTAGAAACATGTTTCATGGCAGCCCTTTGGGGAGATGTACTTCAAAAATTTAATTCAGTCAGTGAAAAGATCCAGGCTGAAAATATGACCGTGGACAGCGTTGTAATCCTGTACAACTCACTCACAGAGTATGTGATGAACATGAAAGACATGTTTACCCACTATAAGAAAGAGGGCGAAAAAAAACTGCAAATTGCGCAAGGTGAAATGAGACAGAACGATGAGCCAGAACTTCCACAAGAGACGCAGCCGCAGGTGCAGCAAGATTTTGATCGCCCAAAAAGAAAGGCGAAAAGAAAGAGGTTCTTTGATGAATCTTCAGAATCAGAAGAAGATGAAGAAAGAACTTATGATGAGGATGATGACATTAGGGGAAATTGTCTTCAACAAAGTTATGACATCATCGTGGAAACACTTCAGTTTCAGTTAGACAAAAGGATCTCTGTGTACACAGACTTCGTTGCAAAGTTTTCATTTCTAACAAAATTAAAGACTCTAACTACCGAAGAAATTACTGCTAACGCGACGTCTTTGCAGAAAATCTATATTGAAGACATTGAAGAGTCAGAGTTTATATGCGAGTGCATCCATCTGAAAGGACTTCTGATCCGAGGAAACTACAAAGAAGCCGAAAAAGACTTTTCACTATCAAACTTGTACAGATTTTTGATAGAAAAAAATCTACAGGACTTGTTTCCCAACATGACTATTGGTTTGAAAATGTTTTTGACAACTCCTGCTACAAACTGTTCTGCTGAGAGATCGTTTTCGACCTTGAAAAGAGTCAAAAACTATCTGCGTTCAACAGTGACTCAAGAACGACTCGTCAGCCTGGCTGTTTTAGCCATAGAACATGAACTGACAACAAAACTCGATTTCAGTGCAGTTGTTGATGATTTTTCCAATGCACGTGCAAGAAAGAAGAAGTTTTAAGTTATATTTACTTTAACAAAGCTAATTTAGTGAGTAAGTTATTTGTGTTAATTTAGTGAGTAAGTTATTTGTTTGGATATGTGATTTGTATGCTCTGAACAGTTATATTTCGATGTTGTATATATTTGTTATTATCCTATATTCAATACAGAAATTATCATTTATTTTGCAGTCTTACTCTGTACACCTTTTACTAATTTTAGCCCCTTCCTAACTGTACTGTTTTTGCCCATAAATCGACAGCAATGACCGATTATGGCTCAAAGCCTGCGGGCACATTCACAGGTGAGCCGTCACCGAGTAATGAAGCCGAATTTTCACTTCACTCCAAATCAATCATTCTCAGCCAAAATAGTCATAAAACTATAAAAGAATTGTTGAGTTTGGGAATTACGAGCTGCATGATGTTTCACAAAATAATATCAACAACGATTTTATTTACTATTATTGTAATCTTAAGTAATGGAATATCACGGTTGTAGAAAATGGTTTCGTAATTAACGGAGTTTTGTCAAATAGTTTATTTTAATTAATAAAACGCAATTTTAGGACATAGTTTCTTGTTTTCATCATGAGAGGTACTAAAACCATTACAATATCAAGAGACAGTTGAGCGCTGAAAAATGTCCCAAAATGCGTTATTTTGCCTCTAAATTTCAATTTTTTTCGGGGGGGGGGGCCCCCGGACCCCCCCCGGTGTTGCACCCCCGCTAGGGCGGCAGGCAGACCTCTGGCCCATGGGCGGCAAAAGTGTTAATCCGGCCCTGAGCATGTTTATATCAATATTGAAACTGCTACTGCTATACTCTCTCATATAATATTGCACTTGGTGCAATATTATATGAGAGAGTATTACTCGAATTAGCCAAGAATCATCAAATTATATGAGAAATTTATTTATATTATTACTACTATTGAATAGTTATGGATTTTAGTGATATACAAGTTATATTATTAGTAATACTTACATTATTAATCATCAATAAGGTTGAATATCATGCTTGCGAGCAAATGACGATGTAATTTAGCGAGTAGTACATTTATTTTGGCTAAAAATATTTTTATGTTTAGGCCTATTACTTTTGTATTTTATGATCATTTTAGTCAAAATAAAGAAATATTTGATTTGATATTAGTATTAACAATATACGCCATAAAATAGTAATTAGAATTCATTTTTTCTTGATAATTTCTGTAATTTTTATACACTTGCTTTTCAAGTATTTATGAATAAAGAAGCGCTATAAGCAACGTTCAGTACTCTTTTGCATATCTGATTGTTATTTAATATATTGATAATAACAGTATTATTGTCGAAAATAGTGAATAGAATATATTTTTATATCAATATTGAGGTTTTTTAATAAATCTTCTGTAACTAGTAGTTCACCCGTCCTTTGCTACGGGGTTCAAGGTTTCCCATTAATAGTACCTTTGATAATCTGTTACAAATCGAATTTTAAGCTAAAAGAAGTTTTATCAGAACAATTTCTGTTTCTTGTTTATTTTCAGGGAGGACGAGGAGGAGCAAGTGAAGTAGCAGAAGATGAAAGAAGAGGTGGTGGTGAAGGAGGGAGAGGAGAAGGAGAAGGAGCAAGAGGAAAAAGAGGAGTTGGAAGAGGAGGTGAAAGAAGAGTTTTTAAAACAAATTTACCTCAAATATTTTGCACTCACCTTGTTCAGAATTTGCGTAAGTCTTGTTGAAATTTACCATCTCACTTTGATTCTGTACTCTTTCAGTACTGGATACTGAAAAAGGCGAATGGTAAGTCACTGGTCTCTTCCTCAAATTGAAACTTGTAATTTGTTTAATCAAATTTTCCCCAGCACTTGTAGCGGGTTGAGATTGCACAGTGGTAGTGGTTCTCAACGAAAAATAATGATTAACTCTGGGAGTAGTCGATGTAAAACCATAAAGCATGGGAGAAGATGTAGTTATAATGTTGTTTTCGAGGTTGTTTGAGGTGAAAGTTGTGTATTCTTCATTATTATTCACCAAACCCAAGTTGGTACGACTGCTACTACTGAAAGTACTTGTAATTCGTGATGTGGATGAACTGATTCTTGTTTTTTGTAGTTCGTTTATCTTAGTTCTATTTTCTTCATTCATTCTTGTATTGTTTAGCTTGTTGAAGAGAGTGAAACTAGGAACTGAGGATGAATAGTACGGAATAATGATGTCATCATCAGCTGTTGAGTTATTTTTAGATATAACCTCAAAACTGTCTCCAACTTTCCCGCCAATACTGTCTTCTACCTTCCCACCAAAACTGTCTTCAACTTTCCCACCACTAGAAGGCAGCAACGGTTTTTTCAAATTGTATGCCTTCTTCTTGACTTCTAAATCGTCTTTTTCAGCTTCTGTTTTACCCACTGTTGATGACAACAACCCTGGGGAAAGTTTGGATTGTACAATTTTTGCATTAGCCCCTTCACTTTCAAGTTCTGGTTGTGAAACTTTGGTACCATCCTGACTACTACTGCCTTTGGAGAGCTCTTGAGGATCATTAACGCTTGTCATCAACGTACTTGACAAATACAAACTTTCATTCCTAGTTTTATCATCACCCACTGGATATTTGAATCCACTAGTTTTATTCACCAAATCACTCACACCTTCCCCTACTACACTATTCTTAATTATCACTGGTATCACATCAGAAATTCCACTTTTAACTTCATCATCATTATTTCCTTTTGTATCCCGTTTCTCATTAGACTCTTTACTTCCCCCACCAACATTATCAGTTTCCAACAAATTCGTTCCTGGTTCATTGTTTATTGTAACATTCTTTATCAGTTTATCACTGGGAACATTAATGTTGCCTTTTGACAATGTGTCAATGATTGTACTGAACTTGTCATTGAGTACTTCAGGTCTATCAGTTCTTTGTGTCTCGTTTATCAGGGGTTCCTTCATTTTCCCAGATTCTGGCTGCTTTGATTCTTTGATAAAATGTTGTTTCTCACCAGTTTTTCCACCCACTACAATTGGTGACATTTTGTCACCTTCACTAACACCTTCTGTATCTTTTTTTAAAGGTTTTTTCTTAACTTCAACCTTATACTCTACATCATGATATCCTTGACCTAACCTTACTGGTAATCCAGCTGTGGAGGTTGGACCAAACGTTGAAGCCTGCAACTGCTGTTGAATCCTCTCCAAATTACTAAATCTATCACTTTGTGTAGAAACTTCTTCGCCATTATTCACTTTCCTTCTCCCCGTAAGAATTCTACTTCCCCTTGATGTAGATGAACTTGGATATTTAGTAGGTGTTTCATCAGTTGTGGGGGATGTAAACCTTGTGGATGTTCTTGACCGATTAGTGTTTAATTTTAAAATATCACTGGAATATGTCATGGTGGGTTCATTTGATGTTATGTCTGTGGTGTGGGAATCTTCCCCATCACTGCCGCCATCTTGGTTTTTTCTTCTACTATTCATAAACCTACTCCTTGGCTCATTATTTGTTGTAGTGTAGGAATCTTCCTCATTACCATCGCCATCTTGCTTTTTCCTTCTACCATTATTGGTTGCTGGTGTGCTGTAAGAATCTTCCTCACTAGCATCACCATCTTGATTTTTTATTGTATTATTTACAATCCTACTCCTTGGCTCATTATTGGTATAGGAATCTTCGCCATCTTGATTTTTTCTACCACTACTCACAATCTTGTTCCTTGACACATTATTGGTAATATTTGATCTATCACGGTAATTTGCTCGACGTGTTGTACTGTAGGAGAAATATGTAGGCATATGTACAGTTGTGACCTTTTCAATGTCATCTTCTTCGTCTTCTTCTTCTGATTGCTCCTTAGGTTGTATTTTCTGTGTGGGAGATCCCCATGTATTAATTTTGAGGGGGTCGGCAGTATTCCATTGCTGTCTTTGGGTTGATTTTGGGGTGGACGATGAGCCTGGTAGATTTCGTCTCAGCTCCTGGTCTACTGAAGAGGTGGTGTGTGGATAGAGTGTGGCCTTGTTCTGGTGTATGGTGCTCTGAAGGTCATTGACCTCGCTGTTGCTTAGTGTGCCTGGTAGGCCGCAAAGTACCAGCAGGAGGGCATCTGTAAGAAATTATTAGAATATTTTAAAATAGAAATCTAAAATCTCTATTGAAATTAGAAAAGCCATAGAAAAATCTAAGCATATTGATGAGTAGACCCTTACGGGTAGTTCCACCTTGATATTTAGTTATGGAGAACCTACTGTTTTAGGTGAGTTCCAAACCACCAAGTGAATGATAGAGCTATCAACATTCAAGCAGTCTCCCAAAATATAGATATTGAAAATCTCAGATTTCTGCTTTGACTGGACTGTTCTCTGCTGTAGAATCACTTCCCGATGGTTCAGAATCTACCTGAAACTGTAAATTCAACTCATCAATCACCATTATTATCCAACGCTTTACCCACGCATAGATCTGCAGTGTATGTGGGCTTTATACTCAAAAAATTTAAATAATGATAATTAAATATCTATTGAATCCAAATTTTATCATGACTGTGTTCATGATTTTATTTCAAATTAAACAATACAATGACATTCTCCTTTCCGAAATTCTATCTATTTATTCAATAAATTATTGACAATTAAGGACTCAATTCATAGCTCAAGCTCATTGAAACAAACATAGCTTCACAAAGGAATTAAACACTACGATAATAACGTTCACATGAATAGAATTGAATACTGCTTCATGGACAAACCCAAATACAAAAGATACTCTTCAAATTATAACAGAAACCAGACTTGGCTTCTAGAATCTCTAATTCTTGAAGCCTTGGAATTTAAAAAAAGTTTAATCAATAAATTTATGACCAATTTTAGTTGCGTGATTGCCATAATTTCACAGTGCGAGTTTGATTTGCAACGGTGATTATCATCGATTATTAATTGAATGCGTTACTGTGCAAGCCACCGTACTCAGACACTTACGTATTTCACACATATTTTTCGTACATCTTATATAACATGAACGCCATCATAGATTTGCTATGGATAACAATGCAATGCCACTTTTTGTTAGAAAATACTCAAACCTATCTAAAGCATCGACATACACAAGAAAAACTTCCTTGTCTGTGATAGAAGAGGTAAAAAAGTGAATTTTCTTTTCTTTAGAGAAAAGAGGTGATAAATTTATTCAGAAATCTCATATTCCCTGTAAAATATCAACAACAAATCCAGAGTGGATGGTACAGTAGAATTGATATGGATTGTATCAATATTCTACAATATTGATCTAGAGAATCAATTTATGTAAACCAATACAACAGAGTATGCAAGGACCAAACGTATTTACATAAAATAATAATTATCATTATTATCAGCTGTGCAGATAGGCACATGCACTATTCAAGTTCTTTAATTTCTATAAAAAATATATCATGCTTCCCGATTCACAAAAAATGCACATCCACATCGGTAGTTCTTGGAAAAGCATTGTGTTCCTTCTTCTCCTTGTTCAACAGATCTCATAATATATCATGCCTCACTACTTTCCTGTTTTTTTTTTCAAATTGACGATTTGGAATAATTTAAGAAAAGATTTAAACACAATCAAAAATGAAAACGTCAGCGATTTCACGGTAAAAATAAAGTAGATAATATAACTGGACTAAGCAACAACCTTTGTGATATTCTCTATTTTTATTAAAAACTTTCATTTTTACTAACCAAAACTAACCTAGATCTTATAGTAGCAATCTATTTTGCAACATAATTATTTTTATATTCGACCCTCACACTCCAAAACCAATAGCGATCTCACTTGGACTATGATGAAACTGTATACAAAGTTTCAAGAGTCTAGCATCTTCCTTTCAAGCGCCAGAGCACAGACGGACAGACGGATAACAGCATGATTCCAATAAGACCATGTCGGTTTCTTAATAGCTATTGATAATTAATAATTAATTATTCCTTATAATAATTAATTGTCCAGTTCTTATAATAATTATTAGTCCTTGATAATTTAGGAGAATCTTTAGATTGCAAATTTAAGCTATTCTAGATCATAGAGTTGTCAGTGATCTATTCAGTAGCTTTCCAACAGTATGACAATGCAACGAGTAATGCAACAATGGAGTGGCCTAGTTTCAGTATCATGTCTTTTTTGGCACCACATTATTGTATTAGCAACAGTTATGTTCGCTATGTGCGCTATGCGATGTGTGCTATCCAGTCGTGATCGGCCGAGATTAGAATAGAAATTCTACTACAGCAATTGGTATCGAGAATGTATATGGTGAGCAGTCGTGGTGGTGCAATCAGTTGGGGCGTTATCTCTGATTAGATAAGACTCTGGAACGGTGTATCACAGATTATAGCAGCATGAATAACACCATTCCACAATAGGTGTTTCGATCGATAAATTACTCAATGGCAGAGATGAATTCAAGGGGGGATAAGAGAAATTTGGGGATGTATTCCCCAGAAATTCTCAACCGAAATTAAAAAACGCTTTATTTTGAGACCTTTATGGGGATAAGGAATTAAGGACCCCACACAAAAATTCTTAATTTGCCCCAGCTCATTGATAATCACCATTTAAATTGGGAGTAACTGAACTAACGTATCGTATTAAACTTATTGAGAAAACTGCACCTCTTTTCATCAATAATTCTAGAATTTTTAAAATTTTTGTCTGTAAGTTACCTTGTACAAAAAGCATTCAGTACTCTATGATTATCACCAACGCAAAGTCTAATACATGCTGTTGAATGGTGGTATTCACATTGATCCAATCCATCATTTACCATTCCTTGTGGCGCACCCAGAAATGACCATGGGGGGGGGGGTGCTGTAAGTGAAAACTATTGGAGTTGTCAGTGTGTTTTCCCCCCAGACGAGGGGAGTCATGTTTCCTAACAAAGCTCAAATTAATAGTAAAAAATGTATGACTTCTTTTATTGGTGGGGAGACCCTTAAGGGTAGTAGCTGCAGGGGGGGTGCTGCAGATAGTTTTTCAGGCATTATAAAGTAGTCCCTTTGATTCCTACTCCTTTAAAAAAATAATCCCCTCAAAACGAAGCTATGCACGATCTTTGGAAAGGTTCAAGTAATAACAGAGCTGATTAATAAAATAACACAAATGCCAGCTTGATTAATAAATGTTGAATTGTGAATTTCATGCATGCATGTATTAAAAATTACTTGCATTGTGAAGATTGTCGTTACGAAAGCTTTGTAAGATTTTGTAATTGTGACTTTGTAAATTTGACTGCAAGTCGTTGAATTCACTTAAAAAGTTGATATTAACAACGCAGTTCGTCATGGAACAAGAAATCCAGGCTTTGTAAGAGCTTCCACAAAACGAAATCCAATTTTCTGGATCTTTTGCTTAAGGTTCTCAAGTTGATAACCTGCTCCAGGTCAACTTCTATTTATCTGAGGATATTTAAACTTATTATTCCATTCAGTCTGTTTTCTCTGATAGTGTGATTGGCAACTACTTTGCGATTAATAAGCATAGAAAGCCTCCATTTTAACAATGCTAAATTCGTGACTCAGTTTAGAGAAGATATTTTTAATTTTAAATTAAAGTTGAGAATCACTAAACTTTCTATTTTCTTTAAAATTTCGAGTTTTTCCAATGAATATTTTAACTTTTTAAGTGTATTCAACGACTTGCAGTCAAATTTTTATTAAGAATAAGTAGTATTTTACTTACTCTGTAGGCCGAACGTTTTCGAGTTGTTAAAACCCATCTTCTAACAACTCGAAAACGATCGGCCTACAGAGTAAGTAAAATACTACTTATTCTTAATAAAAATTTGACTGCAAATCGTTGAATCCAATTGAAAAGTTAATATTAACAACGCAGTTTGTCATGGAACAAGAAATCCAGGAATTGAATATTCTATTTAAATCTACACAGAAATTGGCTTCAGGGGGGGGGGGTGCTTGAGCACCCAAAGCAACCCCCTTGGGTGCGCCACTAACCATTCCACCAAGGTTAGAAGATAAGTCTACTTAATTTTGCTACTCAACAGCATGTGTTTGTTTTTGTGATGGAGATTATACTCGATTCTCTACTTTGCAAACATCCAGTGGCGGTCCCAGGGGGAGGGATATATCCCCCCCCAAAATATCAAGATGGATCCCCCCTAAAAAAGGTTTTAGTAAAAAACTATCACAATAGTTTTTGTATTATTCTTAATTTTTTATTTGTGATATTCTTTCTTGTAAACTTAATAAATGTACATTAAATTGTTGTGTAACAATCTGAGTATTTTTTGGCTATTCCTTCGTAACTCACATGTTAAAAATATGGCCTAACCATAAAGAAAAAATTCACAGTGAACACTTGATTTATTTTTGATTTCATTATACGTTTATTTGACTGAACTTTGTCATCATGCTCATTAGCTCATTGAATAATCACATTGACTTTTAATCAATTTTCTTTGTGTAGCTAAAGGAAATCAAAGGAAAAGCACATACTATGGCTGGGTCCTATTTCACCCAGGTACAATAAACTTTAAATGAAAAACTATTTTATTAGCTAACATAAATACTATTAGCTTGAGCATATTTTAGAGCTCAAATACGTATAATAATACGTTTTTAGGCTTTTAATTCCACATTTTTTTCCCGGGGGGGGGGGGGGGGCAGACCCCCGGTGGTCACCCCCCCCCCCCGAAATGAAATCCTGGGACCGCCACTGCAAACATCCTTATAGAAATCAAGTTCTGAGCGATACAATTTCTACTGAAAAGAATTTGTACAACTTCATTCATAAAAATGCTCGGTTCATAGTTATCCAGCAAAAATCTGTTCTCAACGAATCACGAAACTAATATTTTCCCATTTGAATACAAACAGCGTCTTTGTGGGGTCAACGCCTTGCAAAAATTTGCATGTTGCTGCATGACATTCCTCACTTTGTGTCTGGAGAACGAGGTTGCTGAATAGTTTGTAGATGTCATGAAAATGTACATGCTTTCAAGTGAATTTTCTTCATGAACATGAATGAGTTATTCACCTCTTACAACAACTCAGACCTGAGTAGAGTGCTTGCACAGTGGAGCATCAAAAATCACAACGAATAATACTAAATAATAAATACTACGAATAATACAATACTTATAAAACCATCGCAAAGTCAAATACATACTGGAAAATTTTGTAATCAGTAATAATAATAATAATTTAATAATAATAAATTATTGTAATCAGTAATAAAACGTATGGTTTAAATTGGTGGGTTCACCCTTAGGATGGTGAGTCACAATAGTAGCATATTCAAACAAAAACCTAGTTATATTGGTAGGAAATTCTACAACAAGCTACCGCAGTTTTTAAAGAGTCTTCATAATATAGAAATATTTAAAAATCAATTGAAAAAATATTTAGTTGATAACGCTTTCACGTTGCTGTTCACACGCTTGCTACTTTTTCAGCTGCAAAACGGACGCGCGTAGCCGCGCCACAGCTGCGCGTAGACGCGCGGCTACGCGCCACTGATGCTTATCTCAACCAAAATTTAAATTTGGTGAAATTTCGGATATTTGAATTTTTCAATTTGCCATCGTGTTCTATATGTTCAACACTGTTCATATCTTTTTGAATTTTTTTCTATCAGCAAAATTACACTTTTTATCAAGTATAAAAATTTCCTTCTTTAAAGACATTCAGAAAACAACAATTCAGTTAAGAAATTATAGTTTTGGGTGGGTTTACAATGTGAACAACTTCACAAATTGTGAATGATATGGATAATGAATGAATAAACAAATATTTATTCGTTTTTTCATACTTCAAATGTTATTGCTATCTAAAAAGAAGAGATTTATGAGAATGTTTATTTTTTTCAGTCCAACAGAATTATTTTTAATTTAACAGAATTAAGTCTGGTACCTTTCAACTTCAATGAGCTCTACTAAATTATATTAATGGAGTCAAAGTAGCAGACAATGAACAAATTTCACAAATTAATAATACAGTAGCTTCCATTCTCGAGTGACCTTCATTCTAGTCTAGACTATCCTATTTCTAGTTATTTTATTGTTTCTTGAGTGAGTATGTATGTGTGTGGACTATATTGACACTTATTCTCTAGAATTCCTGGAGTTGAATCAGGTGATAATGGCACGTTTGCGTCGTATAAAATTACAACATCAGCAAACTAGTCAAATAATCATATAAATCGTTATGATTCAAGAAGAGATATACAATAAACTGATAAAATATCAGTCTTGCCGACTGCCGAGTATATATATATATTTTTTTTTAAATATAACTTACGGTTGTTCTCACTCCCCCATCTTTTTGACCTGATCTTAGCCATAGCCAAGAAAAATTCTCTTTATTGAGATACAAAACTGCTTTAACAAACAATTGAACAAAATAAAAACAGAAAAAAAGCAGAAATGAAAAAATAGTTATTAAATAATAGCTATTAATCAGTAAAAGAGTGCAATGAAAGCAAAATTGTCTCTTAATTTTGAGGGTAACCCAAGATTTATCACATTTTTAAACCACTATAGTTTTTTTTATTCATTTGCGTTACGATAGGCATATGTGTTTTTTTCCTTATTGAAGTAATACTACTCATGTCAATACAATTTATTTTGTGACAATGTACTTCTGATGAATTGTATTTTTAATTTCAATTTGAGTTTGCTATGTTTGAAATTTACAGTTATTCCTGCTGTGGAACAGAGTTGCATTAAATCTAAAAATGGAATGAGCCAAAAAAAAATCGATAATAAAAAATCCCTCTCTCTCTCTTACAATCCAGAGGGTGCAACCCCTGTCCAAACGGATGAGGCGAGCGAGGCGAGCTTGCCGGCTAGTAATCATAAAACTACCATAAAAATGGTTTTGGTTGCAAGCTGCAGCGCGTTAGTCGCGCGTAGTGGAGCAACAGACGTGCGGCTGCTGCGCTACCGTCGCGCCACAGCTGCTCCACTAACGCGCGTTAGTGGAGCAGCTGTAGCGCCGCAAATGAAAAAATAGTCTCCAAGACGTAATCTACAAAAAAAGGATGCTCGATAAACGATAATGGATGTGCATCCCAATACTCGATGATAATCACCATCGCAAAATGAAATACATGGCGCTGTATTTATGAACGTTTTTTATCAAAGAAAGACTTGGATAAGTCATACTTAGCGGCAATAAGTCTTACACTTACAAGTTCACAAAGTGACAAGCCAATATTGAATTATAAAGAATAATGGTGTGTTGATAATTACTTAACAGTAACTGTAAGTTTATATAACTTACGGTACATTATTTTTATCTTTTCATCTATGTTTATTTCTGTTTTTTAGTGTCTGAAATTTCGCTTCGAGTTTAGGTTAGTTTGTGACCATGCTCAAGTCTTAATTGGATAAGAATGCTTTAAGTTATATTCATAAATACGGTCCTTGATGTGTAACAGATTGCTGTGACACTAAAAGCCAACCCAGCTCCACCAACAAAGACCTGACTCCTGATAAATAATTTAAAACTAATCATTCTTATTAAACAACACTAATTTTCACTAATATAACTAATTATTACACTATATAAATATGGTAGGGATAGCTGGGTCAGCTTGTAACCTAGCTTGTCAGCTAGTAAACTCGCCCAGTATAATCAACGCTTCAACTTAAGTTCGTATTTAAAAACCTCACTTAAAGATCTTCTTAATTTAAAGGTCAACCGAGTTCTATAAATATGATGTAATCATTTTTTTTTTGTTTTGTGAATCAATAAGCTTTAAAATATAATGAAGATTGATTATTTGTATGAGACAGGATTTTCAAGTATGATAGAGGATAATTGATGGAATTAAAATCATCATTCATCTTGCAGTATCAGCAGAATACAATATACTGCACAGTGCGGCATGCAATACTCGAGGATAATGACCATCTTAAAATCAAAAGCATGATGTGGAATGGAGGTATTCACGCTACTCTGATAAGTCATTCTCCATTCCATAGCATTTGTTTGTTTTCACGATAAGGTATTTTGATTGAGTCTTGTAAAATGTTTCTTGACATTTCCGTCGAATGAAATAGAGTAAAATTAGAAAATATGAGTAATTGCTCACTTTTGACCAGAAGAGGAAGAGATTTTTTCTTCATGTTGGAACAGTCGACCACATAGTGTCACCAATCACTGGAACAAAGAAAACATTTAATAAATATTAAAGCCGAAGACGAGAATAAGAAGAAGAAGAACACCTTAGAAAAGGAACAAAAAAGAGATTATTTAATTGAATTCGTACGTATATTACAAATTATCAGGGGCGGATCCAGCAGCAGATTTTGGGGGGGGGGAATACCTGAGTGGGGTATGTATGGTTACCTGGGGGGGAGGTGGTCCGGGGTGTTTGAAAATGAGGCATCAAATCGTGAATTTAAGAGTATTTTTAATTGAAAACCCAACTTTTAATTTAATTGTTCACCTATTGCCTGTAATTATATGATAATTTTAAATACAAATTTTAATAACCTTTTAATGTGTATCGTTACATCACACAAAGCAGTGGCATAACTACAGGGTCAGTTTAGGGGGGGGGGGGGGATGCTGCCGGGAGGATTGGACTCTTGGTACAATAATTACAATATTAATTTGTAATTTGAAGTAGTATAACTCTAACGATAAATTGAAGCAATATACTTGGCTTCAGGGGCGCACCCAGACTTTTGGTTTTGGGGGGGGGCTTACCCGTCCTACTAGGTACATTTTTGTAGTGAGGGGGGGGGGTGAAATTGGGATTTAGCAGACCAACAAAGTTGAAATAATAAAGTTTCTGCTGCGGTTGGGGGGGGGGGGGGGTCATTATTTGACTTTTTAAAGGGAATCAGCTTTGGGGAAACAAAATGTGTCCACCATGTGTCTTTTTTAAACAGATTTTCATGATTTCAAGATTATTCTGACTGCAGAGAATAAAAAAATTATATGAATGTGGATCTGGAAACGCTTTGTTTCAGAAATAAAGAGGGCGGAAGATTACAGCTATTCTCATCATTCATTCAGAAATATCTAAGGCATTCATGTGGGTGGTGTGAATTCAATTGAAATTAGCTGGAACGTGCAACAAGATTTACTACCATAAATTTTTATGATGCCCACATCATTCTGAGACTGGTGCGTGGGTAATGTGAACGAAAAATGTCATTCTAAACAAGAATAGAGATTACCTTATTTTTGAATTGATGGATATTTTACAAAACTTCATAAAATGATAATAAAAACACGTTTTATCATTGTAGGCTTAGTGGATTAATCAAATTAATTTCCAATGAACCAAAAAAATAAATTTCTCCTTCAAAAATTGTGAATTCCTTTTTTGAAATGAAATATGAATGTACTCAATAGTCAAAAACGCTCCCAAAAAGTTTATAAAGTCGAGTTTTATTGAATCAAAGCACACTAGTTTTGCACAGACGCTTTTTACTTTCTATTTTTGTGTTTTGATATAATTTAAATTCTGATTTTATGCTCTGGGTGCGTTATTCGCAATCAATAGCCAAGTTCATACCTTTCAATCGCCTTCTTTCTCCTTTTTTGTGTATTTCATAGGATAACTCTATAATCACGGTAGTTAATGTTTCATTTGATTTTCAAGCTCATTTCTCATAAACTTTATTCAATTTATACCACCTAAATGAGAGCTCTAGAAACCCAGATTTTTCTGAATGAGTTGATAAAGATAGCTCGCTACTCTTCTGATGTCTTTATTTCTGTAATGAAGCGTTTTCGAGGGAATAAGCTTTTGTGATCTGGCAGATTCCTTGGAATTTTTTTGCAAACAACTAAGTTATATATATATAACTTTTTAAGGAAAGTGATAGCCGCGAACCGTGGCAGGTATCTGTTCAGTCAGATAAGATAAGCTGTAAATTCCTGGGCCCTCGTCATTGTAAGGGTGGCCGATTGGATCGGCCACCAAAACAGACTGTTCTCTGCTAAAAAATCACTTCCCGGTGATACGTCCCTCACCTAAAACTGTAGGTCCAACTCACCAATCACCATCATCTAACTCATCACCCACGCATAAGTCTCAGACCTATCTCTGGGCTTCATCCTTCGAAAAATAACGTTACATTATTACTGTAACGTTACAGCTCCAGGAGGTTATAGAAGCATTACATTACATTATTATCAGATCGATATGAGTGAAACGAATTATTTTTATTAACTGAACCTAGCCGCCTAGAGGAATTAAATTCTGCCAGGCTACAAACTCTATTTCCACCTATGGAACTCGAAATACACGTCTTGATAGTGTAACGACATTGTTATAAACGCTATCCTATTAAGTAAGTGTGAACTGTACGGTTTAGAGCTCTAGAGTCCATATTACATAGTCAATTCGCTTGAAAATTTTCAACATTTTGATAAGGATTTCAGGACCTGAGGGGAAGGCGTAAGTCCCAATGCAACTGCTTATGAACATTATTTTATTTGAAAAGTGTGAAAACAGGAAATGTACCAACACTAATCAGCCTGGAGCAAATATTCCCTACAATCAATTTGCTTGGAAATTATCAACGATTTTTCAAGGACCTCGAGTTCTTGGGGGGGGCTTAAGCCCCCAAAGCCCCCCCCTGGGTGCGCCACTGCTTGGCTATTTATTTCAAAACGGGGGTTCGGGGAACTCCCCGAGAAAATTTTGGAAAAATTACCTCTAAAACTACATGTCATGTGATTCTAGGCATTAATTCTTCTAACTTTACACTTCAGCCCACGTTACGTGTCAAAGTAAATTTTGTCTAGTTCTTGTGTTGCTGTCAATGGGAGATCCGGACCTTGCCTGAAACTTCCAGTTTTCTATATTTGATCCCTCACTGCTCCTGATTGGGTAATGTACAGTACCGTAGGCTACTTGAAAATTTCTTTCAAAATAATTGAGGGGTACTCCTTGAAACTTTTTAAAATAAAACACCTTCAAAACCACATTTTTAGCGATTCCAGACATCTTTGATTCTTGCAAAAAAATTTATCTTTATTTTTTACCCTTTTTCGTCTTTTTTTATTTTCATCTCTCTCCTCCTACCAATTTCTATATTCATCTCTTGTCCACTTCTTCACTGTTTTCTATCATTTCCATTCGTTCCTCTTTTCTTCTTTTTCTCCTTCTTTTCTCTCTTCTCCTTCCTCTTCTCTTTCTCTTCCTTCTTCTTCTCCCTTGGGGGGGGGGGGGGGAACTTCCCATTTTTTCCCCTCCGTGGATATGCCCCTGCAAATTCTTGCACAAATTAGCTACTTTTTACAGCCTACCATGGGCTCTTACTGTCACATATTAGGTACTATGCTATTTTAGTATGGGGTAATTCTTCAAAACAAAACCTTGATAGGGTGTTTAAAAGATCCAAAAGAAAGCTGTTAGATGTATGAAAAGAGTAAATAGATTAGATTCATGTAGGAATCTACATGTTCAAGAGACTTGAGTCTCCAACTGTACCCTGCTATTATGTGTATGAAGCTACTTCATTATTCAAAAGCTGTCACTGCCTGGGTGTTTTGAGAATCTGCCAATTACTGTATTTACTTATGGTAGATTGATCATTGCTAGACTAGTCACCTTCAGTTCTTCTGGTATGGAATTTTTAATTATTCAAAATTACTAAATTTTCTTCTTTTTTTCATTTGTAATTAAAAAAACATTTTGTATATTTTCTAAATTTTATTGATAACTCATTGTGCAATATATTAGAATTATCTCTTACATTAATAGATAAGAATTCTTTCCTCACCCACGGATCTGTAGTCCATGTGGGGAAATATATTTCTTTATATTTTAATTGTATTCTCATTATGTTTGTAATATGTTGTGTGGAAATAAAATTCAATTCAATTCAATTCAAATTCAATACTTTATATGTAAAAAACAGTGATATCAACCAAAATCTTGACGTACACGATTATAATACAAGAAGCCGAGGAGATTATCACTTGTTGAGTCACAATAGTAGCTTATTCAAACAAAAGCCTAGTTATATTGGTAAGAAACTCTACAACAAGCTACCGCAGTTTTTAAAGTATTGAAAATATTTAAAAACCGATTGCAAAAATATTTAGTTGATCAAGCTGTTTGTAGAATGTTGTGTTACTTTCAGATCAAAATTAAGTCTCACCTCACCTAATTGATATAGTAATTATGCTAACCAGTGTAGGCTATAAGATTGTATAATTGTTGATCTGACTTGTCTTATACTCCTTGACTGGAGTCTCAAGACGTAATCTACATAAAAAACTGTGTATTACACATTCTAGAAATCCAGATTCAATTGAATCGGGCAAACGGGCAACCTGCTAGTATTCAAATAATGCAAGCGACAGAATATCCTTTGAAACAACGCCCACTTTTGGAACTAGATATAAGTGAATATTTCTGTGACAGATAGATATTCTCTAGAGGGAAAACCAACACATGGCCATGCTTCGAAAACCGAAAATAAAATAAAGCATATGCCCACGAGCTTCACTTCCAATTACAGATAAATGTCATGCATATAAGATTAATTAGTTATGATAATAGCTGGGGCGTTAACTATGGTTAACTGTGCACTATAATGCGAGAATCGTAATAAATCAAATATTATTTTCAATGCCTAGTATAGAGCTATCTGACTCAAAAAATGTATTTTATATTTTCCTCATGCAATTCTTGGTACTATTAACCTTTTTTCTTTTTCCTGTTTTATTTCTCGATTTCCCCTTCTTCTTCTTTGTCCTTCATCAGGATTATATTTCATCTTATTGTTACTTTTCAGTACAGTCAGAACTCAGGATTTCAGTGTCGAAGTGAATATTATTCTATTCTAATTCTAATACTAATTCTAATTATTATTGTAACTGTCACATCAGCTGATTTTGAAATCAATTTGAATTTCGCTGAAGCCCCCCCAAAACCTCCAAAAACGTATTTGGAATAGTGTAAATTTTTTACCAATATAATCAGTTTGAAGCTTGTAAAATATTTATTAGCAATAATTACCTAATTCCACTACTAAGTCTTCAATTGTATGAAATCCGTTAACGTTTTAATACTGCATAATGTCTTAGTTACATTTATATTGCCTGAAACCAATCAACTCAGTGTTTAGATTTTTGTACTTACTGAATAGAAAAAGTAGTGCAACATAAAATTGCAGTAATTGAATCACGACAGTACCAACATTCTTTTAATACTGTAATGAGGAACTACATTAACATATCAACCAATGTTTTTTTTTTAACATTCTATCACAGTGGTCGGCAAACCAGTGATCACTAGCTACTGATAAAAATTCCAGATACAACGCTTGCATTGGGTTTACTTATATTTAATATGGATCTAATACCATTTTAACTGATTTCTCTAAGAGATTATACAAAAATTTTCTGGGGGAGTAACTTCAGATCCCATATTTCTATAAGAGGAAAACTAATCGTCAGGTAAAACTTCTCTTTTTACAGGGTGGAATTCACACAAAGTTTATCTATTAAAACTAGATGAAACATTAGTTAATTGAAAAATTTGCAACTAACTAAAGCTCCTACATTGATTTTCATTCTTAAAAATTGAATAATATGACTGTAATACCAGAATAATACTATGTTCCCTGACAAACTGCTGAACATACCAGATTCAGCCATAATTCAATCAAAATTTTCCAATATACTTTAAATTTAAATTAATTTTATCGCTGATATGGTTCAAAGCACTAGTAAAGCTATTTTTTATTTCCCAATAATATGAATAATAACTATCGGGTATGATTGATAATGAAAAATTCAAAATCTTTCAAAATATTACTTGTATTCAGAACACCTCTACCCCCCCCCCCCCCCCCCTATCATCAGTAGCTACCAGCCACCCCCAAAAAAATTTCTGGATCCGCCACTGTTCCCCGTCAAGACACTCGTTTCACTCTTGCTCTAGCTTAATTCTCACTTGTGGCTTAAATTTTTTTTTTCAAAACTTAAATCTCAAATAGACATTATACTGATACAGTACTATAATTTATTGCTAAAGCGCATTTTTAACTCTTAAAATGCTCATGACGCAATCGTTCCAACTACTATTTTGAGCACTCGAAAACGAAATCTGTTAATTCACTTGAATAGAGTAATCTTATCTATAATCTAATCTTCTAAAACCGACAAGTATTTTACTGCAGTCAACAGGGCTCACTTATTCTCTGTGAAACGGTTGTTGTTGACAGCTTGTAATTTATTATAAATAGTTGTATTTACAAGACTTGGAATGAAATTATTTATTTTTGCTGGGAGATTTATTTAATTTAAGACTTTGAGGTATGAAACGGGCCCCTGGAGTCGATGCAAAAGAAGGTCCAGATAATCTACAGAACTTCAGAGAGAGAGAGAGAGAGAGAGAGAGAGAGAGAGAGAGAGAGAGAGAGAGAGAGAGAGAGAGAGAGAGAGAGAGAGGGTGAGAGAGAGAGAGAGAGAGAAAGAGAAAAAAATTCAAAATAAGAATTCAGAATCAAGCCCGGTCTAAAAGTGGTTTGCTTAGTGTTCTGTTTAAAATTATTGACCAATCAAAAATGCAAAGTTCTTTCTTGCTTTCCCCAATTTACTTTTATTTTTCTCATCCTATCAATCCCTCTCACTCATAACCTCTCTCACATACTTTCTCTGTCTTTCAAGGTCGATTGATAAAACCAGTTTCGTCTTGTCATCAATTTCATCGTCGTTTTGAGTATCTCCCGCTCTGAACAGTTCGACTTCTGTTTTGAAACGTTTAAATTGTTTTTTTTTTTTAATCTGGAAGTCCTGTATCGAAAACAGTAGGGTGAAACACTTTATGTAGTCAGCGAATCCCTGCTTTCAGCCATGACTTCTACGTATAAATAAACTGATACAACGGAGCATCCAAGGACCCGACGAATTTACATAATTCACCCATTATTTATTTATTATTATTATTATTAAATAATTGAAATAAGTCTAGAAAAACAAAATAAACAGAAAAATAATTTGATAAAAACCGCTAATAAAAGCTAAAATTAGCTTCATAGGGCAGCCACCAGAATAAAGATGATTGAATTTTCTATTCTACTACTATTCTCACAATATATGTATAAATTATGCTTGTATCTGTATACTGTACTTATATGATTGATTTTGTCATTTAAAAGTGAGATAATAAAAAATAAAAATTATTAATTATTAATTATTATTATTATTATTATTATTATTATTATTATTATTATTATTATTATTATTATTATCAGTTGTGCTGATAGGCATATGCACTATTCAACTTCTTTGATTCCTTGGATGAAGCCCACATAGGTCTGAGACCTGTGCGTGGGTAATGAGTTGGATGATGGTGATTGATGAGTTTTGACATCACATGTTTCCCGATTCACAAAAAATGCACATTCTTGAAAAAAGTTTTGTTTCTTTTTCTTCTACTTGTTCAACTTATTTCAAAATATATATCATGTCTCAATATTTTCTCTTGTTTTTATTCAATTCGACGGTTTGAAATAATTTAAGAAAATACTTCACCATTATCAAAAAAGAAAAAAAATTGTTAACGTTAACGCTTGCACTGTAAAAATAAAGTGGATAACTGAGCTAAGATCTTCTTAATCTTCAAAATATTATTATATTCGAAATCTTCTATTTCCTTCCTTAAAAAAATTAAAGTAACCAAAAATTACATGCGTATAATTACAAAACTAAAAAACTACACAGATATGAAATAAGTCTAGAAAAACAAAATAAACAGAAAAATAATTTGATAAAAACCGCTAATAAAAGCTAAAATTAGCTTCATAGGGCAGCCACCAGAAAAATTAGCAAGAGTAAGAAGTAGACGGAAATTGACCTATTCAACTATGGTAACCCATGGACCAGCTGTCCAATATTTTGAGTTTCCAGCCAAAACTAACCTGGGGCCCATTGTGGAAATATTTTCTCTACATCATTATCATCTATAAATTCGTCCCCAAAACTCCAAAATCAATAGCGATCTCACTTGGACTGTGAGGAAGCTATATACCAAGTTTCAAAACTCCAGAATCTTCCTTTCAAGCGCGCTAGAGCACAGCCGTATGGGCGAAAAACAGCCTAAGTCCTTGTCAGGTTCTTAATGGAATAATGATTTCATCATAATTCAGGTAATCTACCAAAAATCTGGACCAAACTATCAAACAAGGAAATTGAGATGAGAAGTAAGAGACAATAAGAAGGAAATCAACATGAAAACTCATATCACAAGCCACAGCCTCCAGACTCTAGAATAAATATTTACAATCTTCTATTCTTTTAATACAAGACAACGTAACGGCTGGTTAACCGCAAAGACCTCTAAAAATAACTGCCAAAATTTTCCCTATTGTGTGCGGAATTTCCCACTAATTGGCAACACTGATATCCAAATTGGATTGTTAACGGAGATGGAGTGAAATAAAATGATAAAGAGGTAAATTTTTTGGAAGAGAGCTGAGTTGCGTATTCCACAATTATAATAATTGCATGATGGTTACGAAACAAACAGCGTGCTTTGATGGTGGTTAGAAAAGTGCTGTAATGATAAGAATAATTTTATAATAATAAAAACTGGAAAAAGAGAATGATACAGCCAGATTCCAGTGATGAGAGATAAGTTGTTGTTGTTGTTGTTGTTGTTGTTGTTATTGACGTGCGGCTCTATGTAGTGTTCATTCAATAAACACGTGATGAAGAAGAACAAGAGAAGTAGAGGAGGAGCAGAAGTAGGAAAATAAGGAGGAGAAAGAAGAAGAAAAAGGAGAGGAAACGGTGGAGTAGTAGAAGAAGGAGGAAGAGGGGAAGAATAAGGACACGAGGAAGAAGAAGGAATAGAGGATGAGGAAGAAGAATATTTATACAATTATAAATTACTTTTAGGCCTGAATTTCCTAGGGAAGGAGGAGATGGAAGAAAAATGAGGAGTAGGAAAAGGAGAAGGAGGAGGAGGAGGAGGAGGAAGAAGAGAATGAGAAGAACAAGAAGAAAAATGGAAAAAAGAAGGGGAAAAATGATAAAGAAGAAATAGGATAGACAGGTTGTGTTGATCTGCAAAACAAAAAAAGACGCTCAACCTCCATTTTGATTATTAAATTAACTTAAAGTGTGATGGATGGTGTTGCGAAGGTGGAGGAGGAGGAAGAGAAGTAAAAAGTGGAAGATAAAAATAAATAGGAGAGGAAGAACATTAAATACGAAGATGAAGCAAAAGGAGAGGAAGAATGGAAAACAGGAGGGAGAAGTTGAAAAGTCTAAGAAGACGAAGAAGAAGAAGAGTTTACAAAATAGAAGGAGGAATGAAAGTGATGAGGATAGAACGCATAACAAAAAACATGAAAAAATATTCCAATAATGAACAAGAGTAAAAAAATATATGGAAAAAAATACTAATCAGCGAGTCTGTTCACTAACTGGAAGAAAAAGAACACAGAAGAAGAAGAAGAAGAAGAATAAGAAGAAAAAGAAGAAGAAAAAGAAAAAGAAGAAGAAAAAGAAGAAGAAGAAGATGATGATGATGATGATGATGATGATGATGATGAAAAGAAGAAGAAAACGAGGAAGAAGAAGAAAAATAAGAAGAAGAAGAAAAATAAGAAGAAGAAAAAGAAGTAGAAGAAGAAGAAGAAGTAGAAGAAGAAGAAGTAGAAGTAGTAGAAGAAGTAGAAGTAGAAGAAGTAGAAGAAGAAGAAGAAGAAGAAGAAGTAGAAGTAGAGAAGAAGTAGAAAAAGAAGAAGTAGAAGTAGAAGAAGAAGTAGTAGTAGAAGAAGTAGTAGTAGAAGAAGTAGTAGTAGAAGAAGTAGAAGAAGAAGAAGAAGAAGTAGAAGAAGAAGAAGTAGAAGTAGAAGAAGAAGACAAAAAAGAAGATGAGGAAGAAGAAAAATGAAAATTTGACCTTATTTAGAAGAGCAAAATGTAGGTATTGAGAACAGCAGTAGTTTCGATTTTGTGTTTAGCCAGTTCCAAGAGCTCCATGGTAACAAACCCAAAACAGAATTACGGGGAATCACCGTGGGTAGGTGGTGTGTGAAAAGGGTTGGGGGGGGGGGGGGCTCGTTCCATTCATCGAAATTGAAATGCACTTGAATTCCATCGTACTGAAAAAATAAGCTACACATTTTGAAATTTATTATGAATTTGAAGTTGAGTATTTTAAAGAAAATTAATTGATTGATAATCGTTCAGCAATGCTTACTAATTTCGCTATCGGTTAATTACTTGTAGACTTCGATTAAATCTAAATGGGCGTTGAATGAATAAAAAAAGAGTTGAATTTGATAGATATAATAGTAATAAACTATTATTCAATCATGTAAATTGTTGTAGGTATACATAAATAGAGAATATGTAAGAGTTGTTTTGAATTTAAATTTAATTTTAAAAATAAACCGTTATTATCAAATAAATAATAAACCGATACAACGGACTATCCAAGGACCCAACGAGTTTACATAAAATACTTATAATTATTATCAGTTGTGCTGATTGGCCTATCCACTTCCATTTCAATGAACATGAAATGTTCATTATACGTTTCCCAATTCACAAAAAAGTGCACTTCTTGTAAAAAGTTTTGTTTCTTTTTCTTCTTCTTCAACTGATCTCATAACAAATCATATCATGCCTCAATATTTTCTCTCTGTATTTTTTTCATTGCAGATTTTAAATAATTCAAGAAAAGACATCAACACATTCAAAAATAAAAAGGTGAAATCTTGCACTGTAAAAATAACGTGGATAGTTGGGCTAAGCAGGAGCCTTCGTAATATTGTTTAATTTTTTCGTGTTTGAAATGAAACAGCCGTAAAATGATTCGATTTTCACTAGCCAAAACTAATCTGGATCCTATAGTGGCGATCTGTTTTGCATCATAATTATTTTTATATTTGAGCCCCAAATTCCAAAAGTGATAACGATCTCTCACTCAATGAGGAAGCTATATACCGAGTTTCAAGAGTTGAGCATCTTTCTTTCAAGCACTAGAGCACGGATGGATGGACGTCAACGGCACGATTTCAATAAGACCCTATAGGGTATCAATAAAACAAGTCAGGTACATTTCAACGCAAGTTTGTGGAACGCTAAAACTTGTTAAATTTATAAGTTAAGGCCATGCGCAGGGTTTTTGGTCATAACTTTTTTCGAAGTTTCTTGAACATTATTAGGGCTTTGGAATGTTATGTATTGCTGTAGGTAAATTTTTTTTCATCAATTATTTTGTGAAATATGGGCGTTCGAAGTAGAAATTATTCGGTTTTTGGGGGCAATTGATATTTTCTACAAGTTATTTTAAACTTTTGTTAAACATTGCACTACTAGAAGACACCTTGGGGAATAAAATGAAATATTTTTATTCTAATCTAACAAATAGTTTTAACAAAATATTTTTTTTTTAAATTGAAATTTTTTACAGGTTTTACAGCTTTACAACGTATTTTGAAAAAAATTAATTGCTTGACCGGAGTAAAAAACTTGTCATTATATTCCTGGAGGAGTCTTAGTTGCAGCAAATTTATCAAAAGTTTAAAATCACTCGTAGGTGATTTTAATTGTCTCCAAAAACAGAAACATTTCAACTTTGAATCCCCATATTTCACAAAATGATAGATGATAGAATTCTACTCACAGCAATAGATAACATTTCAATGCCCTGATAATATTCAATACAGGAGACTCCGAATAAAAATTGTCACAAAAAACCCTGCGCACAGCCTTAAGCTACTCTATAGCTTTGTATAATTTATATGGCATGGATGTCACCAAAGTGATTCCTGTACAGGAAGTTATACAATAAATTATTGCTTTGATTACAGGAAATTACACTATAATTACAGCGATTGATGACTTGTCATCAGGTTAGTTGTACGGTACTGTACTTGAAAGCAATTCCAGTAATTAGCTCATCCTTTAATAATAGATAAAAAAAAGGTAACTGAAATGAATTTTTCAAAATATTTACTAAATTTGAAATTGATTTAGGAAAAGAATTTACATAATTTTTCACAACATTTTTGTTCTGATTTGGTATAATTGAGAAGAATTAACCAAGGAAGTGTTTGTCAACTTCACTTTATAGCTACTAGCACGGTCCCCGATTCAATTGAACTTGGATATCTAGAGCGTGACAACATATTTACTTATTTTAATGAAAAAATAATAGATACTTGAATTTTTTTTATAGGATGAAGCCCACATAGGTTTGAGACCTGTGCGTGGGTAATGAGCTGGATGATGGTGATTGATGAGCTGGACCTACAGTTTTAGGTGGGTTCCCGGTGGTTCGGTTTAACATCATCCAGCTCATTACCCACGCACAGGTCTCAAACCTATGTGGGCTTCATCCTCCAAAAAAAATTCAAGTATCTATTATTTTTCTATCTCTCTTCCCCTACTGCTTCTTCATATTCTATCTCTTCTCCTTCTCCTCCTCCTCCTCCACCTCCCTTTTCTCCTTCTCCTCCTCCGCCTACTTCTTCTTTTTCTCCTTCACCTTTTCCGCCTACTTGTTCTTTTTCTCCTTCTCCTCCTCCGTTTACTTATCTCTTTCTCATTCTTCTTCTCCTTCTCCTCCTCCTTCTTCTTCTTCTTCTCCTCCTTCTCCTTCTCCTTCTCCTCCTCCTTCTTCTTCTTCTCCTTCTTTTTTCATCTTTTTCTCCTCCGCCTCGTTCTACTCCTCCTCCTCCTCCTCCTTCTTCTTCTTTTTCTGCTGTTGTCGCCTCTTCCTTCTTCAACCTCTTTTTCCTCTTATTTATTCATTCATTTATTACACGGAGCACTATCAAGTAAAGATACAACAGGCACAGCCCGCTACTGCTTTCTTTACAAATTTTGAACAAAAAAAAAAAAATACAAATTTTTGGTTATATCGAAGTTTAACTAGAAATTTCACTTAGAAGTACAATTACTAATTCTTTCTAAAACAAGAATATTAATTTAAAAGTGTGCTTTTGAGACGAAGCACTAAAACAGATCAATAGGCATCATCAGCATCTTCTTTTGCTTCTTCATAAATCGAGAGTTAGAGATTCGTCGACAGAGGACAGCAGCTAGACATTTATATATTACAAGGACGTAGCCCGATCCAATTAAATCTGGATTCCTAGAATGTGTAATAACCCTTCTACAAATTTAATTCAATAGTCTTATTTTATCCCTCTTCTAATTCATCTTTTTTCTTCGCCTCCTTTTTCTTCTTTTCTTTTTTCTCTTCTTCTCCTCCTTCATCTTCTCTTCCTCTTCCATATTCTTCTACATATCTCTCCTTATTCTTTTCTTTACCTCCTCCTTCAATCACTTCAGCATTTTAAGAGCCATCTTTTCCTTCTCCTTCTCCCCCAGTCTCTTTTCCCCTCTCATATTCTTCTTCTCCACCATCATCTTCGCTTTCTGTTGTTTCATCCCCATCTTCTTCATTTTTCTCCTGATTTATCTTTCACTCCTCCTTCACCTTCAGTACTCCAGCGTTCAGTCTTGTTGACAGATAAGAGCAAGTAGCTGTTTATTGTATAGGAAAACATCATCAATTTATACATGTGTCATACTTTAAAACCCTCTTACATCTTGACCGCCAACGAGTCATCTTTGTTGTCATACTTCAAACAAAGAGATTAGATTAGATTAGATTATTTACTTCATTCATGTAGATTACAAATTGCACAGTCTTAGATTCTAGATCATGATCATAGATTATGATTGTTAAAAATATATAAGTACTGTAATTATTGTTCTATAAATTTTATAAATCTAAGGCCCGTATTAGACTTGGTCACCTGGCGACGTCACCGGTGACGTCACCGGTGATCTGACTAGTTGCTGGGCACTAGTTCTTATGGCGCTTAGTACATTAGGGTCACCGGTGACGTCTCCAGCGTTTGGTGACCGACTGGTGACCCTTCCCCGTGACCAGACGAATCACCACTGGTGACCAAGAATTATCGCTGGGTATTGAATCAAATGGCATGTATTACACACAGTCACCAATGTTGGGTCACCACTGTATTTTTGTGTTCTGCGAGTTCAGTTTGTTTGACAGTAGTGTAGTGAGCGGTCATGTCGGAAACATATGAAGAGATGGTGCTTCTTGCTCTTTTGTTGAGGAAAAGAAGGAGACGGGCAAGAAAAATGCACGTGCATCCGATATTATCACTTCGAGAAACAAAAGGATTGTTTTATACCATTTTTGACGAACTTTGTGCTAATGAAAACAAGTTTTTCAATTACATTCGAATGTCAAAATCCTCCTTCTTTGAACTGCTTTGACTAATAAAGGTGGACATTACCGGAACAAATACTAGAATGAGGAAATGTGTTTCGCCAGAAGAAAAACTTGTAGTTACTTCAAGTTGAGTAAAAAAAAGTGTTTTACTTCATCTGTATATTCAAAGCATGATTCTGATTTTAATAATTCACAGGTTTTGGATTACAGTAAAATTTGTCACTATATTAGCTACTGATTTCCTTTATGTTTTATACATTACTCGAGTTGTCAGCCTGTTAATACAGGTACAATTTGTGTTTAGTTAAAACATGTCATTATTTTTACTAAATTAAATTTCGAAATTAAATTTACTAAAGTAAATTAATAAATTAACTACTAGGACTATAACATTGCAATAATCACTAACTGTAATAATAATAATGGAGATGTGTTACTGGCAGAGAGAATTTACATTAGTAAACATTTTTCAAAATCAAATCTTTTTACAAATTGTATTGAAAATAAAACAAATTTTAAAACAGAAAAATAAACCGACTTCCATGAAATGATACTCAAACATTAAATACTAAAGTTTTAAATAAAGTATTTACTTTAAACTGAGAAAATTTCATACAAGTAACCTTTTGAAGTCGGCGCCAAATATTTCATGAAACTGATAAGAAATTCTATCTAATATCAAATATAACACTGTATTTCAGTGAAAGTGAGTGTAAATCATATATGGAATTAAAATACAGTGTTATATTTGATATTAGATAGAATTTCTTATCAATTTCATGAAATATTTGGCGCCGACTGCAAAAGATTACTTTTATGAAATTTGAAATTTCCTTAGTTTAAAGTAAATACTTTATTTCAAACTTTTTAGAACATGAGTATCATTTTTGATAACCATGTTTGATTATCATTAGATTGAAGTCGGTTTCTTTTTTGTTTTAAAATTTGTTTTATTTTAAGCTTTTTAGTTGAATTTTCAAACTTTGAAAACATGAGAAGTTTCTTGTAGCCTACATGATGAAATATTTATAAAATTAGCAAGCCAATATAACATCAGTTAAAGTAACTAAAGGCACTGGAGTGGGGGAACTGGGGGTTGGCCTCAGTCTTGGTGACTTTACTGGTGACGTGGCTGGCTGCCCGCACAGTAACCGGTGACGTCACCGGTGATGTCACCGGTGACGTCGCCTGGTGACCAAGTCTAATACGAGCCTAAACTAAAGAATTAATCAACGATATGAATACAGTATAAGATGCAATTTGATAACGATAATATGATTGTGATGTATCTACATGAAACGGCGAAGTTTGAACATATAAATGTCCATTCTTGGAAGAGGTCAAGAATATCCTTCTCATCAACACTTGACCGTACAATATATATATATATATATATATATATATATATATATATATATATAGAGAGAGAGAGAGAGAGAGAGAGAGAAAGAAAGAGAGAGAGAGAGTGGGAGAGAGAGAGAGAAAACAAAACAATTAATCTACACTCACCTTTCTTTGACAACATTCATCTACATCAACTTAACAACCACATACTAATGCCTTACAACAATAGAATTATGTGATGAAATCTCTGTATGATGCATAATTTCTAATCATTCCATAGGCAATATGTAATCAAAAGTGTTGTCACCTACAACATATTCTAAGAACGTATAATAAGTACGTATTGCCTATGACATGACAACACGTATTTAGAAAAATGTTGTCAATCATTAGGAGGTTAATGGAGAAAACGTGTTTAAACAAGTAATATAATTAGACACACTACATACTTGTGAACAAATACTAGGTGTAATGTCAGTATTCGAATAAATACTCGTCATTATTTATGTTACTGTACCATAATAGTACTACCACACTCCTTTTTTTTGTGAAGTACTCTCTCTGTAGTGTTGGACACAACGTTGAGGCCAAAAGAATCATCTACAGTCGAAATAGGCTATCGTATTGTAGATTGTGAATATCTTCCACAATATCACCTTCGCCACTACAAAGAAATTTATTGCATTGAATCTGTAATAGTATATGGACAATGTAGATTTCGTGTTTTTTAGTAAACTTTTAACAGATCTATTCCCAATTAACCGTAATCCGACTTTTCTGTTCAAATCATGCATTGATAAAACTCCTGGTGTGAAATTTTACAGTTGAAACAGAATAATATTATGGATATAACTGAACAATAAACAATTAAACACCATCCTCTACCAACCAAGTTGATGTTAATTTTTTCTCAAAGTTCTGAGGATGGACATCCTACCCGAAAACATGTTCTGTCTCAGGTAAGAAAGAAAATTTCAAATTTATTATAAGTGTTCTGAATGTCGACTGCGTAAAAATATCCACTAAACAATAATTTGTGAAAAAAATTCAATGCTAGCGATTATGCCGAAGCTGCTGACACTGGTCTAGGCAAATAGTTTCGCTCTAGCTGTTAAGATGAGTGAAAACCGAAAAGTATCAGTCGTAGTTCCCTGAACAGTAGACCTCACGCCCAAGAATAGGGGTGCTTGCACAGAGCTACATACTCCATGTACTCAATGATAATCACCATCGCAAAATTAAACACAGTCATCAGATCTAACCCTTTATTCAATTCGCGTAGTATATTTCATGTCTGTTTTTCACAAAAGGTCACTCTGTATCACATCAACAAGGTTGTGTTCTCTATTTGCGAGACAGCTGATTGCTCAAATTAGATTTCAGATGTTTCATGAGTGAGGTTATAAAACAATATTAATTAAATCAGTAAATCATTTACTAAGTAATCACTTGCTATTATACTTTATTGAAATAGTAGAAATGAAACAAAAAAGTATGAATGATAACTTTATTCATATGAATAAGGGGGCCCGAGGGCTATCTATGAATTGGATTTCATTTGCATATGATGGAGAAATTCATTTTAAAAATCATATTTTTCTATAGAAGAAGGCCTTTCCTTTTTTTAATTATAATTATTCTTTAAATGCAACGAAATTTAAAAACCCCTCATACATCGCTGCGCATTACTAAAAGGAACATGCATGCCAAATTTCAAAGAAATCGGTTCACGTTTTTATATAACATTATATAATGTATGAGGGGTTATATGCGATGTATGAGGGGTTTTTAAATTTCGTTGCATTTAAAGAACAATTATAATTGAAAAAAAGAAAGGCCTTCTTCTATAGAAAAATATGATTTTTAAAATGAATTTCTCCATCATATGCAAATGAAATCCAATTCATAGATAGCCCTCGGGCCCCCTTATTCATATGAATAAAGTTATCATTCATACCTTTTTGTTTCATTTCTACTGAAAGAGCCAGAATTATAGCGTAGTATTATATAAAGTAGTATCTTAGAAGTCATGGTGGTTGGTGGAAACATTAGTAATATCAAATAATTATTGCACTTTAGATTCTTGTATGTCATCTTTTATATGCCATAATAATTATAAAAACTAAATAATAGTAATTGAGCACATTACTGTAATAGGGCTACAGACGATATACAGATAATTAATTAATTACATATAATTTATATTCAAATATTTTACATATAATTACATTGTAATCACTAATACAAAATATCTTCTAGTTATGTAGATTAATATAATGTAGAAGTGTATTATTATTTAGTTTTATTTTGTACAATGACATTTGTAATGTTTCTGTTTTTTTATGTGGCAATAAATTCATTCATTATGTGGCAATAGGCATATTTGTAATGTTCGTAGTCTTTATAATTAGTTAGCTAGTATTAAGAAGTTTTTTTTAAATTGGTGCCCTATATGTTTATATATAACAATATTTTTTTACAAATTTTGGGATCACCCAGACACATAGAATTATAGTGGAGTATCATAGTTGAAAAAAACCCTTTTTATTGTAAATTTAACGACTTGCAGTCAATATTAACAACGCAGATCGTTATGGAACAAGAAGTTCAAGAAACAATACATTTAAGAAACAATACATTTTATAACAGTTTCTTGAGTAGAGATTCTCTTTAAATATCTATAAAATAATATGTATTTGTGTGTTTATAAATAAATTATAAATCACGCGTTTAGCCGTAAATGCTTTACAAACGGACGAACAAACAGACAAATGCAAAACGATGGACTCGAAACTTAGACCTCACTTCACTCGGTCAATTAGAACGAAGCCCAAAAACCCCAAATACCTCGCCAAAGCGAACAAAGAGTTACTATAGATGAGACAGGTACGCTACAACGGAAGATCTGCCCATCTATAAATAGGTACGAGTAGATTAGTAGTCGATTGCAGATACCATAGACTACACTCAGCCACGATGTCGACCTATTAAAATGGCCGATTCGATTCCTGAGTGTTCAACGAGCGTACCAAACTAACTTTCACTTCTTCTCACACCAAATGTTGCTGTTGCTGCTGCTGCGACTCTGTTGTTCAGTATTCTACTCCTACTCGCCAGCCTTGGGTTGAAATAGAATGTTTCAGCCTTCCTCAATGCTACACCATTCACAGCATTGTATTGCAGCTAAGGTGGGCATTGCCTAGTTCACACATTGTTAAATAATAATGGAATAAGTGGGCGTATAAAGGTATGCAAGTAATCTTGCAAAAAGGCATCGTGAACTGTAGCTGTGATGTTGGAAATTGATAAAGAGAAGAAGGAGGAGGGGGAGAAGGAGGAGGAGGAGGAGGAGTAGGAAGAGGAAGAAGGTGGAGAAGGATAATAAAAGAAGGTGGAGAAAAAAAAGAAGGAGGAGGACGAAAATGAGGAGAAGAAGAAGGAGGATGAGGAGGAGAAGGTGTATCGGAAGGAGGAGGAGAAGAAGAGGAAGGATGAATATGGGGAAGAGGTGATGAAGGAGAAGGAGGAGCTGTGGGAGGAGAAGAAGAAGAAGGAGAAGGAAAAGGAGTAGAAGAAGGAGAATTAGAAGAAAATTGAAGAAGGATGATGAGGTAGATAAGGAGAATTAGAAGGAGAAAAGGAAAGAAGGAGGTTAAGGATAAGTGGAGGGAAAAGGAGGAAGGGAAGAAGAATTTAGAGAAGGGTATGAGGAGGAGGAGGAGGAGGAGGAGGAGGAGGAGGAGGAGGAGGAGAAGGATAAGAATATGTCCTTTTTCCTCTAATTCATACATGATACAGTAGGCCTAGAGCTACTGACAATGCACATTCTGCATTCAATAATTGTGTAGTGCAGAAAACATTCCAAATACACATGTCCAAATTTAGAACAATTTTGCTATGTAATCGAATTTGAATTAAAGTAACCAAATAGTTTGATATATTGTTACTTTTAGTTATAGTGGAATATTAGTAAATTATTAGTATATTATATTAGTTTATTGGAATATTAGTAATGAAACTCATGTTTAGTATTCTATTGAACAATATTGTGTCCTCTATGGTAATTGCAACTCATATTAACTTAAGAGCGTCTCAATGTTGAAGAACACAAGTCATTGATAGTGTGATGTAATAGATTCAGATGACTTTATTTGTGCAAATTTACAATGTACACACAAATGATTACAGAGAGATTAGCAACTCTCAGATCCCCTATCTGAAGTGATGCACAGTGATTTTGGAAAAGTGAACATAATGGTTGAATAGTTCGAGAATAGAAAATATTATAAATACAACAAATATATATTTTAAGATATTGTACAGCAGAAATATTATTGATCTGATGGTTAAAAAGAAAAAGAGAGCTTGGATCTGAGAGATGAGTTACACAAAGAGGCGAAGTCTTAGCCATTAAGGCCATTCTCACACTTAACCTTAGGAATAGAGAGAAAAAGTGAGAGAGAGAAAGAGTGAGAGATAGTGAGAGAGATTGATTAGATTAGATTATCTAGTTCTTTATTCATGTAAATCTACAAATTATGCATAGCCTATAAATGGTTAAAAACAAAATTATCAACATCACATGGATATACTATAGTAAACTTGGATGGTGCTATTTTAATAGTGCAAGATATTATGTACAATGATCTCATTTGTATGATCTTAATGATATTAACTATGGTTATGACCAGTGGCGTAGCCAGGATTAGATTTCGGGGGGGGGGGGGGGGGCTCACCAAGGGGGGGTCTGGGGTATAGGAGGGTCCAGATTTTTTTTTAATTTAGTGGTGTGAAAAGCTAATCTAGACAACTTGTTAAGCTCTAAAGTTCAAAAGAAAGTCTTGAAAAATTACTACCCAAGAACCTAGGTGGCCAGGTTTGAAATGACAAAGTTTGATATACCGATATCTGTGACTATTTTGAGTCAAAACCCTTGAATTGGAACTAATCATACTTAACTTATGTACTGGATCTCAAAATTAATACTAATTATTATAAGTTTCATATAATTTATGTCATTAGCCTAAAACGCACCCAACCCAAAGTTCATGAAATCGGAATTTTTTTTATCATAGCACACTGATTTTCACACTTGCATTGAACTTGCATTTATTTGTGTGTTTTCATTTATAAAATCCCGATTTTATGAACTTTGGGTGCGTTCAGGCTAGTGGGTTATACTGAATTTTAACTTAAAAACTAAATTTTCTACAAGATGAGTTTATTCAAAAAAGTGATTTATCAATAATTAACAAAGTTAATCCACTTCAAACTTTAAAATTGCATTTTATTTAATGTAATAAATAAATAATTATGGTAGTCACAGTTTTCTAACATGTTTTATTCGATTTCGTAGCTCATTTTAAATCAAAATTATCCATTTGAGCACCTAACAAGTTTCTATATGAGTAAATATTGAGGAAAAATTTGAAAAATGCATTAATCTGACTATAACTGTAGCTATATTCCATTACACAAACAGGGTTTCTGTAATCTGTTCGTTATAATACAACAAAACAGATAGAACCCTTCGGCTTTAATAAGTCCTTATCTATTAGTTATTTGAGAATTTATTATTTCTAAAATTTCGGGGGGGGCCCGGGCCCCCCCTCCTGGCTACGCCACTGGTTATGACAACCTAAGTTTTGCAATTACATGTGGGGAGGAATAATCAATATTAATTTAATAAATTGTAGAATATTTTGTATGAAATATGTGACAAAAAGCGAAAAATACATTTTTCGTGTGTTCTTCGTAAGAATAGACAAAAACAAATTTCAATAGCCAACTAAGATTTTTAGTTCAATTTAAAATTATCAAATATAAAACATGAAGCAATAAGAGAACGCTTATTAGACCTTATTAGAAATTCTTGTTAAAATAAAATATACAAAACTTTACTAATATTACTATTATTTAATTCAAAGTAAATATGATGTATTGTGCATGGATTTGTTCTACATTAGAATGATTTTAAACAATTATTTTAATGAGTGATAACTTACTATAATATTAAAGAAAGTCGAAGTCGGTATGGTTTGATAATTGAATGTATGATGATCCTTTTGCTCATAATGAAATGCATGATTTTTTATTGCTGATGATGTCCACATGAATCAGAGACTTGTGCGTGGATAATAAGGTGAATGATTAGATGCCAGACAGAATTTCGGGATTCGAACCCACGACCGCTTAAACGACAGCAAGCTGAAGTTGCGACGCCCAAAACAACTGCGCTAAGCGGCCCGCCAAATACCTTGAATAATTTGGTACCTAAGTGACCTTTTAGTGATCTACCCGTAAAAGGTTATAGTTTTAAAATATAAAAAACTAAGTATGAAATCTCCGTGACCCTTTAAAAATGTATTATTATTATTTAAATCTCACAGACATCCACTATTGCAGACCCCCATGTACCCCAAATTTCATTCTTCACTGACATGAACCCCTAGTAAGTCCCTGTGGATCCAGGGGGTTCACATAGACCTCTGGGAACTACTTGTCTAGAGTAACAAACACGTAAATTTAAAAAAAAAATGTTGGAATCTATAACTGAAAGTTAGTACTAAAATGTTAGTACTAAAATGTTAGTACTAATAGTTAGTACTAGTATCTAACGAATGAGGATACTATATAATCAAACAGCTGGCAACCGTTCTTTAAAATCCGGAAGATAACCTACAATAATATTGTTCTAAAATTTCTTTGTCTTGTGAGACAATCGAAATGTGACTAGAAAATGGAGCGAATGATGGAAGAATGCGACAAGGACCGGAAAAAGACAGAGAATAATGTAGGAGAAAGGAAAGATGTGGAATGGAAAAGTGGGTCAATAAAGAAAGAAATGACATCAAAGTCTGGACAAAATGCTGAGAGGGAAAGCGAGTTTAATGGTCGCAGCATTTGCCATTGTTTCATTTATTGTTCAGTAATGGTTAGTAGAAAAAAATGGCACGAGATGCTTATGGATGAAGTTGATGAGTTTTTATATTATTAAATAGTTATTATATCACTGTAGTGCTTAATATAGCCGTTTTTAGTTCGAATACCGCATATTTAACTGCAAATGTTTTTGGATTGTGCAATAATTTTTAGTGTGGACTAACCTTAAAGTTTGGGTTGAGATAGCTTAATCAAAATTTGTGAAGTGAAGAGTTTTGGACTCTGGTCTGTTGCAACTTTGCATTTATTGTCACTTTGTCTATAAAATAAATAATGATTCTATTGTGAATTCGTTCTTCAGGTCCGACCGATTACTTCTTGTCCCGGGGGTGACGAACTAGAGGGGGTTTTCTACTATATTTTACAGTTTCTTATTCAAAGAAAATATCTGGAGTTCAATATCCGATTTAATATTGAGAATTCTCTAGTTTTTTTAAAAATAAACTGTATTATTTTACGTTCTAATATTAAAATTTGTATTGAGAAAACTGCAGTGGTCTTTGGAGTAATAATAATAATAATAGTAATAGTAATAGTGATAGAATAGAATAGAATAGAATAGAAAAATCTTTTATTCATTCAAAATTATATAACCTTAAGCAAACCTGCAAGGTTGCTTGACAAGGTTCAATACAACAAATCAAATTTCTTTTTACAAAAAAAATAATTATGAAAAATTATTTTTACAATATTTAGAATTTAACAATCAAATTAATACTGTTTTAAAATTACAATTGTTGGCTCAGCTCTCAATTACAAAATAAAATAATAACTTCAATCAACCTGAATTAATTATTTCTCTATTAAATGAAATTCCTTAGGAACAACTAAACTAAACATTATCTAACGTATAATGATTAAGCCAGACCTTTAAATTTCGTTTCAACAATTTCATATTTACAAACTTAGTGCAGCACTCAGGTAAATCATTAAATATTTTTGGAACAATATATGATAAATTATTCTTTGCAATATTATTATGTGCAAATGGAACAATATATCTCTCATTTCTCAAGCCATAACGGCTTTCTTTAAGAACTAAATACTTTTTACTAAAATAATTCTCCATTATTATTGTAAACAAAAATAAGCCTTTAATACTTAGAACATTACACCTATTCAAGAGGTTTTCATATGGAATTCTTCTAGGTGAATCACTAATCAAACATAAAATTTTTTTCTGAACACAAGTTATTCTTCTCAAATAAACATCACTGGCATAACCCCACCCTTGTAAACCATATCTCATGATAGACTCACCCAAAGCTATATACATCATCCTCTTTACTTTACTAGGAATCAAATCTTTCACATAATGCATTTTGGCTAAAACTTGTTTCAACCTGTTACAAACATTTTTAATGTGTATATCCCATCGAAAATAATTGTCTACTGTTACACCAAGATACTTGTATGAAGAACAGTTTAAGATAAATTGACAATCCCTAGTACAAACATATATTTTTCTCTCTTGTAACTTGAAACATTCACAGCAATGGTACTTAATTTTTGGCTCTCTAATGCTACTCATATATGGTGTAGTTATATGTAACACCTTTGTTGATAGTAGTAGTAGTAGTAATAATAATAATAATAATAATAATAATAATAATAAAATAAAAAAGATATAAAAAAGATAGTTATTATATCTTTATCTTTAAAAAAATAAGACATAAGAGAGTGTAATGAGGAAATGAATAAAATGGCAAGAAAAAGTAAACTTATAAAATATTTAAGGGAAAAAAACAATAAAATGAAAGGTGAAAAAAAGTAGTAAGAACAGTAATAGTAAAAGTAGAAACAGTAAAATTTTTAACATTGGAGCACATCAGTTTTAGAGAACAAAACATTTCTTTGAAATATAGAAAAAAATACTTGGTCAATGACCCGTGTGAACTACTTACTACCAGCCAATTAGGTTGTGATATCGGCTACATAGTCCTAAATAATAATAATAATAATAATAATTAGTAATAAAATAATAATATCGTGACCTGGCTGGCTCAGGTCTGGTGTCAGATCGCACCTGGTCGCATTCAGGTCGCACCTGAATAAGTTCAGGGCCTCTGAATAAATATAGCCTAGATAGCCTGTAATATGAGGATATTTTGAAATGTTTTATTAAAGACTGGAAAATACATAATTCAAAGAATATTTCTCATGGCCTACACATTCCAAGATAACCAAACTACTGAAAGACTCCGAACTAATCTAGAACATGACACAGTGGCGAATGCGAATTTAAAGTATTTGCTAATTGGCATTTTGGAATGTGAAATTTTTTTATATTTGTGTGATTATAATGTGGGGTATTTTTATTTTGATATAGGAATACGTTATTTTTGTCGAATTCGATTCAATTTTCTAACACTATATACATTGAAGAATATTTTAATAATTTATGATGTGTTTATCAAACTCCTATTCAGCTTATAATTTTAAAATGTTCAATTAGTGTTACCAATACTGTCTAAATGTTAAATATTTGACAGTCTAGTTAATTGCAGTTCCCTTCTAAAATTCTAATTTTATTAAAGATGCTGAGAGGAATTTCAAGTTAATGAGTCCATGAAAAACTTTTCCTTGTAATATTGTTGAAGAAGAAGTGAAAGAAGTGTGGTGGGAGGGGTAGGAAGTGGTAGAAGAGGGGGAGGAGGTGACGATAAAGAAAAAGAAGAAGAGTAAGCTTGATAAACATTTTAAAGCTCATGAGGTGCAAAAATGCGAATAAAATTTGGATTGTAGAACACATTACTTTTAAAATGTTGTATTTCACTCAAATATCATAATTGAAAATATTTCTGATAACACTTGAAATTTTTTAAAAGTTCTCTACTTTAATTGTAGCATAAATTTTGATTTATGAATAGTTATCATGAAACTGTTCCGAGATCCCCAGAGTTTCATACGATTTCAAGACAGCTATTTTTTTGTAATATTGAACTATTTACGATTATAATAATATTCATTCTAGAGAATAGTGTTCATAACAAGGTAATAAATCACAGCTAGAGAGAGGGAAAGAGGGAGAGAGAGAGAGAGGGAGAGTGAGACAGAGACAGAGAGCTTGGACAATCAATTCACAATACCTCTAAAGAGTAAAGTCAAGGTCGAAAGTATAGTGAATGCTCATTAAAGTAACATACTTCAAGGAAAGGGATTAGTGAGCTATACCAGGCTTAAAATTGCAATTTCATTTTGCAAAGGATAACTACAGTAAAGTGAGAGAGTGAAGTGAGTGAGAAAATTAAGTATTTTTATTGGTAAAACTCACATTGTTTGCCCGTTTTGGAAATAAGAAATTGAATAATGTAGATGATTGATTACCTGAAACATAAATAAAAACATCGATTAAAAAGGGAAGAGATTTTTAAAAAACTATTATAAAATAACAGATGGAAATTTTCTGATCAGTTTTCTCGGAAATCTGTTTTTTAAACTCTTTTGAAACATACATAAGAAATGTTGATTATGAAGAAAATAAAATGATGGAAATCTATTAGAAAATAAAAAATGGAAAATTCGTGATAAGTATCCTCGGAAATTTTTATTTTTTATATCTTTTTTGAATATTAGTTGCTTCAAAACCTGTTTCTTGTTTCTTCTTTAAAAACCACAAGCGTCAAGAACTTACTTCTAAAAAGTAATTGCAGTCAACTACATAATAAAATTCTACAATTTTCAATTAATATTCATAATTACATAATGAATTGAACATTATATAATAACAGCCTCGATCATTATTCATTTCTTTTGAATACGAAGACATGAAGTTGTCACAACCACATTTATTGAAAATAGTGAGATACTAGTTTCGGTTGTTACACCATTATCAATCTAAAACAAACTTGAGATCGATAATGGTGAAACAACCGAAACTAGTATCTCACTATTTTCAATAAAGATGGTTATTACAACTTCGTGTCTTATTATTCATTATGGATATCTACCACAATATCACCTTCGCCACTACAAAGAAAATTTATCTATTTATAAACTTTTTATTCCCTCATTTACTAATTGATTTACAATTTATTTATTGAGGGAACATTTATTTATCAACTCAGTCAAATAATATACTTCACAAGAAGTAATACCATTCATTGGTCGATGGCTCGATGCTATGCTGAGCATTCTTCGTTGGAGGCCTGTCATTTGCTGAATGCTGATTCTAGCATCGTCCTCAATCAATGAAGACTCCCAAACTTCCGCCTATCATAAGCTCTCATTCTATAGTACAAATTTATTAATACAGCCATGCTGGCTGTACCACGCATGAAGCTGCCCTTTATTTTTACAATACGGTTTGATTGACTAGCAGGACTAGCTACTGGCACCACCGGGTGATTACAAAAAAATTTCCCAACTTTGAAGGGCTTTGCCTACAAAATGCAAATACTTATAAGACTTTATTACCATTCACGTGAAAAAGCACATTCAAAAGTTCTATAAATGATCAAACATTTTCATAAATATTCTATATGTCCGTCAGCAGGAGCCGAAATAAAATCTATGTGGTAATGGATTTCTTCCCATGCTCGTAACAACATATTCGATAGGTTGTAATGAATGCTGTTATTAAAATTTTGCATATAGGTTATCAGTGCGAAGTGAATCCATAATTTTTTATCAACATTCATAAGAAAAAAACAGTTTACGTTAAATCAGGGATTCACTGGAGAGCCTCTTCGCTAGATTCTCTGCACCTAATTAATTGAAACGATAGCCTACCTAATTTGTAATCAAAGAATTCTCAAACAGGTAGGTGCGAATATGGTCATGCTTCAGCTGGGAAATGTGTATCTCTTATTTATAAGAAGACAATTAGGCCTATAAGAGCATGTCCAAGTAACAAACTTACAAATAACAGCCATTGAAACCGGAGCACCAAACATGCTGCTACGATTGCGCGGGAAGAATTCGATTATGCTGGCATTCCGTTTAAGCTTCTGATAGGGGTCACATTGGGCATTTAAGGAAATACAGTAAAGCCCCGATTATTCGCAGAATTGGGTGGCAAGAGCACCGCGGATAGCAAAAAACGCGGATAACCTGAAAAAGGGCAAAAATAAGGCGAAAAAGATATTTCTGTACTGTTTTACAGTACAAAGAACATAAGTAAAACTTTTAAAATATGTATGGTTCAGCAGAAACATTTGCTTTACATCTAAATCACTTAAATAAAGAACAGTAGACAGAAAACAATATACTGTACTGTTAACAAAAAGTGTTCAGTTACGCCTTTCTGAAAAAAATCGATCACTCATTTTTGCGTCCTGCTTTGAAAAATTAAAATTTAATTAAACCTTTTTTGTGGCACTCGCGGATAATCGAGGCTCTACTGTATCACTTAAATCTGACGAATAGTTTCCAGATCTCTAGTAAGCATAGCTTATGTTTTAAAATCGCGTGTCTTTTTAAGAGGAATAGACGAATGACAAATGAACGACAAATGAATGAATGAATGAACGACAAATAGACGAATGTGAACGACAGTAGAGTTATACCATAGACCAAGCCTTGTATGGTTGACCTATGCTCTATGGTAATACACACTGATACTATAAGAATATAGTGGAGGTAAAAAATCAATACTTTATGCTTGACAATATAGTATCAAGCTGAGTACAGGCGTACTGATTCAATAATATTCGACAAAAATCTTACTTTACAGTTTGAAAAAGAAGTTTATGCCACGATTTCATTATGACTGCCTTTAAGTCACAAATGAGATAGACAAAATACTATCATTATATACAATATTTTAACTACGATTATCAATATATAACGTTTAATTGACCTTACCAATCAATGGGTGGTGATTGGTCATGCGGTGAGCGTGGTGTTCAAGTGGTCGTGATGTTCAGTCACGACCGCTCAAGACTGCGCTTGGATGGGTGACCGTGCTTCAATGACTTGATGTTAAAAGCTTTATTATCACTTACTCGGTGGTTCGGAACCCACCTAAAATAGTAGGTCCACCATGTTCCCCGTAACATGGCACAAACGGCGAGGTGGAACTACCCGTAAGGGTCTCCCCAACATTAAAAGCCATACGCTTATTATTATTAATGGGACAACTTACCCACACTATAACGCGTATTTGTTGTTTGTTTTTGAATTGAAATTCAAAATGATTGAATCAGCTGATGTAACTATTGCGTATTATTTATTTTGGCATTATTTTTTTTTAGAAAGTCTGAGTTCTGATTGGTCTGAACTTGAAAGTGACAGTAAAGTTGAAATAGCTTCATTTTAACACTATTTTGATAACCCATGGAATAAAGTAAGCTGTGTTGACATCGCTTTCTAATCTATTATTTCTACTTTATAACGTAGCTAAGTCTGATTAGATAAAGATAGAAGTAAATAATGTAACGATTGTATTATAACTGGAAGAAAAGGAAAAATAAAATGAAGATGAAAAATCCTTGATGCCACCAGTATATGTCAGAATGGATGACTGTCGTTGTCCAGAACATTCGATATCACTTTGATGAATAATTTAGAGACAAGAACGATCAATAGAACAAGCAACAAACACCATATGGTGCGACTGACAGAAATTCAGACACACACATCAATAGAAGATTAAAGAAATGATAGATATTGTAAAGAGAGACAGGAAATATGCAATTTGGATGTGAATGGGACTCAAACATCTGATGAAATGACAGAATGAAAGCGAATGAAGTGGATGAAAGAAACGCCACAAGTGGACACAAGTAGAGGACGACTACGATGACGATCAATTCAGTTGTCAAGTAGTGAAAGAGCGATGAGAGTGAGAGAGAAAGAATGAGAGAGAGAGTGAGTGAATGTGAGAGGGTATGAAGAAGAATGTGGTAGGAAGGTGGCCAAGGAAATTGGGAAAGTGAATAGAAATTGAAAGACATTTCAACGAAGTAGGGAAGGACCCGACTTAATTTCTGAAATGAATTATACCGAGGGCCGTATTTATGAACGTTTCTAATCAAAGAAAAACTTGGATAAGTTTCTTTGTAGTGACGAAGGTGATATTGTGGAAGATAGCCATAATAATACATGAAGTTGACACAACCACTTTTTTTTAGGATGAAGCCCACATAGGTCTGAGACTTGTGCGTGGGTAATGAGTTGGATGATGGCGAATGATGCGTTGGACCTACAGTTTTAGGTGGGTTACAAACCACCGGTAAGTCATTTTACAGCTGATAACCGATCTTTTTTTGCTGGCCAATCCATTTATAATCACTGAAATTACTATAGTCGTTTGGAAGATAAAATATATATTTAAATAAGTGGAGAAATTAGTTTTACATGACACTAAAACGACTATTGTACATTGGAAAATATAATATTTATTCACAAACTGTACAAATTTTTCAAAAAATAACATATTTTACAAATAATGACTTAGCCAGCAAAGTAAATGTCACCTCGAGTTCATCAAAATAAAATAAAAATAGGCTAGTCCTGCAGCTAGGTCTTTGAGGGCCTCGGGACAGGGATTTTGTAAAAAAATATATTGGAATAGTTATTGAGATATATTAAATTAATGAAAAGTCGTCAAAAATCCCGTTTATTGTAAAAAAAATTCAAAATTGGTGAATATTCTGCATTAATAAATGGATGATGGCGAATGATGTGTTGGACCTACAATTTTAGGTGGGTTCCGAGCCACCGGGAAGTGTTTTCACAGCAAAGAACAGTTTCTTTTTTGCTGACCAATCTAATCGGTCACCCTTTCAAAGAGTGCCTAGGAGACCGCAGGTTATCACTGAGCAGATACCTGCTATGGTTCACGGCTATCACCCCCCCCCCCCACCGTTTATTCAAAATAGTGAATTACTAGTTTCGGTTGTTACACCGTTATCAATCTCAAACAAACAGTGTAATAAATGCAAATAGTATCCAACTATTTCCAATAAATGTGGTTGTGACTTATTCTACTTGAATAAGTCATGCTTAGCGGCAATAAGTCTTACTTTCACTTACAAGTTCACGATGTGAGTAGTTTGAGATAAAATATTGAATGCAACAATGGTATTTTGCCTTCAAGTAAGTCGTGAAATCTTTGAAAAAGAGGTATATAACAAGAATACAGAGGAAGAAAAAGGAGAAGATGAAACACCAGAACTTGGAATATAAAGAAGATTGAAGTTGGCGTCGCAACGAACAATACTGAACAATAAGATAACGAACGACATACGGCTTTTTGGCAATAGAAGCCATAAAAATATTGTTAAAAACCCCACTGACTTGTCCTTATTAAGTTAAATGCTTACTGAAATTTGTCTCTACTCGTTAAAAGAATGCTGTTTATATTTTCAAGATTCATGTGTCATCGTCCATCTGGTTTTCCATGACAATTTTCTCATAGTTTTATTAGTTTTTCCGACTATTTTTTAAGGAGACAAGAATAGTTTTTACAACAATTTCTAACTGATAACATCTGTGTTGTTGCCATAACGAAATACTGGATGAAAAATGTAATACAAAGTGACACAGCATTTCTATTTAAATACAGGCTGATGAAGCAGAATGCATTCCTCAAAAAGTAAAAATTATAATTTAAATGGAAATACAGTGCCAGCTTTAATATTAGATTAATATCTTAATATTATTCAGAAATTATTCTTTTAATATCAACCTATAAACTAAAAACACTAACAATGTTGATGCCCATATCAAACATCCAATATTTTCCATTAAATAGGCCTATTTTATTTAATTCAGCTTGTAAATAAATACTCTCTTCTCCCTCCGTTTCTCCACCTCTTCCACCTCTTCCACAACTTCATCGCCTCCTCCTCCTCTTCTTCCTCTTCCTTCTTCTCCTCATCATCTTTCTCCTGTTCATCCTCCTCCACCTGCACCACTTAACCATCCTCCTACTCCTCCTCCTCGTCCTCTTATTCCTCCTCGACCACTTCTTCCTCATCCTTCTCTTCCACCAGTTCTACCACTCCTCCTCCTCATCTGGCGGCTCTGGTAGCGCAGTTGGTTGGAGCGCTTGTCTGTGATAAGATAAGGCTCTGGCTGACTTCGTTTCCTGCAGCCTTGGGTTCGAATCTCATTCAGCCATGGATGTTTCTCATCATTCACCCATTCACCTCATTACCCACGCACAAGTCTCCAGAATCATTTGGACATCATCCGCAATAAATAAATAATAAATAAAATAGATCTTTCTCTTGCTCATCCTTCTCCACCTTCTCCTCTCACCCCACCACCTGCTCTATCTCCTCCACCTCCGCTGTTCAACCTCGTCCTCCTATATATTCCTCTTCCTCCTTAACCTCTACCTTTTTCTCTTGTCTCTCCTCCTTCTCCTTCTACCCTACCTCCTCCATCACCACCTACTCCTCCAACTTCTTCTTCTTCTGACTCCTTGTCATCAATCGTTTTCAAATTTTCCCTTTTTCTCAATTTCCAGACTGCATCACTTAACAAAATAAGCAAACGGTAAACGTACAACGTGTAGAATTTAATAAAACGAGAGAGAATAAAATAGAAAAAATCCAGTTTCACACTTCAATTTTGAATTTTGTTGCCTATTAGTAACGGATAATAAGTAACCGGTATCCGGTCATAGTCACAGTTAAAAGAAGTAACAGTTACTTTTTTCAGCTGATCAGCTGTCTTGGTATTTCACTGAAATTAGATACGGCCATGCTTGGTAACAATCTTCTATGGCTTTCCCTAGTTTTTATCAACGCCATTGTCAGTCTATACGGCGATAAGAAGTTGTCTTTTTATGACTTGAGGGAAAATTTCAGGGAAAAATCCATGAAATGAAGGAGTTTCTAATTTCAGACAAAAAGAATATTAGTTTTTCATTATAGATAATATTGATTTTTTTTTGAGAATGAAGACCATAATTATAAGTCTGAGATCTGTGAGTGGGTAGTAAATTGGATGATGGTGGTCGATGAGTTGGACCTACATATTTAGGTGGGTTCCGAACCACCGGTAAGTCATTTTACAGCTGATAACCGATCTTTTTTGCTGGCCAAGCCATTTATAATTTCAACTTATTTGTAGAATTTTGGTTGATGTTGTGGAACTCCATAATAAAAGAATAAAACACTGTTAAATGTTGTCAATTCCACTTCTTTATCACTACAGCACTGGACCGCGGTTTCGTGGCTTCACCAGTTACATTTTCAACAGTGATAAAGAAGTGGAATTGACAACATTTAACAGTGTTTTATTCTTCCATTTATAATTACTGAAATTACTATAGTAGATTGGAAAATAAAATATTTATTTAAATAAGTGGAGAAATTAGTTTTACATGACACTAAAACGACTATTGTACATTGGAAAATACAATATTTATTCACAAACTGAACAAATTAAAAAAAAACATGTTTTAAAAATACTGACTTAGCTAGCAAAGTAAATGTCACCTCGAGTTCATCAAAATAAAATAAAAATAGGCTAGTCCTACAGCTAGGACTTCTAGGACAGCTAGGTCTTCGAGGGCCTTAGGGCATAGGGATTTTGTAAGAAAATATATTGGAATAGTTATTGAGATATTCTAAAGTTAATGAAAAGTTGTCAAAAATCCTCTTTATTGTAATTTTTTTTTTTCAAAATTGGTGAATATTCTACATTAACAAAGCCCCGACAGGGCCTTATTGAAATCGTGCCGTTGCCGTCCGTCCGTCTGCTGTGCTCTTGCGCTTGAAATAAAGATTCTAGAATCTTGAAACTTTATATAAATCTTCCTCATATTCTAAGTGATATCGCTATTGGTTTTGGAGTGTTTGGGTCGAATACAAAAATAATTATGATGGAAAACAGATCGCCACTGCACACTGCAGGATCTAGGTTAGTTTTGTCTAGTAAGAGTCAACACAATGCACATCTGGTTCATTTCAAATAGGTACAAAAAAATTGAAGAATATCACGAAGGTTGCTCCAACTATCCACATTATTTTGATTGTTGAAGCATTGACGTTTTTATTTTTGATGTGTTGGAATCTTTTCTTAAATTATTTTAAATCGTCGAATTAAAAAAGAAAAACAGAGAGGCATGATACATCTGTTGAACAAAAAGAGAAATAAACAAAACTCCTTTTCAAGAAGTGACGATGTGCATTTTTTGTGAATTGGGAAGCGTATGATGTTTATAGAAACCGAAGCAGTTGAATGACAAGGTTAGAAGAGAGATTACTATATGCACCTTGGTTGAATGGTGCAAATACCTATCAGTGCAACTGATAATAATGATTATTGTTTTATGTGAATTCGTCGGGTACTTGGACATTCCGTTGTGTCGGTTTCTTTCTATCTTTTTTTCAAATTCAAATTCAATCTATTCAACACACTAAAAACATACACAAAATATAAAAAACAAAGCAAAAATAAAAATAACATACAGACAATTACAAATAGGTAAATGGTGCAAATACCTATCAGTGCAGAATCTAGTTTCGTTTTTTTTCTAATAACTGGTAGAAAATTCATCATTCCAGACCTACTGTATATTAACGTGTCCATTGACTGTGCTTTAAATAACAAAACACCGTATACCGGATGTTAGATAGGATAATAGAATAATCGTTCAGTCGATTTCACTTCCATGTAGCTTTTTTTAGATGAATTTTCTCCAGGACTTTTAGACAGCATGATTTGAAAGTTCTAAGCAGACTGTAGTGGAAATACGAGCGATATACAGTAATGGTGTAATAATAATGTGTAATGAAGACATAATAACCTTATTCAAAGAAATAAAGACAGCAAAAATCTAATCTAACCAGCAAAGAAAAACTCTTTGACAAGGTTGAATATTGCAATAAACAAATAAGCTCCTTCTATTCAAATTCCATGTATTCATGCAATACATGAAATTAAATTTAATGCAGCATGAAAATAAAACACAGCACATTCAACTATAGTTTAAACTAAGAAATTAGGTGGTTCGAAGAAATTGCGGTGTAGCAAAAACAACAGACAAAGGGCGGTCCCATGGGAGGGGGTCCTGACCCCCAAAAGTCGGAATTTCAACTGATGAAGGGGTAGGAAGGAAGAGAAATCTCGCAAAAAAAGTCAGTAAATCCCATTGATTATATCCCCCCCCCCCCACAAATCACGAGCTGTGACCACTCCTGCAACTGACTGCGGTGACAAACCGTGATGTAGTCAGAGTATGAGCAATAGCTTGCTAGATTAAATGACAAAAAGTTAATTCTTACAGCTTACTATGGGCTCTTACTGTAACATATTAGGTATGCTATCTTAGTATGGGATAATTTATCAAAACAAAACCTTTGTTTAACACCCAAAAGAAAGCGGTTAGGTGTATGGAAAGAGTAAATAGATTGATTCATGTAGGCCGTTGTTCAAGAGACTTGGTCTCCTAACTGTACCCTTCTTATATGTTTAGTAAGCTACTTTATAAGTGAAAATAGTGATATTGATCAAAATCTTGACGTACACGATTATAATACAAGAAGCCGAGACGATTATCATTTGGTGAGTCACAATAGTAGCTTATTTAAAGAAAAACCTAGTTATATTGGTAGGAAACTCTACAAAAATCTACCGCAGTTTTTAAAGAGGCTTAAAAATATAGAAATATAAAAAAAACAATGTAGAAAATATTTAGTTGATAAAGCTTTTTATAGTGTACAAGAGTTCCTTTCAAAGTGTCACATCAAAATTATGTTTATGGCAATTGATATATTATGGTAGCTAGTATATAAGATTGAATAATTGTTGATCGACTTGTCTTATACTCCTTAACTGGAGTCTCCAAGACATTATATACAAAAAACAAAAACTAGACTCTCAATCTCAGACAAACAAAGGCAACCAGTTATTCTATTAGCTTGTTGTTTTTGTCTAGATCTTTTATAGAGGAAGGCGAAAACATTGCGAGTGAAGCAGAAAACTCAAGTAGGTCAATGACAAAATTCTTACTCACCGATCACAGCTCAATCGACATTTTATCAATTCAATTTTATTCAAGCAACTGAGAAGGCTGCTCTGTGATCCTAACTGTGGGTGGAGTTCTCGCTCCTTCTCTCTCATTATTTCCCCCTCACTCTCTTTCTCTCTCACTGTCGCATTACCTCTTCACTCTCACACCCTCTCTCTCTATTTAATTCTCACTCCTTCTTTGCAAAATAGATACTCTAGTAGATGAAGTAATCTTACTGTACTCATGGTAGCAATCCAATAACTCTCTCTCTCTCTCTCTCAAGTCTCTCTCTCACTTCTCTCTCTCTCACACTTCTCTCTAGTCTCTCTCTCTCTCTCACTCTCATTCTCTCTCTCACTCTCTCTCACTTCTCTCTAGTCTCTCTCTCTCTCACACTCTCTTTCTCTCTCTCCCACTCTCTCTCCCCCATCGCTCTCTCTCTCTCGATAAGGTAAGTAGGTAAGTAGGTTGAAAGTAAAATAGGGCTCTTTTGCCCTAGCACCGCCCTTTTGTGTAAATGCATCACCTGGATATTACAATAAATTCATTTTTTAATAATTGATTTAGTCTTTTTTGTATCTGCGACGAACGAAACTTAATTCACTTCAAGCCTCAATTCAGCTTAGTATCGAATCCCTGCACAGGTGAGTATGTATACTGTCTAGCACACCTCTCAGCACTATTTCCTGCGTCCAAGATATCATTCGACAGAGACGTTGTTTGGTAAGGAACACCATAGATGTATTCTATGAACAATTTAGATTTGTAGATCACATTCATCATACTAGGTTAAGAAATGTAAATATGGTTATTCCCAGAATGAACTCGGCATTTGGGCAAAGATCGTTTATTTACATAGCACCAAGAATGTATAACATTATTCCTGTAGATATAAAAGTAGAAAGAATTATTTATCGGTTCAAAAGAAAATTAATAAATTGGATGATAGATCAGGAAGTAACGCAATTTGAAAATTTAGTAAGAGTTCATATCAATTAATTATTATATTTTTGTTTGGATTTATAATTTTCTTGTATTATTATTATATTTTAATATATTATTATCATTAAGTAGCTATTTTGTATGACTCTAGGTGATTTTTTATTTTTTATAAATTTTTCACATTTATTAATTTTGTTTAATTACATTGCATTTACTAACATTTATCATTTAACATAACATTTTAACATCTAACTTCATTTTTGATAAATATTTCAACTAGGTATTATATAGCACTAAAAAAAAATAATATTAACAGACTAATATACCCAACACATAGTTTTTTATAGTGGGAGTAGGGGTAATTCAGGAATTGAGCCTACCCAATCACAAGACAGAGGGGCGTGGCCACCCCCCTTCCCCCCTCCCCCTGTTCAGACATTTTGTAAACGCCCACCCCTTCCCCCCTGTCCCAGTCAGCCATTTTGTTTTTAAGGTCGCATACCCCCTTCCCTATGTGCCCCCACTTTATTCCCAATAGATTAAAGGGGGACCCCCCGCAAGCACCAATGAGAGAGGACCTATCCCCCTGACCCCACCTCTCACAGAAGGTTCCCAATAAATATAGAACATACAGCTTTATATCTATGTATTTGCTTTCAATTGTATATCTATATATACCTGCTTGCAATTACTATATCTATATTTGCAATAGCATCAGCCCCGCCGCCAGATTTAGCTATTAATTGAGGCTGCACACTTGCCACCTCCTGCTGTGATTCTCAAAGCCCTCTCTTTCGCACGTGCAGTGTTAATATACCCCCCTGCCCCCCACCCCCGATTTAGCTATTAATAATACTTCCGCCCCCTGCTGTGAAAAACTATTTCATAACGTTTAAAAGCAGAACACGTGCACAAGTTTTTTTATGTGACTCATTAAGCTGTGGAATAATAATCCTCTCTCTCTCTTTCTTTTTGAAAGAGAGGTTATTTCTACAATACCCCATGCTGTTTGCTCAAATAATCCGACCCCCACTTTCTCTCTCAGGTCATTAACCTTTGCATGAATAATCCTGTCTGTGTGAGAGAGAGAGGCTTTCTCTCTCACTCTCTCTCAGCTCATTTGAAGGTCACAAACATGTTTTAACCTGTCTGTGTGTGAGAGAGAGGCTTTCTCTCTCACTCTCTCAGCTCATTCATTAGCCTCAGTTGAAAATTCAAATATGCTTTGCAATAATATTAAACTCATCTATAGCTATCAGTAAACTGAATGACCAAAACATGGTATTATTGAATCACGTGCACCACCTTTTGAATCTCGTGCACTAGCTTTTGAGGTGTGCAAGTGAAACTGGATCCTCCAATAGATTCATAGGCACCTGCTATTAGTAACATGGTTTCTAGGCAAGCCCAACACATAATCGCGTTTAGCATCATTAAATGTTGTTAGACACAAATAGGTGTAGAATGCTGGTGTACTTTTCAGGTCATTAACCTTTGCATGAATAAACATGCCTATTACAATGTTGGTTTCCCCCTCATGATTGAAATTTTTTACATTTTTTATCCGCTAAATCATATAGAGCATCCCAAAGTTCGTTTGTATCTGAAATAGTTTGTATTGGGGAATCGTTAGAACACCCATAGTGCAAATGACCCTCCTCACTTATAACTATATCTAGGAGATCATATATTTCAGATAAAATAGGATAGCAGAAATTCTCAGTTTTTGTTGCGGGCAAAGTTCCATCATCTGCCTCGGTTGAAAATTTAATATGCTTTGCAATAATATCAAACTCGCTTACTGAAATAGCCATCAGTAAACGGGATAGTTTTTTAAATTTTGTATAGCTGTAGCATCGCATCCTTCCTCTATGATAGTTAAACACATACTGAATGACCGGCGGTTTGTTAGTTAGAAAAAGCCTCCAAAGGAACGTCAACCTCACCGCCTTATTGGAGGTCACTCTTTTTTTTATTTGGGTAAAAAGAGGTTCGCACAGGGCTAGGTCACATAAACCTGTGCTATGGAGAAAAACCCATTGTAAAAATTTACATTTCTTTCAACTCTACTTGTCCGTTCTCATGTTCGCATATTAATACAAAATTTCTCTTGTTAAAATCTGTCAAGTTCTCATTATTTAATACGCTTTTAAATTTATCACATAGTAATAAATCGAAATAAGAGTCTCCCTCACTGTCGGGATCGTCGAGATTTAGTAACACTCTGCCTGTACCATAAATTATTGCGCTTTCAACGGTCAGATATGAACCGAGAGGTACTGATTCTAGAGGCAACACCTCACGTGCCAAAGCGTTGAATGCGTCCACGCAGAACCGTCCCATCTTTCCTAATGATTCAAGCTTCTCAATTTCACTCCTTTTATGCATTCTCCCCAACACTGTTTGCGCAAGCGCAGTTTGCAGCTTCTTCCTCAATTTGTAATAATTTTTTAACGCAAAGCCTATGCGGCCTATAATAGGATAAATATTCGTAAACATCATTCAAATTTACACTGTTTAAAAAAATTTGTTTCAACTGTCTCGCAAGTCCAATGTTTTCACGAGTAGAATTTCTAATGGCATCCTCACACAAATCAAACCACTGCAGATATTCTCGTAATTTGTTCTCTAATTCTTTATCCGCACACATCCACTTCTGGGGATCCATTATCTACAACTAATTATTTATACAGTGGGATTAATACCGAAAAATTGATAGGTCTTCTACCAACTCCCACGCTACAAATTCTCACTTTGTGTGATTCCAACTCATAACCACAGTAAACGCATACGACCTTTTTTCCATCATAGTAAAATCCTTGTCTCGCATAATTTCTTTTGCTTGTTCTACTATAAAAAGCACAATTCCTCATACTTTTCATTCGATTATTTTCACAAGTATAATCCCCCTCCTCTCCTATCTTTGGATGCGTGTTAGATGTTAATAGTTGCAAATAATGTTGTGCACTTATTAGAGCGCACCTCCCACCTTCTACATTTTTGTGTATGTTACAAACCTCAAAACACCACGTATCTTTAAACTTTGTGAAATTAGGTTTCGCAAAATATTCCGGTATGGTACGTACATCATTATGATACTTTTTCAAAAATGCGGCTTTTTCTGTTCCCTTTGTAAAAATGCAATCATACGCGCCGAGATATCCTCTCATCAATGAATCTGTAAACTCCATCTCCCCCTCATCCCATAATATTTTATGATAATGTTTTTCTAACCAGGTAGCCTCGCGAAACATTTTCCAGCTCAAAGTAGATTTCGGAAAAGGAGGTTTAAAGTGCAGTACCACATAATTACCAGCCCGATCAACCAGCGCGAATTCTTTTAAAATTATTTGATTATTATCTCCCTTAAACCAGTGTAGATCCGCAACGGCAAAATTCTTCTTCTTCTTTTCTTCCATCTCACACTGTATTCCCACTGTACGTGTTTTTCCGTCTTCACTACCCTCAAAATCTCCAATCGCCTCTTGAAACAGCGAAGAAGTCGACATGTTGCTCTCTCACACACGCCCACACGAATGATAAATTATTTTTTACATTTCACCTTTTAAACATACCCCTACCGGCAATTTATTGTACTTCTCTAACTAATGAGGTTAAAGGCGTGTATTCCATTATTGAATCGCTTATAAGAATACAATATGCCGAAGTCGAGTTTGGTAGTTCTTTACTAAATTCCATATCTAATCTTATATCTGTGGATGTTTTCAAATGGTCAGATTGGTGTGAACAGTCAATCACAATTATTGGTGATTTTTCGCAAAACGCTTTAAAATCAATAGCGTTCCCATGCTCTGCATTTATAGAGCGGTTATAGTAACTCGGCGCGAAATCTAAAAACATGCGATACATTATCTGCTTATTCCCCAACAAATTATCATAGGGATAATATTGACTGTTTAGAAATAATTTAACGTTATACAACTCGCACGAATCAAAATCAGACATTGATTTATTAATAGCATTTTTCCGAGCCGTTTGAAAGGCTAAAATTACATAGCGTGGAACATCTAAATGCGATGATGTTTTTATCGCCCACGAATGAATTCTCGATGTGGCCATGTTTGGAAATTCGTGAATCTCCCATCTTCTAAACGCAAGTTTTAGAGGACGATCAGAATCGAGTAATTTCAAAAATTTCAACCTTACGTGATCTTCCAAATGGATGTACGGAATTTTCCACTGTAGTTTATCAATTGTTAAAGAAACATTTGTTCCTGTAGCCGATTCAACGCAGTTTAGATCCGACGCACTTCTCAATAATACAAGCTCTTGTTTCAAGTTTAAAATTATTCGTTGAAAATCTTCGAAAAATGGTAACAAAAGTTTCAGCGGTACGCAAAAAATGAATTTATTATCCGTCAACTTATATCCATCTCTATCAAATCCTGCCAATTGGTATGTATTTGTATCGAAAACATTTTTCAAAAGCAATCCTTTAATTGTAGACGTAATTCCGACAAGTCTCGATTTCGCTACTTGCTGTCCCGCCAATTCATAACGTATCTCATCAAACAGATGGCCTACCACGTTGCTGACAAGTTTATATTCGGCATGCACTGGCGGATCCTCGGGTTTCGCACCAGGCTTTGTACATTTAACACTCCCCTCAATAAATAGAAAGGATTTACAAGGCAGTGTGTATATATCCTGCTGATTTACAGGAAGCCTTACTTCATCCGAATTACCTAGTTTCTGTCCAGAATATGTTGTGTGCGTGTGAAATTCGTACTTAGTAATATCAGAGTAAAATTGAATTTGACTATCGACATCTAGAATTTCACTTATTGCGGCTCCCGACATTTTTCCAATTAACTATAAATCCCAATTTTTCTAGTATTCTCGCGTTTTTAGCTGTTAATCTGTTTTTCGGCGTTAACATAGGTGTTAACGCTACTGAGCTTAAACTCCTACTGACGCTTTCTCTGTTCTCATCTCGACGCTTAGGTACGGCATTGAATACAATAAAACCCATCTTCTAACTTTTCTCACGAATATGTAACCTCACAGTTATACTATCCCCTCGAAAATCTATAAGTGATCCGTCTTGATCGGTTACCGTCACATTAATAAACTGAATTCTGCGCGTATTGAGAGGTACATATATAATTTCTGCGGGCGTTTCATTAATCAAATAACCGGGCGGTACCCTCGGCAGAAATTCGTAAATAATATGCTTTTCATCTCCGTTAGCGAAGCTTCCACATGCTAAATTACACGACACCACGATTGTATTAATATGGCTGATCGAGACTAAATGATTTGAATAATGCCATGTATTTGCTTCGAGTAGAAGTTTATCAAACCCAAGTGTCTTACCAATTGAATCGTCAAAAGTTAAATCTACCGGTTTATCGGAATAAATTCCAACTTTCATAGTGTTATTATTCGGTTGTATAACAAGACTCTCATCGCTCAAGTTCAATTTCAACTTTATAGCGCTTATTATATTATCAATTTCGTACGATCCTGTATCAAGATTCACCAGTTTATCTCCATATTTAAAACTGGAATTTTTCCCCCTTATTATATTCGGTATACTATTAAACGTCCACAAGTTAACCAATCCAATTTCCCATTCGCGATTTTTATCCAATTCCAGAGCATGGTTTAAATTCTCATATAGATTACTTGTTTTTGAGGTTAGTGTAATAACAGCCATCACTCACTCAGCTAATGCTTTCAACACAAGCGTAAAATTACAACTGGTTAGCAAGAAACAAAATCACTAGGTGCCCACAAATGTCTGTGTTTACCCGCTGCAATTGGTTGGTATTATAGAATATTTTTACATTATTTTCTTTTTTCCAATATTTTGCCAATTCGCGTGGCGGTTGCAAGTCACCGATCGGATCAAAATAATACACATTTTTTCCTCGTTTAATATATGCAGTCCAATGTGTTCCCATTCCAATCTGTTTGTCTAAATTAACAATTGCGAGCTCATTATTTCGAATTTTACTCGGAAGTGTATCAATCATATATATGCCCCTTAGTGGTATATCTAATATTTTGCACCATTTTATCAGGTCATAGTTTGACAGCGGGCCGTTCATCTTTGCGTTTTTCTCTGTCTTTTCCTCTGCTTTTTTCCACCTTGCTTCTTTTTAACCTTTGGAAATAGTGTTACACCGTATTGGGTGGGGGGTACTAGTATTCTTCCGCCTGTTGGATATGGTTTCAGATAAAAACCGCGACCAGCAATATGATTTTTTAACCTATTGATCGCCTTTTGTCTAATACTATCACTATGCGTTTTTCTAACTCCTCTCGTTTTTCGTTTTCTCAAACCGCCACCAAATGCGGATTTCGCTTTCATAATGTTTGTAACAAGATAAGAATATGCCCTCTCAGATAACCCCGTTTTTGGGTCCTTGAAAATTTCCCAAGCTCCATCTGCCAAGTGCCTGTCAGCCTCCGCCCGCGTCTTGTTATCAGACGCTCGGGAGTAAACTATGTCGTGCGTCTTACATAAATCATCAAGTCGGTTTATTCCTTTATCTCCACGTGCTAACCTCGACCTTAACCTCGTTCCTGGACCGCAGAAATTATATCCATCTAGGTGCGCTTCTACAGGTAACAGGTCAACCCCCCTATTTATCACTGTACCCAAAATATTCCCAATTTTTGATAAAATACCTCTACCACGCTTACGAACAGTGCGGCGCTTTTTCTTAACAGTGTTCATCCTTTAAAGGTTAAACATAAACTGAACTGTAATTACTACTACTACTACTACATAATTGATTAGTTTTCTTCAAAAGAAAATTCGATTTTTCATTAAAAGTCTTGGCACAATTTGCAAGAACGCTATAGTATTTGTAGAAATTACAAACTGTTTCTCGCTCATCAACCATAAATTTATACCAATGTATCAACCCAATTTCAAAGGAAATTGGTGTTTTATAATACGAATTAACGCAAGATTTAATATTGAATAAAGTATGGTTTCTCAGTGAAGTTGACGATCCAAAGGAATTGAAAAGAAATTGCGTATCATTTCGTTTCTCATGCAGATTGCACGATTTATCTTTATTTAAAAGTAGTACGGTGTTTAGACAGCATAATAGAAATATAAATAGTACTATCGTTTTCCACACGTGCCGCATCGCCAAAGCACATTCCATGTTGACAGATGTAAACATACTGATAAAAATAGAACACCGTGTTGAGGGGGAGAAGCGAGCGCGTGCCAGCGAGAGCTTCCTGCGAGCTTCCTTCTTTTAGGTGCTCACCTAAAAGAAGGAAGCTCATCGCATCCCGCAATCCTTTTTTAGATTGTCGCGCACACCGGTAAAGATCATTCGCGTTTTGAACGTCATAGTTATCGGATCAAAAAAGTGTGATCATCTTTATCAGTTTGAAAGCGTCACAACAGTTTGAACTTTAGCTATCCGCGCACACCGATAAAAGAGCATTTGCGTTTTTGAACGGCACAACAAGAAGAGTGATCATTTTGAAAGCATCACATCAGTTTGAAACAAAGGTGAGCAATAATAATTCAAATCTTTATTTACATTAATCAATTATAACAAACTCGAAATAAAGCCACAAAATAATCAAACTCATAAAAAATTATCTTCAACCCAATCACGCATTTTTACAAGTTTTTGGGTAAATACTGTTAGTGCAAAAAATCTTGCATATTAAATTGGAGCAATTGTAATAGTAATAGTAATTGTTCAATAATATTTACAATCAATCTTCTCACACCTTAATGCAGACGTCACCTCCATAATCTGATAATAAGTGTGCATAATCCAAATTTTTAAACATCAATCTGACCCATTTTCCCTATTTTGTTTGTTTCAGTTCCAACTAGAGGTGTTTCAAGTCTACAACAGAGCGCAAGTGATTCCTCGGCTTCCTTCTCGTACAGGTTTGTTTACTTTTTTAATTAATTCTCCTCCTTCTCCTCCTTCTCCTTCTCCTTCTCCTTCTCCTCCTCCTTCTCCTCCTCCTTCTCCTTCTTCTCCTCCTCCTTCTCCTCCTCCTCCTTCTCCTTCTCCTTCTCCTTCTCCTCCTCCTTCTCCTTCTCCTTCTCCTTCTCCTCCTCCTTCTCCTTCTCCTTCTCCTTCTCCTTCTCCTTCTCCTCCTTCTCCTCCTCCTTCTCCTTCTCCTTCTCCTCCTCCTTCTCCTCCTTCCCCTTTAAGACTGTTCTTATTATATATACAAAACGATGCATGACACAGTTTTTTCGAATCTGCAATAATTACTTTACAATATACACATTGCAAATAACCCGTTTTATGTAGAAAAAATCCATTACTCGCGAAATATTCAGCATTTCTTTTAAAAACCAATATCCTCTTATTAAATGAGTTTGACCAGTGAGGCTTTGATCTTTGATAAAATGTCTTTATTCGCTGGTCGTAATCCCGAAGATTATTAAAATTTTCATTCTCGATAGAAATATTATGCATTCTCCTCCATCCACAATTCGGACTATGTTTTTCATGTTCTTTTTCGGGATCGTCTGTTATTAGCCATTTTTCCAAACCAACTAAACAAAACACGCACTGCACTGAGTCTGGGGGCGTCTTGAATACAAATCCCAGTTTAGCTAAATGTTTAGGCGATAAAAGGGGAGATTCGAATTTTTTCCATCTCTCATCAAAACTCAACAACCTCAATCTTTCGTACATTAAAACGTGTGATTGATCCATAGTGTGCCGATCAACTTCTAATCCACTACTAACTTGTTTGTTTTAGATCAGTTGTACCAGCGGAGTGTAAGAGAGCACACATCTGAGTGAGAGGATACATCTGAGAGAGCGCACATCTGAGAGAGAGCGCACATCTGAGAGAAAGCACACATCTGAAAGAGAGAGAGAGTTCATCATTTCCCATCACCCTTTTACAATGTAAGTAGTGATTATTGACTGCGCATTATTTCGAATTATTTTTCTCGGTAGAAACTATTATTCTGCAGAAAACACATTGCATGCGAGTATCTCCATTCAACTAATTCTGCTGCCGATTGTTGTACATTGGAGGAGTAAACTTACGTTCAGCATTCCTACTTAGTTTTACCAGCACACTTGAGTGTTTGAAATAATTTACAATTTTTCCCACACCGAAATTTTCTGGATGAATTACACAAAAATTTATCAATTTTGTTGTTACACATATTAAATGTATGATAGACGCCATTACACGATTCGTGATGGTTATCTGCAATATGTAATTGCATTATTCGATAAAAACAAGTATCAGAATTTATTTTTATTTATCAGGATTTATTTTTAATAAACTTTTCTTCTTCCTCGTCTGCCGCCACGTTTATATCCATAGATATAATCTGTTTCACACTCATAATCTTTTTTAACCTTTCAGTTGGAGAACGCAGTGGAATCGCTTCCTTTGAAAGTCAATCATTCGTAATTTAGAATAGTCCGTGGTGATCAACTTCTAATCTGCTACTAACTTTTTGTTTTAGAAAGCAGAACGATTTCACAATGGCTCATACGACGGAGAAGATTCGAGGTTTGAACGGCAGCGCAGCTAGATACAGATTCACGTATCTGGAGGAGGAACGTGACATCAAATCTACGCTGGAATCAAGCAGGGAGGAGGTGCTGCAGCTTATCGTCGACGAGTCGCACCGGTTCAACGGGAATGTGAAGTGCTTTATTGTTTTAAACGTTCTCATGCATAAAATAGTGTTGTTGGGTGAAGAGAACGAACAAGTATCAGCTATCGTGAACTTCCATAGCTATTCTGCACAAATTGAACAGTGTGCTTCAAATTCTGTCGATTTAAACAATTTTTTTGGAAATGCTATTGTAAAAATTTTATCTTCTTTTGACAAGTTTGTGAGGTTTGGGAGTGGGTGGGTTATAAAAAAGATCCAATCGTTGGATCTCAACATAATTAGGCATACAGCGATTCGTGGTTCCTCATCCTCATATGTAGAAACCCCCGATTTTATTAAGAAGAAGAAATGCGTAATTAACGTGAAAAACCCCAATGATGAAAAATGCCTTTTGTGGTCAATTTTATCTTTTTTCCATTATCGTCGCAGAAATATGACTGTTGAATATTTGAGCAAGTTTGCTCACACAGTCAACACAAACGGGGTCAACTTTCCTTCCAGTTTGCAGGACATTAAGAAATTTGAAGCTTTAAATCCTGATATATCCATAAATGTAATTGCATATGATAAAAACGTATTTTTCCCGTACAAGTGTAGCGCTTACAGAAACCGTACTCACCAAATTAATCTTTTGTTGCTAACAAGCGAAACTTATCCGCGAAAATCTCATTTTTGCCTCATCAACACCGCAAACGGGAAAAACGGGTTGTCTCGGCTCTTGAGCCATCTTACAAAATCGCATGGACAGGTACATGTTTGTGAATTCTGTTTCCATCGTTTCACAACAAAGAAATCGTTGAACGTGGATGGAAAACTAAATTTGGAGAAGCACAAAGAGCACTGTTCAAAATTCAGCCCGCAGAGAACAGTGCTTCCCAAAGAAGGGGAAACTCTCAAATTTACAAATTATACTGCAACATTGAAAACAAAATACACAATTTATGCCGATTTTGAATCATTTATTGTACCGATAAAGAGTGGGGAAGAAGAAGAAGAAGAAGAACCGCACATCACAAGTAGCTTTACAAAAAAGACAACCCGTCACATTCCCTGTGGATATTGTTTTGTAGTGGTGAACATAGAGGGGGAAATTTGCCACGGACCGATCATCTATCGGTCGCGAGATATGGGGGAGAAGATCATTGAGAAATTTCTAGATGAAATTACAAGTGTGGGAGAACTGCTCTATCGGGATATGAAGAGTGAAATCCCAATGTTTGAATTGAGTGAAGAGCAACAAAGAGATTTTAATAGTGCAGAAAAATGCGGTCTATGTGGAAAAATATTCGCGAAAAATGACATCAAGTGTAGGCATCACTCGCACGAAACAGGTGAATTTATTTGCGCAGCTCATCAAGCCTGTAATTTAAATGGGAAATCACCTGATTTCATACCCTGTTTTATGCACAACTTTGGGGGGTATGATTGCCATCATATTGTGCAGGCATTAGGCAAGTGTAAAAAAACAATACGCTGCATTGCTCCTTCAGCAGAGAAGTTTTTCTCAATCACGGTGGGAAAAATCAAGTTTTTGGATAGCCTAAAATTCATGAACGCTTCGTTGGACAGTTTGGTGAAAAATTTGTCAGAAGGACAACAGACAGAGTCAAAATTCAAATCTATGTTTGCAGTGTTTAAAAGCGTTGAACAACGACAACTGCTTATTAAAAAAGGAGTATACCCCTACACATATATTGACTCTCCGCAGAAATTTGAAGAAACCTCCCTTCCCCCAATCGAAAGTTTTTACAATGATTTGTCGGATTCGCCTTTAGAAGAAAGGGAGTACGCACATGCACAGAATGTTTGGCAAACATTCAAGATAAAGAATTTGGGAGATTATCATAATTTGTATCTGCTTTGTGATACACTCCTTTTGTGTGACGTTTTTGAGGATATGAGGTCATCAATGTTTGAGAAATACGGTTTGGATGTGACTCATTTTTTAAGTCTTGCGCATTATTCGTGGAATTGCATGCTGCATTTCACAAAAGTTGAACTCGGCTTGATAACAGATATAGATATCTACTTGATGGTCGAGCAAAATGTGAGAGGCGGTTTAGCTGTAATACCCCATCGGTATGCTGAGGCTAACAACCCTTATATGGGAGCAGATTTTGATGCAAGCAAACCGACAAGCTATATACTCTATCTCGATGCGAATAATTTATATGGGTACGCAATGTGCGAACCTCTGCCTGATGGAAATTTTCAATTTCTATCTGAGGATGAAATCAGTCAAGTTGACTTTTTCAACTTGGCTGATGATTCAGAGTATGGGTACATTCTCGAGTGTGATCTCCAATATCCCAAAACGTTACACAACAGACACAATCATTTTCCGCTAGCGCCGACAAAAGAAGAAGCACCTCACCATCTATTGTCCGACTACCAGAAACATGAGGGACAGAAATCGTCGACAAAACTATTGGCTACACTGTACGATAGGGAAAAATACGTTTTACATTATAGGAACTTGAAACTGTATGTACAACTAGGAATGTGTCTTAAACGCATTCATCGTGTCGTAAGGTTCACGCAATCTCGCTGGCTTAAGCCCTACATCGATTTTAACACAGAGTGTAGGAGAAATGCTAGAAATACATTTGAAATTCAAAATTTTAAGGCGATGAGTAACCTTATTTTTGGAAAATCTTTACAATCCGACCGCACCCACTGTCATATAGGTAAAAAATCACCTTGCTGTGCTTTCAACGAAGGCTGTTTCAACGAAAAAGAGAGGGTAGAGAGAGTGAGAGAGAGCGAGAGAGAGACAGCTCCACTCTACTCCTATCACGTGACCCCACCCACCAGGTCGGCACCTATAAATACCACACAATAATTTGCGTTCAGTTTGATTAAGACAACGAAGCAGTGAACATGGATAATTCCAAGGTTTTTAATGTCCCCATGCTCTGTGGGAATAAAGTGAAACCTACCAGTGAGAGGTTTGGTTTGTGGCTTCTAACAGAAAACCTGTGCAATGACAACATTGTTACAGATATTGGACAAATTGATTATACTGCTGGAGAAGAACTGTTGGTGTGTGCTGATTCAAATCTTGTGCCTATTACAGAGACCTTTTGTGACAATATAATGCTTGTGAAAATTTGTGCTTTGGTGGACTGTGAGGAAATGGATAAGAGACGGTTTATTCTAAAAAAAGAAATATGTGGAGCATTCAATTTATACTTGAGAGGAAAATTCTCCAAAATGGTGTCAGCTAAACATGGAGTTAAAGCAAAGTTACCATACTTATTGGACAGTGGAAGTGATATGTCTAAAAAAATTCTGCAAGTGCTTGACAAAGACAACTATAAAGAAGTGAAACAAAAGTACCAGAATCCAGTGGGGATACCCTACAAAGTGGAGCTTGCCGATGTTCCCATCGCCACATTAATGGGGGAGTTACCAAACTTATTGGAGCAGCTTAGGAAGGAACATTTCTATCTTCTGGACTTGGACATAACACAGGACTTTGCTGGAATATTTAACAAGAGTGGGATGTGTGACTTTTTAACTACAAATCATCGTTTTTGCTTCCAAGGAGAATATAAGGAAGACTATAATGTGATTGTAGATAACGATAAAACCGTTGGGATTGATTGCTTGACTTGGGTTAATAATAATGTAAGAGTGAAAATTTATAATAAGTTTATTTGTCAAATGACAAGCCCTGGTGTAAATAAGCAGCTGGGTAACCATATTGTAGATTTTATTGCCTGTCCAGATACAAGATTACGGGAAACCTTTACCTCTGATTTAGCTAGAATGCATGGAATTACACGTTTGGAAGCAACAATTTATAACTACAGCATAGGAAATAGCACCAACTCTAAGAAATTCGATCCTATTCGAGATAGTTTGTCACTCTTAAATGACAGTAAAAATTATTTTGAAAATGCTCCAATATATTCTGTATCGTTGTCTAAGATGTGGTCCAAACTGACAGATAGTTTAAAGAATAGCTGTTGCTTGGTTTATAACAATCTTTTACAATATGTTTACTGGGGGAATAGCAACACCAAGAAATTGACTGGAGTACAAGTAAAGCTGCCCACCAATCCACAACATCGAAATAAAATAATATCCTATGTCATTTCTGCATTTAGCTTTAATTTACTACCCATTAATTATGTGGAAATTCGCGAGGATACAGACAACAGGGATAACATTAGTTTCGCACAAAAGTGTTATATTAAGAGTGGTGAGACATATTTCTCCAAGTCAACAACCACTTTCTCTACTATTGCCAAAGAGGTTAACCTAGATGAGCTAGGTCTTGTGAAAACTAGTAATCTTATACCACAAGTCTTAAGAAAAAGAGCAAACATAAACTCTAAGCTTGCTCCCTACCCAGTCAGAGAAATAGATCCCTTGTCTCCAATCACAGTGCTATCTGCTAAGAAGCGTAAGCTAGAGCTGGACGAAATTAATCTTAAACGTAGGAAAGTTGAGTTTTTAGAAGCTACAGAGTCCATAAAGAAACAGCATAAACAGCTTGTAGAATATGAGAACGAAATCAAAGATTTGAGAGAGCAGCTTGAACCATATTTTTATTCACATTGGAAGAATTTTGAACCAAGTGGGGTGTATCATGTGACTGCATTTGCTGTGAATAATAAGGAAAAATTTACATATGTTGGGGTTCTAGGGGAAAAAGATGGCTTGAAACAGGTTTACTTTGTAAAAGGGTACCATAAAAATGTTTTTCTCAATGCATACAAAGAAATAGAAGATCTTAAGAAAGTAGGCTATTTTGTAATCCCCTACAATGACGAAAAAGATATGATTTGCTTGCCAAGAGGAGAAACCATTTGTGTAATTACCATTAATGGTATGACAAGCTATAATGGTCACACATTTCCAAAAATAGAATCAATCAAATTTTCATCCAATGTATGGAAAAATTTGGAAGACACTTCCTTTACACAGTCAGAAGTGGAGCAATTCAACAACATTACAATGCTGGAAATTAAAGGGAAAGTAAAAGTAGGACAGTGCAAACGATTGGAAGAGTTAGCAGAAGGTACAGAGTTGGTCATTGTTGCAATTAAACAAGTATTGGCTAGAAATAAGAATCGGTATATATTACAGTTTGAGAACCTAGATGCATTGTATGTCTCGAATTATTGGTTGGAGGAAGAATTGGAGAGCTCTAACATAGATTTAAATTATAAAATTAGAATTAGGTTGGATGTCCTTAAGCATACCCCCAGTAGAAATAAGGAAAGAGTTGTTTTTTGTATTTAATATATTGCATTGTAAATAGAAAAATGTATTATTTTATGTTGTATTAATAAATGGAGAAATTATTGTGAATCTATCTTTTGCGTTTTCCACAAACACAATGGAGGAGGAGGAGGAGGAGGAGGAGGAGGAGAAGGAGGAGGAGAAGGAGGAGGAGAAGGAGGAGGAGAAGGAGGAGGAGGAGGAGAAGGAGAAGGAGGAGGAGGAGGAGAAGGAGGAGGAGAAGGAGGAGGAGGAGGAGGAGGAGAAGGAGAAGGAGGAGGAGAAGGAGGAGGAGGAGGAGGAGGAGAAGGAGCTATCTCTCTCTCGCTCTCTCTCACTCTCTCTACCCTCTCTTTTTCGTTGAAACAGCCTTCGTTGAAAGCACAGCAAGGTGATTTTTTACCTATATGATGACAACAGTCCTCCACCACCAAAGCGATCATGCATCAATCATACCATGGACACTGACAACAACAATGATGACAACAGTCCTCCACCACCAAAGTAGATATTTTCTGCAATGTATTATGCAAATTATATTGTCATCAACTATAACAAAGTTTCAAAAGGAACATTATTGCATTGTTCCTATACAACACCTGGTGGAGGATCACACCTAACCCATTATGAGTATGAGGCTGGTGCAGATGAGGTATGGAAAAAAAGAGTTATTATTTGTACGTTTGAAATTGACAATTGTGAATGCAATGTGTTTGAAGTTTTCCTACCCAAACGTTTTCTAAGTGTAATAAATTTTACAAATTTGGATGAATTTGAAAAACATAAGTATGTGTTGAGATTTTATAAAGTGAAGGAAAAAGTCGCAGACATTGTTATGGAAAGGACAGATCCAATTAACATTAACATTGTGGACTATGCCTACTGGGGACACCACGTTAAAAAAAGCGAGTGCAAACTCATACGGCACCTTACCGTCACTTGGAAAGTGAGTTAATCATATATAATTAATTAATTACTTATTTTAGTATATAATTGAGCACAAACTCCTATGGACTAGCTGTTGCTTGGAAAGCAAGTAGTGGATTAGGTCTGATTTTTATCTATATAACATATAGATTTATTTACAAACTATTGCACACAATAGTTCATATTACAATTTGATTTAAAAAGTTAAAAACCGGAGATGCTACATCAACCTTGCACAGCATAGATGAGTGAAGTGCAAATCTTATCTTGCAAGTGAGTTAATTGTCTTGAAATACAAGTAATTGTAATCAGATCAAGTTGTTTCTATTTCATCTATTTTTCCATTTTGTGTTTCATTGGTGTTATTAGTTGATATCATACATTACATGGCAAAAAATAAAACAATTAATTATAAGATTGGACAGAGAACGGATTTAACGGTTGTAGGCAATGTATTTCCTGTTATAGCTGCAATATGTTTTATTCTATTTGAGACTGAATGGAAGAGAGAGAGAGAGGGAGTGAGAGACTAAGTGCAAGAGAGAGAGAGAGTGAGAGACTTAGTGGAAGAGAGAGAGAGCAAGTGAGAGAATTAGTGGAAGAGAGAGACTTAGTGGAAGAAGAAGATCGACTTGAGAGGGGGATGTTCTATAAATAGAGGGGTGGGGGAAATACTGCTCTCTGATTGGTCCTTGTGGGGGGTCCCCCAAAATAACCTAGGAGGGGGGGGATCATTAATGGCCGACTTAGGAGAGGGGAGTGACTACGCCAAAAATAGCCGACTTAGGAGCGGGGAGGTGAGGAGGGGGGGTTGCAGGGGTCAAAGGTCAAAGGTCAAAGGTCAAGGTTGCCCCAGCTGTATCCATTATTACCTACTAGTGGGGTTTCTAAAGGTGAATTACTGATATAAAATATTCTGTATTTATGAAGTTTAACTAAAAGGATTTTGTAATTATTATGTTATTGATTGAATAAATTTTGATTTGATTTGAATCTTTTTTGCATGTGGGATGACCAAAACTTGATTTACCTGAAGCCAGAATAAGGCATAGAGATAAAAACGTGATAGAGACATGATTAAGAGCTAGAGATGCGGAATGACAAAAATCTTGTAACAACAATTGGAGCATTATCTAGAGGTACAGTACACTGTCATTCGATTCACAGTTATTCGCGCCTTATAATGATTAGGTGGAACTAATGACAGAAATACAGAAGGCAGCGTCTTCGCATCCACTGTTTGATAATAATCATGACTAAGAGATGCAGATCAAAAGGAGAAAGAAGACGTGAAATATTTGAATGAGAAGAAAGAGAAGATGAGGATGAATGAGAAAAAAGGAAAAAGAAGGAAAGTTTGGTGTCGGTGAAGGAGGAGGAGAAAAATAGCGGGAGGAGGAGTTGTGATAGCAGGAGGAGGAGGAGAAGGAGTAGCAGGATGTGTTGAAGGAAGTGGTGGAGGAAGAGGAGAAGATGCAGGAGTACGAGGAGAAGAAGAAAGAAGAGAAAAAGGAGAATTAGAAGGAAACGAAATAAGGCGGTGAAGGTGGAGAAGAAGAAATAGAAAGAGTTGGAGAAGGAGGAAAAGAGGAAGAAAGAAAAAAGAAGAAAAAGAAGAAGAGGGAGGAGGATGAGGAGAAAAAAGAAGAAAAAGAAGAAGAGGGAGGAGGATGAGGAGGAGAAAGATGATTAGGAGGAAGAGGTAAAGGAGGAGGAGGAGGTTGAGGATGAGAAGGAGGAAGAGGTGAAGTTGGAGGAAGAGAAGGAGAAGAAGAATGAGTAGAAGAACGAGAAGGAGAAGGAAAAGGAGTAGGAAATTGAAGAAGATGAGGAGGAGGAGGAGAAGAAGGAGATTGAGGAGGAGAAGTAGAAGGAGGAGTAGGAGGAGAAGGAGGCCTGGAGGAGCAGGAGGAAAAGAAGGAAAAGGAGTAGGAGAAGAGGTGAAGGAGGAGGAAAAGGTAGAAGAGAAGGAGGAGGAGGAGGAGGAGGAGAAGAAGAAGAAGAAGAAGAAGAAGAAGAAGAAGAAGAAGAAGAAGAAGAAGGAGAAGAAAATTTAAGAAGGAGGAGAAGGAAGAATTGAAGAAGAAAGATGAGGAGAAGGAGGAGAAGAAGGAGATTGAGGAGGAGAAGTAGAAGGAGGAGTAGCAGGAGGAGGAGTATGAGGATGAGTAGGAGAAGAAGGAGGCCTGGAGGAGCAGGAGAAGAAGAAGGAAAAGGAGTAGAAGAAGGAGAATTAGGAGGAAATTGAAGAAGAAGGAGGAGGAGGATAAATAGAATAAGGAGACGAAGTAGAAAAAACGAAGGAGAAGGATAAGCAGAAGTGAAAGAAGAAGGAGAAGACGAAGAACAAGGAATAATAAAAGGAGGTGGAAGAGGAAGAAGAAATAGAAAATGTAGGAGAGGAAGAAGAAGAGAAGAAGAAAAAGAAGAAGAAGAAGAAGCAAAAGAAGAAGTTGCTTATTATTCAAATAATAATGCCATAATAATATTCTAATGCCGTTACTGCTGTCCCAGAAACAAGTCGGCTGGTACATCCTCTCTCCTTTCTCTCCAAGATCATCATCATCTTCTTCTTCTTCTTCTTCTTCTTCTTCTTTCTCTTCTCCTCCTACAGGAAAGGATCAAGGAAAGACGGAGATGGAAAAACGAAGGCAAATAGAATCTTCTTCTTCCCATTGTTGAGTATTACATAACTGTTGACTTGATTATACTGTAATATAGGCACAATAGTAAAATAGCAAAACTAAATTTCCATTCGTGATGTTTATTTATAACGAACAAGATAGCTTGCATAGTGGAGCATCAAATACTCGAGGATAATCACCATATCGAAATCAAACACATGCTGTTAAATGGTGAAGGACAGATTGGAGCCGTGTGAATACCACCATATGTTTGCATGTGTTAGATTTTGTGATGGTGATTATCCTTGAGCATAAATGATGCATTCAAATAAAGATTACAAAGATTTGATCGAAATTATCCTTTAAAAAGCTTACAATAACTGAAATCCAGAAGATACTACTTTTTTCAATTTTCAAGAACCATTTCAGTAGCAAAGATGTTTTAATTTGCATGATTTTATTCATGAAATGAGACCTATTATTTATTTATTCACATACTAATGCCCGGTTTCTGGTTGTTCTTTAAGTTTAATGGACCATTAACCCATTGCTCCAGCATTGAGTTAATGGTCCTTTAAGTTGATGAACAACTCAGAAACCGGGCATTAAGCTCACTGAGTACTCCATGAGGGGCCTTATTAACTTAAAATAAATTTAATAACAATAAAACATTATTAACTTAAAATTTAACTGAGAGGAAGAAAGAAAGTTAACTCAGAAAAGAAAGAAAAACAAATTAATTCCTCAAAACTGAAATTAATCAAGATAAGAAGAAACAAAATTCATCGAGAAATTAAGGAAAGGTAAAAAATATATAAATGAATGGCTTGAGGAACAAAAAACTCAATCAATATTAGCTCTGAAGGAAAAGAAATATCTTCAGAGTGAAAAAGGAAAGTGTAAGTAGAGGAAGTTTAGTAAAATTTTCAAATAATTAATCATCAATCGAGCGATACGATATTTCACAGGATTTTCTAAAGTTATGGAAATGGTCAGAAAATGGATCAATAAATATGTTGAGTTGGATTATGTTTATTTTCTGGTATTGTATAAATCCTATATTGATTGTATTGTTATTGAAATAAATTGCACTTTCTTCAACAAATATGTGTAACTGAAATCGTATTTTAAAATTGTATCATTTTTATTATCTTAATCTTATACAGAAAAACCTGTGTAAGGCGGAACTCCACCGGACTGAAAAAAATTTCTGTTTTGGCAGGTTTCCGGGTTAGACAGGGTGATCATACTGTACAAAATTCCTAGGGACCGGATGAAACATTCCGTTTCAGCAGGTATCCGTCTTAGACAGGTTTTACTGTAGATGCATTTTTCAATGTATAAATTTCGCTTATATTTTCATTAACTCTTTGTCTATGTCCTATTGCATAGAATGTTTTTTAAAAGAACCTTAATCGTGTTTTGATGCAGGAAGATTGAAATAAATTATTCTGGTTTCTACTTTCTTGCAGATTTAACTCCTAAGTGAGATCCGACTCACCTATAGATGGAGAATAGAACCTTTTGTGTCATCTATTATTCATTCTAGTAAAATGACTGAACAAAGTGAATCTCAAATAAAAAACCTACACTATCCAAATCATAGACTATATACAGACATATATATATACATTATTTAGAAATCTCTGGGAGAAAGCTGGAAATCTTAGTTCATCACCCATAGCGTAGTATATAGAGTTATACAGGTAGGCCTTACTCGCCGGCAAGCCTACGAAGAATAAAAAACGGCAAAAGAAAAAGAAAGACGAAAAAAATAAAGAAAAATAAAAAGAATATAAAGAAGAAGAGGAGGAAGTAGAAGAAGAAAAAGGAGTAAAAGGAAAAGGAGTTGGAAATTGTAGAAAAAGGGTGACGAGGAAAAATATAATAAGAAGAAGAAGAAAAAAGGAGGATGATAAGGAGGTTAAGCAGAAGTTGAAGAAGAAGGAAGATGGGGAAAAGGAGGAGAAGCACGAAGAGGAAAAGTGGGAGGTCTGGAAGATGAGCAGTAGGAGGAGGAGGAGGAGGAGGACGAGAAGCTGGAGGAGCAGGAGAAAAAGAAGGAGAAGAAGGAAAAGAAGCTGGAGGAAAAGGAGAAAGAGAAGGAGAAGAAGGAAAAGGGTTTGGAGAAGGAGAAGGAAATTGTAGAAGAAGGAGGAGGAGGAGAAGAAGAAGAAGAAGGAGTAAGGGGTTTGGAGTATTAAAGGGTTTGGAGGGTTTGGAATATTTAATTATTATTATTATTATATATTTATTACTATTTTATTATTTACTATTTTTTATTAAAGTTTTTTTTTATTTGAGCTAGTCTGGCCAGTTCGACAGATGAAAAACAGCAACTAGCTGTTTATTATAAAAGTCCAATTATGCCAATATAGTACATTTCATGTCCTATTAAAATATAAATCTAGTAATTTCTAGTCAACTGGCAGAACTTTTCATAATTTTTGGAAAACTAAACTTTTAGAAATTAGAAATTATGACTAGTTTAAATTTATCATGTTCACTTTATTTCTATATTTATTCTGCTCGTAAATACTACAATTTACATTCAAATCAATAACAGAAAAATACAGTCAACATTTTTAATAGGGTTGAGTTTGGGAGAGAGCATTTTGTCCCAACTTCACTCCCAACAAAAGCTATCACCGTACGGTATTCATGAACGGTCATTCAGATTCTCTTGTCTCGAGGGAACCTTGAAATGTAAAGTATTTATATGGGCATTTCAAGAGTCCCTCGAGACAAGAGACATTGAAGGAAGGTTCATAGCTACGGCCCTGAGTCCTTGTATTTCAAGGTCTTCTCGATTTTAATCTACGACAGCGGTTACCAAAGTGTGGGTCGCGTAGCAAATTTTGGTGGGTCGCGGAATATATGACAAACCTAATCTCTTTCTGGATCAAAGTTAAGACTGAATATCCGTAGATATCTGAAATGGCATTAATGGAACTCATGAGATTCACAACAACCTACTTATGTGAACGAACCTTTTCAAGTTTAATGTTAAAATAAGTACAGAAACAGACTTTGTGTAGAGAATGACTTGCGATTGACAACCTTATTCAATCCTGACATTTAGGCAATTGTCAGTAACGCCAACCAATGTCACAAATCGCATTAATTGTCATTGTCATTCCTGTGTTTTTCCTGATTGAAATGAATTTTAAAAATAGATATAAGCTTTATTAAATAGTATTTGTAATTCATGGTGAAAATGTTACATTTGTCATAGGCCTATATATAATAATTACTTTCTCCTTATACCCTTGCTTTTAGTTGAGTTTAGGTTTAGATACACACATACACACCCACACACACACACACATATATATATATTTATAAAAGTGTGATAGCAATGGTGTAAATATATATATTTATTTATTTATTTATTTAAATATACATAGTGGGTCGCAAAATACCTCAAATTCGCGGTGGTGGGTCGCCGAAGGAAAAAGTTTGGGTACCGCTGATCTACGGTTTCATGTGGATTTTATTCCATTCTGCTTATCGAGATAATGATAACATTTATTGAATTAGGATGGTTTTTTCTGTTCTGAATGATAGATTTTTATTAAATCTGAGAGTTCAAATTTATATCATCAATAGAGTGGTTGAATATCATAATTATGTAATGAAAGTAACTGAAAATGAAAGTAACTGACTCTTGTCAGTTGAAATCGATCTGTTACAATATTTTTTCTACTGGTAGTAATAAAATATTATCAAGTTAAATTTCCAAATATTTTATAAAAAAAGCATCACTGTTGTTAATTTGACGAGTATATTTATCAGGATATCAATTTATCAAGTATAGAATTCATTTAACTATATTTATCGAAATATAAATTTATTATTGAAATGTCTTCAAATTATTTATTGGGATATGAATAGAAAAATTTCACATTTCCTTGGATGGAATAATACTGATAAGATTGAAAGAATAAGATTTAATTGTATTTTGTAAGATACAGATAGCCATAGAATAAAAAATGATAATAAATACAAGAGATAGTGAATGTGATATGTGATAGAATCAGTATTATGTATTATATTATGGAAAATATAATGAGGCCAGTCGTTTCAATTTACTAAAATTTTAGCATAATTGATCCTTCGACGATCAACTGGATTCAATAACAATACATATTATTTTACTCTGAAAGATACAGATAGCCTTCAGTGAGCAATGGAATAAAAAAGTATCAGAAATACAATACCATAGCGTGTCCGACGGATCTCCAAAATGGCTCTAACGATTTTGATAAAATTATGAATATAGGGGCTTTTTGGTGCAAAAATACGATTGCGCTAGGTCTCATTCTTGTAAAAACTCGCTGAAGGACACAAAAAGGAGAAATATTTCCTTGAAGGAACAGCTGATAGAAGACAACAGTTTTCTATCATATGGTAGGCCCTTAGCAGTGTTATTTACGCTGTCTGGAACGGTAAAACTTACGCGAGTACTGTGTAGTCGGAGCCTTGCAGTCATGTAGGAAACATATGACTGGAAGGACAAAGCTCAGTTTATGATTTATCCATTATTTCTTTAGTGTTTCTTTAATATTATTATGCCTTATTGTGGCTTGAGATGAGTTAAGTTTATTACAATAACTCTGGATTTAGGCAAGCTAAGAAGATGCGGTTTGTGATATAACCCATCAAATTGCATGGATAGTCTTTAAGAAAATTTTCAAATTAATTTCTTGACTGGCACATAGTTTGGCTGTAAGATCACAAAACCGGAAAAATTAAAAAACTCACGAAAATTTGGCTACTCATATGTCTTAGCTCAATTTGAAAAATGTTTTTTCCGATTTTGATGTCAATGATGTCGGAGAGTAAGATACCTACAACATAACTTGAGACCAACTTTTCATTTGTATATTGAGTAGCTATCGAGTTGAAGACTATTCATAACGAAAACCCGTCACTTTCCAAGTGCAGTACAGGGGAAGCCTGTATTACACTTCCAAGAAGAATTACCAATAATAAGCTGAATGCGACATGTTATATGAATTTGGATCGTTCCAATGAGCTGAGGTGAATGAGCCATGAGCGTGACAAGCCGTCTTGAGTGAGGACTGACATAGGGGTTTCCCCTCTACCCAACCATCACCAATCTTGAAAAATTAAAGTTCTATGAGCTGGTAAACTCGAAATTCAGATTCAGTTTCTCAAAATATATATAAATACTGATTAAAAGAACACATTATTCTTGATGTATAGAAAAAGTAATGATGAGGGGGGACCGCTTCAAAGAATAACGCGTCGCTAATCCCCCATGGTATGTACCTGGAGAATGATTAATAGAAGTAACAATTAGGGTGCTTGCACAGTGGGGCACCCAATCTCCGAGGATAACCGAGTAGTGCTGGAGGTGGAAGAAGTGAAGAAAAGAAAAATTTAGAAGAAAGAGTAAGTGGGAGAGAGTGAGAAAATAGGAAATGAGCCGGAAATGCCAGTAAAAGAAATAAGGCAATAATTACATAACAGACAATTAATTAGAATAGACTGCAATTGAATCCCGCTACGTTAGCTTCATTATTCTTGGAGGTGGAGAAGAAAATAGATTGTCATTGTTTTCTTTTTATTCAACAATTATTGATTACATCAGCAAATTACTCTATTTCTTATTCAATCTTTTTAACATAACTGGTTAGGTATAGACGAAGAAGAAATTTGACCATTTCTAAAATAAAAAATCTTCTTTCATATTTTTCACTGTTATGTTTGTACAGTTGTGTAGACTCAATAGCTCTCACATTTAATTAGGCCTAAGCAGGGGCGCAATAATTTCATTCTGAAATATCAGCAGGGGCGTATATAAAGTCCCTCCCCTCTGAAATCAGTGGCGTAGCCAGGGGGGGCCCATGGGGCCCGGCCCCCACCCCGAAATTTCAGAAATAAAAAATTTTCAAATAACTAATAGATAAGGACTTATTAAAGCCGAAGGGTTCTATCTGTTTTGTTGTATTATAACGAACAGATTACAGAAATCCTGTTTGTGTAATGGAATATAGCTACAGTTATAGTCAGATTAATGCATTTTTTTAATTTTTCCTCAATATTTACTCATATAGAAACTTGTTAGGTGCTCGAATGGATAATTTTGATTTAAAATGACCTACGAAAACGAATAAAACATGCTAGAAAACTGTGACTACCATAATTATTTATTTATTACATTAAATAAAATGCAATTTTCAAGTTTTAAGTGGATTAACTTTGTTAATTATTGATAAATCACCTTTTAGAATAAACTCATCTTGTAGAAAATTTAGTTTTGAAGTTAAAATTCAGTATAACCCACTAGCCTGAACGCACCCAAAGTTCATAAAATCGGGATTTTATAAATGAAAACACACAAATAAATGCAAGTTCTATGCAAGCGTGTAAAATCAGAGTGCTATGATAAAAAAATTCCGATTTCATGAACTTTGGGTTGGGTGCGTTTTAGGCTAATGAAATGAATTATATGAAACTTATAATAATTAGTATTAATTTTGAGATTCAGTACATAAGTTAAGTATGATTAGTTCCAAATCAAGGGTTTTGACTCAAAATAGTCACAGATATCGGTATATCAAACTTTATCATTTCATACCTGGCCACCTAGGTTCTTGGGTAGTAATTTTTCAAGACTTTCTTTTGAACTTTAGAGCCTAACAAGTTGTCTAGATTAGCTTTTCACACCACTAAATTTAAAAAAAATCCGGACCCTCCTATACCGCAGACCCCCCCCCCCGAAATTTAATCCTGGCTAAGTCACTGCCCACACCCCCCCTTGGTGAGCCCCCCCCCCTGAAATCTAATCATGGCTACGCCACTGCCTGAAATGAAGATAAATTTCGTAAAACAAACCTTCACACACACTCAATTTTTTTTGTTTGAGCCCTTTTTAAAAATAACATTATACTAAGAATTTAGCGTCATTTAATCTTTGAATTTCTAAAATTATGTACAATACTAGTCTATACTGAAACAAGTAATGTCAAATTTGTTATTATTGGTCTTGGTCACCCTAACATTTCATTTAATTTTTAAATTTAATTTAATTTCAAAATTGTAATTCATATCTGCCACTAAGAAAATGAAATTCAAGAATATTTTTAAGACGCATTTGAAAATTGCAGACAGCTGATTGCTCAAATCAGATCAGATTTCACAAGTCTGGATGAATTTATAGAAGAATACTAACACATACTGTAGTTTTCATATAACTTGGCAGCAGTATGCTGGGTTCAGATGTAGCATGTTCCATCTGCTACACGCTGCCAAGTTATATGAATACTACAGTACATCGCTGAGCATTCCTCAATGAAAGGTCCATGCCAAATTTCAATGAATTTGGTTCACGCGTTCAGCCGTAAATACGTTACAGACAGATGCAAAACGGTCGACTTGAAACAGAGACCTCTCTTCGTTCGTTCAATTAGAAAACAATAAAACATACATCGCAGGTGTTGAAGTTTTGAATAAGTGCTATGAGGAAGCAAAATAATAAAGTGCAAGCAAATTTGGAAAATCCATACACATACATCGCTGGGCATTCTTTATTAAAGGTAGACTAGATTCATGCAAGATTTCATTGAATTTGGTACACTCGTAAAGCCGAAAAAAACCTAACCTAAAATACCTAAATTTACCTAACTCAACCTAACAGGCGAATGCAAAACTGTCATCTTAAAACGCTGACCCCTCTTTGTTCAGTAAAAAAAACAAGACGTCTAGTTTTGTGAAGTGGGTTTCTTGGTGACAACTGGCATTTCTAAATTTGATCATACATGATTTTTTGCATAGAAGCTGAAGCACTGAACACCAGGTGATATGAGTACCCGAAACGGGCGTCATCTGTTCCGGTCATACATATACATATATATATATATATATATATATATATATATATATATAATACGCCCCACATGAACACACTTCACATCAACTACGTAATCTGTGCGTCCGGTTTACCCAAGGTCGCATTTTCTGTTCTTGCCTTCCGGTTAGTCAATATTTTGCCGGTTGAACGACTGGAGGATCCGATTAATATTAACGTAACATTACGTTATGCGGAATATCCTGCGGAAAGTTTCTAGGCACTATACAATAAACGGAAAGAATGAAGAAACCTCTATCAATTTATTGACCGAACGAAGAGAGGTCTCTGTTTCAAGTCGACCGTTTTGCAGTCTGTCTGTTTGTTTGTAATGCATTTACGGCTGAACCGATTTCTTTGAAATTTGGCATGTACTTTCCTTTTAGTGCTGCGCAGCCATGTATACATAAGGTTATCTAAATTTTGTTGCATTCAAAGGATAATTATAAGGAAACACGGAAAGGCAACCACGCCTTCTTCAAAAGGAGCATCTGAATTTTAAAATGAGCTTCATCATATGCAATTGGAATCAGATTCATAGATAGTCCTCTGTACTCGCCCCCCCCCCCCCCCCCCCAACATACATCAGGTTGAGCCTCATTGATATGAATAAAGTTATCATTCATATTTGTTTGTTTTATTTCTAATATTTCAATTTAACAAGTGACTACTAAGTGAATTATATTTAAATCAACTCATTCATCAGACATCTAATACATGAGCAATCAGCTGTCTCGCAAATAGAAAACACAGCCTTGTTGATGTGATACAGAGTGGCCTTTTGTGAAAAGCAAACATGAAATAGACTAATAGACGAATTGAATCAAGGGTTAGGAAGGATGATTGTGTTTAATTTTGCGATGGTGATTATTATTGAGAGTACATGAAGTATGCTCCTCTGTGCAAGCACCCTTATTCTTGGGCGTGAGGTCTACTGTTCACGGAGCTACTAGGAAAGATAATAAAGAAGTTAATTTATTTTGAAAATATGGGTTCGGGGGAGCTTCCCCCAGAAAGTTTTTGAAAAAATCCCTCTAAAACTAAAACCAGACCGATTCTAAGCATATCCAAGTGATTCATCTATTTCAACCCATGTTTTGTGTCAAATTAAATTTTATGTTGCTCTTGCGTCATTCTAAAAAGGAGATCAACCATGAATTTTTTAATGAAATAATAATTCAATTTGAAAAAAATTAAATAAATAAATATTTTTTTGCAATTTGAAGCAGGACTTCTTTTAACAGTTTTTACTCTGTTATTTCTGACCCCCGTCTTCCTGGTTGGGGTACCAATACAATACCATACTTGAATATCTATTTTACAAAAGGTCTGGGGTTTTTCCCGGAGGAAATTTTTCAAAAATAACGTCCTGAAATCACATTTTGAGCGATTTTGGACATGAATTCATCTATTTCAACCCACCCACGTAATGTATTTCATCAAGTTCTTGCCTCATTTTAAATAGGTTATCAATAGATTAGCAAAAAAATTGATGCATGCCTATTTGAAATTACACTTAGCTATTTTCCATCCTCTAGCCTTGATTATGGTACAATACTGTACTTATATTTTTGAAAATTTATATTCAAAAGCGGGAGGCTTTGAAAGTAACCTATAAAAGTAACCTTTGGAAGGGTTACCCCGAAATTTGTCGAAAAAATTATCTCTGTAAAACCACATGTTTAGCTATTCTAGATTTCTTTTATTACTTTTTTTGACAAAAAATCTCAAGGCTTGTTGAAGTTCCATTTTTGTCTCAAGATATCAGATTGGGGGGAGAGAAATCTATCCCCTCTCCAATAGTTACGCCTAAAGAAGAAGAAGAAGAAGAAGAAGAAGGAGAGAAAAGAAAGAGAACGAATGAAAGAAGAAGATAAAAAGAGGATGATTGAAAGAAGAAGAAGGACGAAAAAAAGAAAGAAAGGATGAATGAAAAAAGAAGAAAAATTACGAATGAAAGAAGAAGAAGAAAGAGGACGAATGGAAGAAGAAGAAAAGAAGGAGGAGAAGAAGAATGAGAACAGATAAAAAAGAAGAAAAAGGGCGGATGAAAGAAGAAGAAAAAGGACGAATGAAGGAAGAAGAAGGAGAGTAAGAAGAAGAAGGAGAGTAAGAAGAAGAAAGAGAACGAATGAAAGAAGAATAAAAAAGGGGAAGAAGATGAAGACATAGAAGAAAACTCTTCTTGCAGTAGTGTTTTACTTTTACAATACGAATCGCAAACATCTACAAAATGAACAGGCTATAGTGCAAATAATATGAGAAGTGACTATTGTTAGGGCGCCTTACCACAGCATAACATCTGATCCATCCATTCATTCATTTTGATTGAGTAATGGCTTCTGCTTGATGCTCCAAACTATCATGATATCTCTTTTGAAGCTATTGGAATTAGCCAGGCGGGAAGGCTTCACATTCAAGCTAGAGCAATTTCTCTTTCAACTCGCCATTTATGTGCCTCTTCATTTGCCTCTTTCCTCTTTCAAAATATGAGAAGGTCTCTGATAGAATAAAGAATTTGCAATAAGTGGCTTTCTCGGGCAACATCATAGTAGTTCTGTGAACAGTAGACCTCACACCCAAGATTAAGGGTGCTTGCGCAGAAGAACATAGGCTACTCAATGCACTCAATGATAATCACCTTCGCAAAATATAAACACAATCATCAGACCTAACCCATGACCCAATTCGCGTAGTCTATTTCATGTCTGTTTTTCACAAAAGTTCTGTATCACATCACCAAGGCTGTGTTTCTATTTTCCAAACAGCTGATTGTTAAATCAGATCAGATTTCACATGTCTGATGAATGAATTTAAAGAACAAAATTAGTGGAATTTGTATAATTATCATTTACTTAGTAATTACTTCTTTTTTACTTGATTGGAAGATAATAAATGATTGGTTTCTCTCTAATAATTATGTTATTGTTATGAATGATAACTTGATTCATATGAAGGTATATTCAAGTCTTGATATTCAAGTAAATGATAAATATACAAATTTACGACTAAACGTAAATGTATGTGTAAGAATTTTCGAAATATCTTGCATTTAAAGGATATTTAAAAGGAGAAAAGTAAGGCTATCAGGCCTCCTACCGTGGGAACATATGATTTTCAAAATGAGCTTCTACATCATGTGCATTTTGAATCAGATTTAAAGATAGCCATCTTATTCATCTGGTTGAGCCTTCATATAAATTAAATTACCATTCATAAAAATAAATATTTGAGAGAAACAATTTCTAATATTTTTATAAAGTTAATAACAAGTGATTACTAAGTAAATGAGAGTTATACAAATTTAATTGATATTCTTTTATCAACTCATTCATCAGACATGTAAAATCTAATTTGAGCAATCAGCTGTCTCGCAAATTGAGAACACAGCCTTATTGGTGTGACACAGTGACCTTTTGTGGAGAACAGACGTGAAATAGACTACGCGAATTGAATCAAGATTTGGTTTGATGATTGTGTTTAATTTTGTGATGGTGACTATCATTGAGTACATGGAGTATGTTGCTCTGTGCAAGCACCCTTATTCTTGGGCGTGAGTTCTACTGCTCACAGAGCTACTAGTAGTCGATTGTTTCGTGGAGAAGATAATTATGGGACTCACCTCTTACGTATTATACGGAGGCCACTATTCAAAAAGCTTAACCTAACCTCGCTACATCGTGAATTCCTAGATATTGAATTCAATAGTTTAATCCAACATAGGCAATCTTCAGAATATTCCAATGAACAGTGACGCTAGTTACTAGCGAGGTTAGGTTGAGCTTGTGAAATGGTGGCCTCCGTATAATAGGTAAGAGCTGCAGTCCCATATCTTCCTCACGAAACAAATGACTAAAAGAATCAAAGATCGATGTGAAAGAAACGTTAAGTCTAGATTTGGATTTGGTACAGATATCGATTATCGACATTTTCATTCGAATTAGATTATTTCCTGGGGAAGATATGGAACTGCTCGCTACGTAAGAACCTTATTTTTATATTAGACCCCCAAACTCAAAAATCAATAGCGATTTCACTGGGACTATGATGAGGCTATATAGCAAATTTTAAGGCAAGAATTTTCCTTACAAGTGCTAGAGTATAGACGGACGAAGGCACGATTTCAATAAGGCCCTGTCAGGTCCTTAATTATTAAGTATCCAAACTCATAAGAATCATTACCTGTTTAGCAGCATTGGAGAGAACATTGACTTGATAGGAAGTAATCCATGCTTTCGGACTCGATCACAGTTTTTTCGTAGCAATATTATCACTATTCCACTTACCAGTGCTTCATTATCACTATCACGCTGAGATATAAAGTTTAACGAACTATTTATCACCAATTAATACGTTTTAAAAAGAGAATATAATTAATATTCACGTAAAAGTAGCAAGCTACCGTACGCAAACACGGCATGGCAAGCAATAACACGAAAGGATGAGATCGTAGGAGTGGGGGCTGGTGGGTAACTGCGATCGATGACGTAATCAATAGAGATCAGCTGATAGCCTGAACAACGACGCTCGAAAGCATCCTTGGCGCCTAAATTTGAATTTTTATGACGGACCCTATTGAATCCGTGCGGTTGTCCGCCGTCCGTGCTCTACCTCTCAAATGGAAGATTTTAAACTCCTAACAAATAAAATCTAACGAATTTCATGACTAACTGGAATTTGTATCAATAACCTATTCTACTATTTTTGTCTATTGTAGTTTATTTCAAGTACAAAATTTCCTGATCATCCATTAAAAAAAAATTTAATTGCTGATGATGCTCACATGAGTCTCTTGAAATAAGTGTTTGGATTTTAAGTTCATTGTTTTACAATAAATTGCTGGGTCAAATTGTTCGTAACAATTTATTGTTCAAATTCTTCGATTATACATATCATGGTACCCAAAAAATTTTCGCAAATCATCATATACTCAATTAATTTATCATATCACTCCAAATAAATAATAAAGATAATCCTTACTAAAAAATGATATAATGAAACAATAACTGAAATAATATCATATAATAACTTCAAATATGATAAGGTTCACTACAATGTTTTAGATGGAATGTTTCAAATAAAGAGAAATGATATACTTGATATCAGATTTGAGATATCAAATTTGGTCTATCTCAAGGTTATTTTTTACATATTTTAGAATGTAAATCAATCCCTATGTAGTCGATGTTATTCAAGGTTTATTATTGATGTATTTGTTATATAGATAGAATATAAATTTGATTTTAATATGGGTTTATTGGTTTCGACGAATAAATTTATCATATTACTTTAAAAATAGTAAATATGGACCTTACCAAAACAAGGTAATATGAAGTAATAACTGGAACATTAATATTAATAAAATATCTTCATCTATAGTTATTGACCCAGAGGTGCACTCAGGAGGGGGGGGGGGGGGGAGCTCATAGGACAGCGTTTATAATAATATTGTTACACAATTAAGAAAATACGTTTTAAATATTTTTTGTATTTATGTTTTCATTCTAACCCACGACTTTTTATATTCTCCAATACATGCTGCTTTGAATAATTTATTTTGAAACATTGTTAAGGGCGACGTGCGAGATATGAGAGATCAAAATGAAAAAATGTTAAATGCCGGTTGAGGTCATCTCTTTCTGAGGATTTTTTGTCACCATTAATGCTAATGGCGGTTGAACGAGATTTGTTTACAAACATTGACAAAAATATTGCTATAGATGTGTTGGCTAATTATAAAATGATGTACTTAAATTAAAACTAATTAATTAGTTAGTAGGTTCAAAGCAGTATTTTTTTAAATTTAGTAAGTAATAAAAAATTTCTTAACCAAGAAAATAGAACAAAGTTGAATGTTGTCAATTCCACTGCTTATTATGGAGTTCCACAACAACAACAAAAAATGTACATATAAATATCTCAGACATAGCTGACACAAGAGAATGAAATAGAAACTATTATTATTCTTTTATTTTTAACCGACTTCCAAAAACAACAAGGTTACTATATTCGACCTGTTTTTTTTTATGTTTGTACATCAATCATTTGAACAATATTGAACCGATTTCGATGAATTTTTTTTAAATGAAAGAGCATCGCTCAGCGGTGGTCCCATACAAGTTTCGCAAGGATCGGCCCAATACTTAGCCCAATATTAAACAAAAAGGAGCATTCTTCGATGTCTTCATTTCAATCAAGTTTGAATAGGATAGTTCCACACATAACCGCCAATCGGATAACCGGTGTTGTTTACCAGGCTGATCATTGTATCATATGGAGCGCTTTACATCTAGACGGTTTTTCGAAATCATATGATGCAATGCAATTATGCCGGGTAAACGACATCGGTTACCCAAAGCTGGTTCAGTGTGAAAGAAGTCTTTAATGTCCCGTTTTGACCAATCACATGAACTTAATTTGAATCGAGAGTAAGAAGAATATAATATTTCTGTCTATATGTTCATATGAAAATTATTGTAAATAATTTAGTTGATGTTATTATTGAGTCATAGGAATAAGGTTATTTAGTTGCAATCATAACACAAAAAATATCGTACATAACTCGTCCGGGAAGATGTTTACCATACTCGTATGATAATACCGCACTCAACTTCATCTCCTGCGTTTACTTATCATATTTTCAATAAGCACAATATTATCCACACTTGTAACGTAATATAGGCCTACTATTTCAGTGTAGGTATATTCTGAAAGGGACCACATCAAAATGATTTTTAGTTACTTAACTTTCGATGTTATAAATTAATTATTGGCTTGCTAATTTGATAAATATTTCATAATGTAGGCTTTAAGAAATTTCTCATGTTTTCAAAGTTTGAAAATTCAACTAAAAAGCTTAAAATAAAACATATTTTAAAACAAAAAAAGAAACCGACTTCAGTGAAATGATAAAATACTCACGTACTAAAAAGTTTAAAATAAAGTATTTACTTTAAACTGAGAAAATTTTAAATTTCATACAAGTAATCTTTTGAAGTCGGCGCCAAATTTCCCATAAACTTCTAAAATATAACAGAATTACTCTGTGATGTTTTCCATGACGAAATAATTGAACAATCTCATATCAAAACTGACACTGTATTTCAGTAAAAGTGAGTGTAAATCACATTTAATTGAAATACAGTGTTAGTTTTGATATTAGATAGAATTTCTTATCAATCACTTCCTGGTGGTTCGGAACCCACCTAGAACTGCAGGTTCAACTCATCAATCTCCATCATCCAATTCATTACCCACGCAAAACTCTCAGACCTATGTGGGCTTCATCCTCCAAAAAAATACAGTGTTAGTTTTGATATTAGATAGAATTTCTTATCATCTTTATAAAATATTTGGCGCCGACTTCAAAAGATTACTTGTATGAAATTTAAAATTTTCTCAGTTTAAAGTAAATACTTTATTTTAAACTTTTTAGTACGTGAGTATTTCATCATTTCACTGAAGTCGGTTTCTTTTTTTGTTTAAAATATGTTTTATTGTATATCTATATTGGGAAAAAGATGCTGTTCCATGTAAAACGTCGTCGTCAACTTGTACTCTCGTCAACTCCCTCTTCTATTCATAGTTGGGTAGGTTCAAATGCAGGAATATGCAATTATTATATAAAATAATATCATATTTGATATATAATAATAAATATTTATATATATATATATAAATATATAATATAGAAAATAAAAAGTCAGTGAATCAACAATACGAAACGTATCGAGTGTAAATGTGTAAATACGAGTGGACAATACTGAGACTTGTTTATTAGAAGTCCCTAGAATTAAATCCAGTAAATTATAGGATGTGCAGCAATAATAATTAAATGTTTAGCAGCTTATATTACAGTGAATAATAATAATTTATTATTATTTATAATCATAATCATGATAATAAGAACTGTGTGTACAGAGTTGATTTCAAAACCTGTGCGCAGGGTTTTTGTTCATATTTTTTTCAAAGTTTCTTGTTCTCTGCTGTAAAATCACTTCCTGGTGGTTCGGAACCCACCTAAAACTGTAGGTCCAACTCATCAATCACCATCATCCAACTCATTAACCCACGCACAGGTCTCGGACCTATGTGGGCTTCATCCTAAAAAAAAAAAAAAAAAAAAAAAAAAAACTGCATATTATTAGTGCTTTAAATGTTATCTATTGCAGTGAGGAAAAATTAGTTTCTTCAGTTATTTTGTGAAATATGGGTGCTTAAAGCTGAACGTTTTAGGCTTTTGGGGGCAATTGATCTCACCTATGAGTGATTTTAAACTTTTCCTTAATTAAGACACCTTGAGGTATAAAATAAAATATTTTTTATTACATTTTTACAAATAGTTCTTTAGAAACATTTTTCAAAAAGTGCATTTTTCTGCAGATTTAAAAAGTGTATTTTGGAAAAAACTACTAGCTTGATCGGAGGAAATAATATGCCATTTTATTCCTTGAAGTGTTTGTAAGTCACAGAAAATTAATCATAAGTTTAAAATCACTCATATGTGAGATCGATTGCCCCCAAAAACCGAAAAATTTCAACTTTGAACCCCCATTTTTCACCAAATAATTGGTGAGAAAAACTTTTCCTCACAGCAATAGATAACATTTTAAAGCACTAATAAGATCCAATTCAATAAACTTGAAAAAATTATGAACAAAAATCATGTACTTAATGAGTTGATATGAAGCGGTTTGTATGAACAGCAACATGATTCCAGCGACCCGAGAGCAGCGAATACATAAGACCCAAGCGCATAAGTCTAGCGCCGCGTCGGTCATTGTGGCCGACGTCTCAAAAATGACAATAAATCACTCAATTTTCACTTTTCGATTCAGAAAATCAGTCAAGCATGTTTATATATGATTAAAGAAACTTAGTTCATCAATGGCCTGAACGGAAAGTTTTAAACATTTACATGACAGTCAACGTGTTAATTATTTTAAATAATAATTTCAAAAAATAGATTACAGTGTCAGTTTTTATATTAGATATAAGTATTTCATCATTGAAAACATCACAGAAAGTAGAGGAAAGTGAAATGAATTTTGATGAGAATGAAGTGGTCACAAAATGAAAAGTGTAACAAAATGAATATTCATTGATGAATATAATGAATGGGATGATGAAAAGATGGCCTGATTTCGCTTTCAAAGTAACAACTGCATGTTAAACTGTTTGTTTGTTGGTGTTTTCTGGTCGAAGAGATTCATGATAAGAAAGGAAAATGAACTGAATAAATCTGTAGATTATTTTAGATATGGTCGAATTATTATCTTCAACTAACTGTAACTGCTAGTATTGTACAGAGTAATTCCCTTACTTATCAAATCGTTCTCTCTCACTTTTTCACTCTAACTCTCTCTCACTCTTTCTCCTCCCTTTCTCACCACACACTTCCGCACCGTTCGGCGCGGCGGTCTTGAGATGGCTGGGCGAGGGTGATCGAAGTATAATCAAGAAGTTTTAAGCTGTGTAAATGGGTTGAGAGGTTTTGTGTATGTGTGTGGCGTGTGTATGTGTATGTGAGGGGGGGGGGGAGTGTGTACGCGAGTGATTTGAATAATTATTTTTCTTTAATCATAATTTTTTTTTAAAGTGTTCGGGTTATTATTTTACAGTTAGCAATATTTCCTATTTCCCTCGCACGACTATCATAAATATTATTTTTCTTTCATTCTCTCTCTTTTTCTCATATTTTTTTTAGAATTATTTGAGTATTTTTTCTCTTTTTTCAAGAGATAACACATGTTTTATTTTCATTCTTATAGAAAGATTTGTGTTAATTTTATTTTATTTCTAAGATATGTATTTATGAATTAGAATTGTATGGGAGGGTTAAGTGGTAGAGAGGGCCGAGTGCGCCTTAACTTCACCCTCCCAGGTTTAAATAAAGGCAGTTATTCAATTCAATTTACTCTCTTCCTCTCTCTCTCTCTCTCTCTCTCTCTCTCTCTCTCTTTCTCTCCTGGTTAAAGTGTCAAGAATGAACGAATCTTTGTCCAAACTTCGCCATTTCATGTGATTGCATCACTTAGATTGTCATCACCAGAGCTTATATCATTAATTACATACAAACATCATTGTACATAATTTCTAGCACTATAAAAATCATATTCGTCTACTATTGTATCTATGTAATGTAGACTATTTTGTTCTAACTACTCATATTATGCGAAATTTGTAAACTTACATGAATAAAGAAACCTAATCTAATCTAATCTCTTATAGAATAGATCCTTTAGGAAATGAAGTAATTTTACTAAACTATTTTTGCAGTAACAGTCCAACAACTCTGGAGTTAACTCACTCACTCCCTCGTCCTTTCTCTCTTTCACGCTCTCTCTCACTCACTACCTACCTCACACTCACTCATTCTCTCTCACTCTCTCTTCCCCTTATTATCTCTCATTCTCTTCTCTGCTTTATCCTTAGTCACTTTCTCTATAATAATCTTCTCGGTGAGCTGTGCCTACCTATAGGTTATATGTAATATCATTCATTCGCTGATTTTATGCTCAATTCAGTTTAAAACATTTTTTACACTTGCCGACCCACTTTCGCTACTTATTTCTTATAGAAATTGCGGGTAATTTATAATTTGTTATTGACAACTTTGAAATTTCTATGAAATTTGAGCAATAGTGGTGGAACGTTTCAGAAAATCTATATATATAAAAATGAATGTCTGTATGTATGTATGTATGTATGTATGTTCCCTACAGACTTCAAAACTACTTGACAGATCGGCATGAAACTTTGGGGATATGTTGTGTGAATAGTGGGGATGGTTTCTGTCCATAAATTTTAATAGGGGAGCTAATAATTATTATTAATTAATCCATTTTATAGACCTAACCTACTGAACTTGCCGGCCAAACAGCTTAAAGGAACAGCTGATAGAAGTCAACAGTTTTTAATCATATGGCAGGCCCCTTAGCGGCGTTATTTACGCTGTCTTTGAACAGCAAATAAAGACTTTGCATGTAGGGTACCGTGCAATCGGAGCCTTGCAATATGTAGGAAACATACGACTGGGTATGATGAAATGTAATTGTGCCGGGTTGATGACATCTGTTAACCAATGCAGCTAGAAATTTGAAATGCAGCCTTAGTGGGAGGTGGCGAATAATAAAATAAAAAACCTAGCTTTTAAATTTGAAATGTTTCTTCATTCAGAGGTGGTGATTAAGAAAACAACGAAGCCTCTATGATCAATTGGAAGAGCCCTAGAACTAACTTCTTTCCTAATTTGAAATGTAACCTCAGCGGGAGGTGGCGAATAATAAAATCAAGGATAATTTTTATGAGAACGCAGCAACGCCCGTGGGGCTAGCTAGTACTACATAAAATATATCTATACAACGGAGCATCCGTAGACCCGACAAATTTACAAAAAATAATTAATAATATTATTAGTTTTGCCGATAAGCCTATGCATAATTCAACAACTTCTTTGACTTTTATGAACATCCTATGCTTTTCGATTCATAAAAATATATACATCAGTAGTTCTTATGAAAAAAAACAGGTGTAATTGAGAACCTCCTTCTTGTTGGAAGTCGGTTAAAAACGCGTTGTTTCTTCTTCTTGTTCAACATATCTCATAATTTATCATGCCTCAATATTCTTTCTGAGTTTTTTTAATTTGACGATTTAAAATAATTTAAGAAAAGATTTTAACATAATCAAAAATGAAAACGTCAACGCTTGAATCGTAAAAATGAAGTGGATAATTGGCCTGAGCAGCAACCTTTGTCATATTCTTCAATTTTTTTTAACTTCAAAATAACCAGCTGTCCAATGACTTGATTTTCACTAGCTAAAACTAACCTAGATCCTTTAGTGGAAATCTTTTTTACATCTATATAAATAAAATTAGAGTTTTGTCTGTACATTTATCAGAATTGTATATTTTTTGGTTATTTTTACGTTTTATACATTAAATAAGCCGAAAATCGTCTTATCTCACTTTCTGTCTGTCTGTCTGTCTGTCTGTCTGTCTGTCTGTCTGTCTGTCACGGCCGCAAAGGTATTTTTCGCGGCCTTCTCCTCAAAAACGAGAGCATCGATCGGGATTTTAGTTATTGAACATTATTGACAATGTCTTTAGCTATAAAAAACTAAATTAACTTTATTTTTAACAGAGTAATAAACGTTTAAAAACCAAGTACTGTGCGATTTCGGATACATTTTACGCGGCCTTCTCCTGAAAAACGAGAGCATCGATCGGGATTTTAGTTATTGAACAGTATTGAAAACATTATTGACAATGTCTTTAGCTATAAAAAACTAAATTAACTTTTTTTTCAACAGAATAATAAACGTTTAAAAACCAAGTATTGGGCGATTTTGGATACATTTCTTCCAAGTTTTATTACCACATAAGAATAAGAACAAATCACGTAATTTATCATGATATATCAATCAGCTGTTCTCAAATATAAATGGTGGGCTCTTCGCGGCTTTATTTACGCTGTCTGCAGACTTGTGTAGTCGGAGCATTGCAGTCTTTTAGGAAACATATGTCTGGTGAATTAAAGCTCATCTTATGTTTTATCAATTATTTCTTTGTTGAAAAAAAAAACAAAATTTTCTAATTTCAATTTATCAAAACAAAAATTAACATTTTAGGAAGGTGCGGTTTGTGCTAGGCTCTTGGGAATTCGCCAGGTAGCACTATTATTACCACATGAGAACAACAACAAATCACGTAATTTATGATAATATATCAATCAGCTGTTCTCAAATATTCTCTCTGATAACTGTCACTGAATTGTTTACGTCCTAAGTTGTTTACTAAGCTGCTAACAACTTCATGATCGTTGCTATCAAAAAAGCCGAAACATATTTAGTAGTATTTCTAAACATAATCCGTACGAAGGACGGGTAGCTGCTAGTCTTATTTATTTTTGTATTCGACACCAAAAACAACAGCTGTTTCACTTGGGCTGTGAAGAAGCTATGAACCAAGTTTCAAGATGTCTAGAATCTTCCTTTCAAGAGCTATAGAGCACAGTTGAACGGACGGAAGGACAGTAACACGTTTTCAAGAACACCCTGTCGGGTCTTTAATATTCGAAAGTCTAGTTATCCATATACCGAGGAGATTATCACTTGGTGAGGCAAAATAGTAGCTTATTGAAACGAAAAACTAGTTATATTGGTATGAAAACTCTACAAGCTACCGCAGTTTTTAGTCTTGAAAATCTAAAAAAAAAATACTCCTTTCGCAGGACCTGCAAAACTTAGCGAATTTCTGTATTTTTTCAAATATTTATGAATATCTATAGGCTATATATTTTTTTAATTTCTGGAAAAAAACACGAAGCGTTCTGTACTCTAGGGACCCCAAAACAAGTTTATATCGAGGTTCAGGGTGAAAGTAGCACATCACGACCAACTGCAATATTTACATTTCAAGAAATTCGCTCAAACCCTCCCCCCACGAAATTAAAATAATTTGAAATTAAAAAAAACTAGCTCCATATTTGCTTTTATCACCAAAAAATACTGATAACTAATCACTTTTTTCATATTGCACAGAAATTGACAAATTAAAAAATTTTCGACGCCATTTTGAAAATGGCTGCTTTTCTCAAAACGCACTGGTTTTTCGAGGTGGATGAGTTGAAATTCGGATTCAGCGCCTCAAAAACCATAAGGAACAGTCAAGAAAAAAAAAGGTTAAAGTTTTTTCCTGAAACACTTTTTTAGCACCAAATAACTAACTCCATAGGGCAAGATACAGCTTTTGACAACAATGGTTTTTTCTTGATATCTTGAAAATTTGTTGAGCTAGAAGGCAGTGCAATACCTTAAAATTTTTGACTCCATGAGCTCTATCTTAAAGTCTAACAATAGAACTAAAATTTTCAAATACAACCCTTTTTTTCTTGAAAACCCCTAATTTTGGCGGGAAAATACCCCCGAAAAGGGGGTTAACCTTTTTGGATTTTCCTGGCTAACGAACTTGTCCAAGCTATTCACAAGAGGAAAGTGTATACCAAATTTGGTGGAAATCGGACATCTCCTTCAAAAGTTATCGTGCTATCAGACACACAGATAGATAGATATATATATAGATATATGTATATATATATATATATCTACATATATAACATTTTGTGCCACTATGATTTTTGTACTCTGGGGGCTCCAAAACAAATTTCCATCATGGTCCCGGGTGAAAGTCGCACATCACGACCTGCTGTAATAGCTGAATTTGAAGAAATTCGCTAATATAGATATATTTTAAAAAAAATTAGGAACACATTTAGTTGATAATGCTTTTTATAGTATACAAGAGCTCCTTTCACATCAAAATTAAGCCTCACCTCAACTAATTGTTATAGTAATCATGGTAACTAGTGTATAAGTTTGGAATATTGTCGATCTTACTTGCCTTATACTTAGGCTTACCATTTCTCCGGGATTAGCCCGGCAATTCCGGGATTCATGTGTGTCTCCGGGGAAAAACCCGGGATTGATTTATCTCCAGGATTTTTAGTAGAGATGGTGAAACAGGGAAAACTTTTCTCTATTTTTAAAAATGTCTATATTATAATGTTTTTTCATAAAGTGAAAATGTAAGTTCGCTAGCATTATTAATATACATACTGGAGCCTACTGGAATTCAATCTTAATTTAATTGGTGTAGGTTTCTGTTTATATTCCCTTTCTTGTTCTTGAATTTTTAGCTCAATAAAAAATCAATTTTATTTCCAATTAATTAACTATCTGAATAGTCTCATTCTGATAGGATTGATGTAGTACTATAAAATTAATTTTTTATTATTTAGTCCATAGAAAATGAACTGATTTGGTTTCAAAAGACAGATGATGTTATTATTATTATTTATTATTATTATTATTATATTATGATGATTATTATTATTATTATTAAATACAAACAAGCACTTAACATTGGTAAATATATTCTTGTAGAAAAGAAATACATCCAAAACAAATTCAAAACAAGCTTTTTCAACATATTTCATATTCCTTTTTTACTCTCTGGAAAAATACCGGGATTGGGGTTGGAAAAATATGGTAGCCCTACTTATACTCCTTATTAATCGGAGTCTCCAAGACGTAATCTACAAAAAATCTTTGTCTATGTTGTCGTTATGAACACTTTATGTATTTTTCTTCTTCCTCTTCTTCTCCTTTTCCTCTGTTCCCTTTCTTATTTTCCTCTTCTCCTTTTATTGCTCTTTTCCTTCTTTTTCAGCTCCCTTCTTTGTCTTTCAACGTTCCTTCACCTACCGCAACACTACAATACTGTGAAACACTCTCATCCATGTTACGAAATTTTCTCATGCCAGTAATATTCAGTGGATAGGCCTATATATATTTATTGAATTATTGCCTTCACACGCTTCCCCGATACATACATATCTAATGCCTTCGGACGCTGCCCCATTATTGCTATTGTTATACAGTATATACTCTTACTCACTCATAGTTATGTATATCTGCATGAATGTGTTCGAACAATACAAAAGAATTCATTCAAAGTTACTTACCTGATCTCATGAAGGCTATTATACGTACATTCCAGGACTAAATATACCACAAATCAAAGTATAAGTATATATATCTATATTCAGGTGTGTGGGAACCAGGTAGGAAGTTGTTAGCCACTTGAAGAAAGTTTGTGTGTGTGTGTGTGTGTGTGTGTGGAGAGAGGGAAGGTTGAACTAGTATACAGATATACACGGGTATATAGGTACACTTGTATGGTAATAATCTTGTTCAATTTTCAGGGTCAGTGTCAGAACGTTCCGGTTCACAAAACTATATAGTTTCAAACCGCTGTAGGGGACATTATATTTACTTCTCCTTTCCCTTCTCTTCTTTTCCTTTTCTCCTTATCCACTTCCGACATCTCTTCTCCTTTTACATCTTCTTTCCCCTTTCCTCTCAGATCATCCCAATTCATCTTGTCTCTTATTACACTAACTTTGTAGTATCCTTTCTATTTCATCTTCATTCTTTTATCTGAGAGCTTGTTCAAATTTTTCCTGTCTTGATCCTCTTTCTTATTCCTTCATTCTTGCTTGCTGTTCTTTCCAAACTGTATTTCTCTATTTATCTACATGAATTTCTTTCTTTCAATATTCCTTATTATTTCTCCCTTTTCTCTCCGCCTTTGGGGAATTCCAACAATGAATCTAGTACGTCCTATAGCCACCTTAATGTCTGGCATAATCTATTCCACAGGTGGGATCCGTAGTTGCATGTGGGATTGGCCGAGATTATCTAGTGATGGTCGATGTTCAATGGTGGTCATGGCCAAAGTAACGGAAGTTCATCGACTAACTTTCGAAGAAACGTAACCCTCATTCTCTGGTAAACAATAGTCGGGGGACTTATGTTGAAAATCATATCTTTGTGTGCAGCTACTAAAAAACGCAACAGGCCCACATTTTCTCTTTCTAGGGTGTCTAAGCAGTGGCGTAGCCGAAATTTCAGAAATAAAAATTCCCGAAATTTCAGAAATAAAAAATTCTCAAATAACTAATAGATAAGGACTTATTAAAGCCGAAGGGTTCTATCTGTTTTGTTGTATTATAACGAACAGATTACAGAAACCCTGTTTGTGTAATGGAATATAGCTACAGTTATAGTCAGATTAATGCATTTTTCAAATTTTTCCTCAATATTTACTCATATAGAAACTTGTTAGGTGCTCAAATGGATAATTTTGATTTAAAATGAGCTACGAAATCGAATAAAAAATGTTAGAAAACTGTGACTACCATAATTGTTTATTTATTACATTAAATAAAATGCAATTTTCAAGTTTGAAGTGGATTAAGTTTGTTAATTATTGATAAATCACCTTTTAGAATAAACTCATCTTGTAGAAAATTTAGTTTTGAAGTTAAAATTCAGTATAACCCACTAGCCTGAACGCACCCAAAGTTCATAAAATCGGGATTTTATAATTGAAAACACACAAATAAATGCAAGTTCTATGCAAGCGTGTAAAATCAGTGTGCTATGATAAAAAAATTCCGATTTCATGAACTTTGGGTTGGGTGCGTTTTAGGCTAATGACATAAATTATATTAAACTTTAATAATTTGTATTAATTTTGAGATTCAGTACATAAGTTAAGTATGATTAGTTCCAATTCAAGGGTTTTGACTCAAAATAGTCACAGATATCGGTATATCAAACTTTGTCATTTCAAACCTGGCCACCTAGATTCTTGGGTAGTAATTTTTCAAAACTTTCTTTTGAACTTTAGAGCCTAACAAGTTGTCTAGATTAGCTTTTCACACCACCAAATTAAAAAAAATCCGGACCCTCCTATACCCCAGATCCCCCCTTGGTGAGCCCCCCCCCCCCCCCGAAATTTGATCCTGGCTAAGCCACTGCCCACACCCCCCCCTTTGGTGAGCCCCCCCCCCCCGAAATCTAATCCTGGCTACGCCACTGTGTCTAAGGATATTTTTTATTTATTTACTGTGACAAAATTACAATGAATGTAGAGGAGCAAGGAGCACGTCAAGTTTTTCACCGATGGGGCTAATTTTAAAGTACACCTGTGGGTCGGTTGTGAGGTATATTTCAGTCAGAATATTGTCAAGACCAACCAGTATTCAAGACGAATCCTTGGATTTTTTCAAATCATCTGTTGAAGCGGTACTGTCTATTCCCAACAGACAAGTTATAAAACTTATGTTGGGATGGCCAATTTGTAAAAATCAGGATTTACAGTATAGTATTGTCTTTCTCCATAAGAAAAAAGAAATGGATAAAAATACTGGCAATAATTACTGTGCAGTACAGTTTTTGAGTGTTCCTGTGTCAGTGATTTTTTGTCACAGTCAAGAGGGTGTAGAGGACAGGTCAATGAACTAAAATTCAAGTAATGACAATCTTACCATTGTAGATGCGATCTTTGGCTAGATATTCAATTGCCTTGGTTGAATTAGTGTTAGCCTACTTTCCTCGTGTTTTTTTAATTTTTTCACCCAAGTGTTTGAGATCCTTACAGCTAATTTCCGTCCAGAGATCATCATTTCCCTTATGATTATTATTATCAAAACATAAACAATAAAAACAAAATAAATCTTGTTTTTCAATGCTTGGAGTTAGTTAACCGTGGTTTTTATCGAACCACGAGGTACAAAAGTTTCTGTTTTGCATTGTGTATGTCTAACTATGACTTAACTCTTTAATTTGTTTTTTAACTCCAATGGTAACGTCGAAAACTTTGTGCAAAGTAAACTGTCAACATGATTTCAATTAATTGTTTTAACTTACTAACAAAAAGTGAGAAAAAAATAATAGGCGTTCATTAATAAATAATGCTGTTAATAGTTCACTTTTCGTATGGGTGTTGTCCAGACAACCTATTACGCACTCTTCCGGCGGAGCGCGAACTGTGGAACGGAGCCAACTGGTCAACGTAAATACAAGACTGCTCACCAGTGGGCTGAGCCCATGGTGGAATGTATATATGTATCATTCCACCATGGGCATAGCCATGGAATCAAATGCCTGAAACCAATGAAGCTGCAAAGTGGGGGAACTGGCAGTCTGACGTCACCCGTCTATAGAGCCAATGTATTTCAGTTCTATATTGCCAGGGCTACTTAGAAACTAGCCCAACCGGCCCAGACCACGGCTACTCATCTCAATCGGCATGCAAATAATCTTGCCTACAGATTCATGCGCTGTTTTCTTATTAATTCAGTGTTTATTTTAATGAACTAATATTTTTTCTTTTATGGAATTATTGGTGGGGCTCAGCCCCACTTGCCCTAATAGCCTGTGGATGTGCAACCAAATGTAGTATCTCACGGTTTTCAATAAATGTGGGTGTGACAACTTCAAGTCTTATTATTCATTACAGAACAGGGTCCTTTTTGCTGGCCAATACAATCGGTCACTCTTACAAGAAGGCACAGGAAAATGGGTAAATGCTTTACAACATTAAGCTGAGTCGAACATGATAGTTTGAGCAGAATTTTTCTAGATTCTATGACGGTCGGATAGTGATTTTATTGATGGAATCAAAAGGCTGTTAACCTTCTGTTTATTACAAGGTGGGCTATCACAATCAACCCACTATTACCATGAATATTTAATGTTCCGTTAGCATCCTAAAAATAGCATTCTATACGCTGACCAATATAACCACGATGACGCTAATGAACTGGAGAATAAGAATTTTGTATCTCTTCATCCATTCAAATTTACTCATTTACTTATTTATTTGCTTATTGAGACAAAATCACAATGAACCTTTGCTGCTTTCTTTAAATATTTTAGGTTTTTGCCTTTCTTTCTTACATTTTCAGATTTATTTGTTTACGTCAGATTTGTCATCAGTCATCAGATTTGGCTGACGATTTGTCAGCCAAAACTGTCAAGAGCGCGGAAATATTGAAGCAGAATGAAGAATAACAAAACAAAAAAAGAAGAGGAATTGGTGGTGGAGCTGCAAGGATAGGAAGCAGCAAATGAAGGATAGGAAAAACAAGAGAATGATGTTGATAAAGATCACTCTTAAAATGCTAATTAAAAATTTAACAATTAGAATTCTTTCGCCACCATTGTAATGAATAGGTCTAATAACTCTAGAACATAATTCGAGGTCGTTTTTGCATCTCCTTTCATTTTATTTTTCTTCTTCTTCTTCTTCTTCTTCTTCTTCTTCTTCTTCTTCTTCTTCTTCTTCTTCTCCTTTCACCTCCATCTTCTCCTTTCCCCTCTCTTTCACCTTCTCCTTTTCCTCTATTTTCAACGTCTCCTTCACCTTTTTTCATCTTCCCCTTCTTATTCTGTTGCTTCTTCTCCTCCTTCCATTCACCTTCTCTCTCTCTTTCACGTCCTCCTTCTGCTTCATCTTCTTCTCCTTCTTCTTCACCACCCTCTTTCCTTTCTTCTTCTTCCTCCTCATCATCTCCTTCTTATTCTTGTTCTTTTTCTCAATATTCTCCTTCCCCTCTCCACTACCTTCTCAATCTTCTTTCCCTCCATCATCTCCTTCTTTTCCCTCATTACCGTCTCCTTTTGCTTCACCTTCACCGTCTTCTCCTCCTTTTCCTTAATCTTTTTCTTCTTCTCCTTCGCCTCCTGGTTCACCTTTTCCTCCATCTACTCCTTCACCATCTTCTTCTCTTTTTTTCTTTTTCTTACCCTTCTCGTTCTCCTTTCCTCCATCTTCTCCTTCTCCATCACCGTCTCTTTTTTCTTTTTCTTCTCCTTCACCGTCTCGTTTCCCTTCACCTTTCCTCCTTTTCCTTCTTCTTATTCCTTTATTCCTTCGTACTCTCCTCACATCCTTTATACCTTCTTAGTCATCTTACATCATTTCTTCCTTCTTACTCGCCTTCTCTCTCAATATTCTTCTTCTATTGTTATTGTACTCATTGTCCTCTCACACTATCTCTCTTTCACTCTTTTTCATTGTTTTCTCACTCACTCTCTCTTTCTGTAGCCTTTCTCACACATTGTTCGGGTCACCCATTGTTCCCTTGCGCTTTTCTTGTTACATATTATACTCTGTTCCAAAATAGATTGGAATGTCGCAAATTAAATGCAATATACAGAACTTCACTGCTCTCACTGTACGAAGTAGCCTACATAGGGGGAGAGCATTATCCGTATAAACCTCAGAGCAAAAACTACAGGTACAAAATTTTCAGGAGGTAGTAGGCACCTCATAAGAGGAAAAAATAAATTAAAATTATATTCGTCGGTCACCCCTGACCTGAGCTGAGGGGATCACCCTTTTCACCCGATATTGGAGTTATAAGGACTTTTGTGAAGTTGTTTCAATCCCATGGCATACGCTGCAATGGGAATTTAAAATAAAAAGTTAAGTGCTAAGGTTAGGTTGGAAAAAGTGGACTTTTGATCATTGGGTATGGTTTTAAATTTATTACTGATGGAAAGAGTAGGTAAAAACGTTTGTTTCGTATAATATTATTTGTCAGGAAGGTATCTATGAAAGAGTTGTAGGAACGTTTGTAAAGTTGTCTTAATCCTATGTTGCTATGGAAATGTAAAATAAAGAGTCCAGCTAGGCTACTAGTTTTGGTAAAAATTGTGAAAATGTGTTATTGAGGAGGATTCTAATCAGGAATCTACCCACCGAATAGCTCTCACTGTACGGGTTCATATGTTTATATCAAATTTTGCGTTTTTCTTTTTACCCCTCGTTATCTAGTGAGAGCATCCCCTTTGAATTTACCGTGAGGTAGATTCATTCCGCTTTTTTTAATGGTAATAGAATTGCAACATGAGTATGCAACAATGGTTGAGTTCATGAAGAAGGAGGAAGAGGAAGAATAGGATGAGAGAAGAGAAGGAGAAGAAGAAGAAGGAGGAGGAGGAGGAGGACGAAAAGCAGAAGTAGAAGGTGAAGGTGAGAACAAGAAACAGAAAAAGAAGAAGAAGAAAAAGGAGAAAGAAAATAAAAAGGAGAAGAAGGTTGAAAAAGGGGAAGAAGAAAAAAAGAAGGAGAGGAAAAAGAATATGAAAAAGGAGAAGAAAGAGGAGAAGGACAAGGATGAAAAGGAAAAAATAAGAGAAGAAGATGAAGAAGAAAAAGAGTAAAAAAAGAATAGGAAGAAAAAGAAGAATAAGGAGAAGAAGAAAAAGAGTAAAAAAAAGAATAGGAAGAAAAAGAAGAATAAAGAGAAAAAGAAGAAAAAGAGTAAGAAAAAGAAGAATAGGAAGAAAAAGAAGAGTAGGAAGAAGAGTAGGTGGTGAAGGTGAAGAGGAGAACAAGAAACAGAAAAAGAAGGAAAAGGAGAAAGAAAATAAAAAGGAGAAGAAGGTTGAAAAAGGGGAAGAGAAAAAGAAGAAGGAGAAGAAAAAGAATATGAAAAAGGAGAAGAAAGAGGAGAAGGACAAGGATAAAAAGAAAAAATAAGAGAAGAAAATGAAGAAAAAAGAAGAATAAGAAGAGTAAGGAGAAGAAGGAGAGGAAGAAGAATAAAAAGAAGAGGAAGAAAAAGGGTAAGAAAAAGAAGAGGTAGGAAAAAGAAGGATAGGGAGAAGAAGAAGAAAAAGTGTAAGAAAAAGAAGAAGAGTATAGATGAAAAAGGTGAAGGTGAAGAGGAGAACAAGAAACAGAAAAAGAAGAAGGAAAAGGAAAAGGAGAAAGAAAAGAAAAAGGGGAAGAGAAAAAGAAGAAGGAGAAGAAAAAGAATATGAAAAAGGAGAAGAAAGAGGAGAAGGACAAGGATAAAAAGAAAAAAATAAGAGAAGAAGATGAAGAAAAAAGAAGAGTAAGGAGAAGAAGAAGAGGAAGAAAAAGAAGAGGTAGGAAAAAGAAGGATAGGGAGAAGAAGAAAAAGAAGAAGAGTAGATGAAAAAGGTGAAGGTGAAGAGGAGAACAAGAAACAGAAAAAGAAGAAGGAAAAGGAGAAAGAAAAGAAAAAGGGGAAGAGAAAAAGAAGAAGAAGAAGAAAAAGAATATGAAAAAGGAGAAGAAAGAGGAGAAGGACAAGGATAAAAAGAAAAAATAAGAGAAGAAGATGAAGAAAAAAGAAGAATAAGAAGAGGAAGAAGAGGAAGAAGAATAAAAAGAAGGAAGAAAAAGAAGAGGAAGAAAAAGAAAAATAAGAGGTAGGAAAAAGAAGGATAGCGAGAAGAAGAAGAAAAAGTGTAAGAAAAAGAAGAAGAGTAGATGAAAAAGGTGAAGGTGAAGAGGAGAACAAGAAACAGAAAAAGAAGAAGGAAAAGGAGAAAGAAAAGAAAAAGTAGAAGAAGGTTGAAAAATGGGAAGAAGAAAAAGAATATGAAAAAGGAGAAGAACGAAGAGAAGGACAAAGATAAAAAGAAAAAAATAAGAGAAGAAGATGAAGAAAAAATAAGAATAAGAAAAAGAAGAGTAAGGAGAAGAAAAAGAAGAAGAGAAAGAAGAATGAAAAGAAGAGGAAGAAAAGGAAGAGGTAGGAAAAAGAAGGATAAGAAGAAGAAAAAGAGGAAGAAAAGAAGAAGAGGAAGAAAAATAAAAAGAAGAAGAAGATGGAAAAGGCTCATGTCAGGCCCGGCAAGGAACGTTAGTGTGCACACACAATGATTGAGTTCATGGGAGCTTTACCGGTAACCGGTAAATGTTATCGGTGGCGTCTGATTGGTCTAATCCATTTTGTAGATATTGCAAAATTGATTAGGCCAATCAGACGCTACTGATAACATATACCGCTAACCGGTAAGGCTCCCATAAACTCATTGAATCGCAGAAATGTTGTACAACATCAATAATTGCTGTACTGAAATTGAACCGAAACTAATTACCGCAATTAGGAGTTCACTTTTACTTTAGACGAACAATATACTTCCAATGTTTATTTGATAATCCTCTTATTACTTGATGATAGCTCCTCTTTGTTATTTGATAATCTCGATAGATTAAATTTATGAATATTAGGTTGTGAAAAGTCTTTTTTGGAGGATGAAGCCCATATAGGTCTGAGACCTGTGCGTGGGTAATGAATTGGACAATGGTGATTGATGAGTTGGACCTACAGTTTTAGGTGGGTTCCGAACCACCGGGAAGTGATTTTACAGCAGAGAAGTCTTCAATGTATTAAAGTAGATATATAGAATGCATTATTTTTTCAATTATCCTATCTAAATAATGAGTAAATAATTACTTCTGGTAAAGTGGCAGTCACAAACTTATGCTATCAAGTAATTGATAGGATCTCATTTTCAATTTAGATACATTTCTGCTATAGTATGAGTTAGACAAAAGTAAGACTACTGGATTTCTTGTTCCATGACGAACTGCGTTGTTAATATTAACTTTTCATGTGAAATTTAACGACTTGCAGTCAAATATTTGTTAAGAATAAGTATAATAACTCACTTAATCTGGCCGAGTACTTTCGAATCTATGAGATCCATCTTCAGAGGCCTCTGAAGATGGATCTCATAGATTCGAAAGTACTCGGCCAGATTAAGTGAGTTATTATACTTATTCTTAACAAATATTTGACTGCAAGTCGTTAAATTTCACATGAAAAGTTAATAGTAAGACTACTTCGTCCAGTGAGATATTTGACTGAGAATCATGTTGTTGACAAGTTTGAGAAGTTTAACTAGCTATAAAAACTCAAGGTTTGATTCGAGATGAGAATTTTGTGATGTAATGACAGTTTTTAGCAGTTTAATACTAGCCATATCAATTCAGCACCGGCCTTTTAAATATAGATTAATAGACAAAACTTTTTTGTAAACTATTTCTAGTAGACAATTTTTCTTCTATCTATCCATTCCATAGAACCTGAAAGGACATTGAAATAATTACAAGTTACATTGATTACACTAAAGTTTTCGTCTCACGACTCCACAAAATATGAACTCCAAAATGCGCGCTCTATATTCAACACCAACAAGGAAGGCACAAAGTTAACTAATTAGTCAAACTTTTCAACTATTATGGGATAATAGGAGAAGGATGAAGGAAGGAATATTTCCGCCTTTACAAACAATAGGACAACCCTTTTCGATCCCATCAACCTGTTGCTTTGTCTACCTTCAGGTAGAAAAAACATGTGGACCATCACAGACTCCGAAGCCTTAATTGCTGATGGTGCCCGCATGAGTCCGAGACTTGTGCGTGGGTAATGAGGTCTTTCTGTAAGGGTGACCGATTGGATTGGCCAGCAAAAAGTTTCAATGTAAAATCACTTGCCGGTGGTTGGGAACCCACCTAAAACTGTTGGTCCAAATCATTGAACACCATCTTCCAGTTCATTATTCACGCACAGGTCTCAGACCTATCCTCAGAAAAAAATACTGGTAATTGAGCCACACTCGCCACCTTTACTCACATTCCAGGAAGTCTTTCCATGAAATCAGAAATTTGCAGGCCTAACAGGGGCCTAGTAGGCTAAATCTTGAAATTTGGTATCCATGACGAACTGCGCGTATTACTAATAATTATAAGGAATTGCACGAATATCCAGTTAAATATTTGTCTTATTTGACTGCATAGTCATGCAATTACTTATAATTATTGCCTAGTAAATCATGTAAAAGTAAACTATGTAGAATAGAGTAGAATATACAAGTAAATGATATACTATTTGTGAGTAATTTTGCAACTAGCAAGTTATTGAGATAAATTTGTAAGGCAATTTGGTTAAAAGTCTTACACAAAAATCAACTTGTGACATGTCCAACGAATGTTCAAAGTGGGCTTCATCCTAAAAAAATATATAACAGATTAAGGTACAGTCAAAAAATGTAATACAAGAGACTAGAGTAGGCCTACAGTCAAAAACCTGGTAAAAAAATTAAAATTCCGATAAAAACTAATGAATAATCGCTACATACCTTCAGAAATAATCCCACAACTTCTGTTAGACCAGTGGATACAGGAAACTGGGGTACAGCGCCAAGCATATTAGAACACTTCTGGAGTAAGATCCTATGGAACACCTGATGTACTAATAGATAGGTAACAAAGAAGAACAGGTTCTTGGAAAAAACACAACACTTCACGAAATTCTCAAAAACTTCGATTTGCGCCAAAATAACTATGTTTTAAAACTTTCACTACTCAACTACAGACGGAGTATGCGCACTAAACAGCAGAAACGATCTCTTCTGCAGTCATTTTGAAAGTATTCTATTCACTAGCACGATTGAATGGAATGAGCTGTAGCTGGTTGGAAGGCCTAACTACTAACTACAGATCAGTGAGTAGTGAAGCCTTGATTCAACGCAGGACATGCCAAAAACAACGGTACCATGGTCAATTGTGCGCATGCGCGAACTACAGCTCTGCGTTTGATGTGCGATCTACTCTCTACAGGTAGAAAAGCAGGTGAGCAACGGTCACATGATACCGTTGCAGACTGATTGGATACGGAGTGGTGATTAATTTGATACGGAATGAATTGTATCTATTCACAATGATAAATTTGATGATATATGATATATATATATATATATATATATATATATATATATATATATATATATATATATATATATTATATATGATATATGATGATATATGATTGTAATCAATTATATTCTTTTGATACTGTACGCCATGATCGGCTGACTAATTGCCTCCGCTGCATCGGCTTTGGGGCACAGCCCTGGGAAGCTGGGATGGTTCGACAGTTATTTGAATATTTTGAGAACTAGATAAAACCAAATAAAGAAACCAACTTCAATGAAATGATACTTAAAAGGACTCAATTACTAAAAGTTTAAAATGAAGTAATTAAACTTATCTTTTTATTGTAAATTTAACGACTTGCAGTCAATTTTAATTGTGAATAAATAATATTTGTACTTACTTTTACTTTTGGCCAAACGTTTTCGAGTCATGGAAACTTATCATCAAGGCCTAAAATGTTGTAAATTTCAAATTAATACAAGTAACCTTTTGAAGTTGGCGCCATATATTTAATGAAGTGTATAATAATAAATTCAATGTTACTAATAGTGGCTTGTTATAGGGGCAAAAGCCCCTAGAGAAAAACACTGATAAATAAAAAACCATTGTACTATTATAAATCAAATTATCTATGTGTCAGAACATCCCTGTATACTATATTTTTTGAGTAAGAAAAGTCTTTTTGGTTGTTGTTATTTACAATGAACAATTCTATTCCTTCCACGGATTTAACTGTGCTAAATGCACATGTAATAGCCCATGAGTAAATACCGGTTTACTTAGGTATTTAAGGTATTGGCAAGCGTGACACATTGCGAATTGCGACTGCTGAGCGGCGCTGCCACTATGCGTCGGATAGCAGCGACCAGGCAGCAACTGCCATGTGCAAGTGCAAAAGTGCATGTGCAGTAGTCAAGCAGCAGCCAGAGCGTATAGTTGCGCATTTCGGTCGTGTTCAAATATGAAGACTTAAATACCAAGACTTAACTATTAAATATCAATTTACCTACCTTATGTCTGATAAACCTTAGGACTCGTAAAGCAACTGATAGAGGATGGTCGATGGTAACATTTTACTTTCATCAAAGAGGAATGAAATCGATTCATTAACAATTCATATAATTCACGTTCCTCTGGCTCGAATTCCTACCAAGTATCCAGAACTGATTTAAGTATTGTAGGAGACAGTTTGAATAGGCTGTATCTGTCATAAATTAATCAACATATTGCCAAATAAATTTGTAAAAGAAAAGATCACTTCAAATTACAAAATTATAAATTATAAATTATAAATTATAAATTATAAATTATAAATTATAAATTATAAATTATAAATTATAAATTATAAATTATAAATTATAAATTATAAATTATAAATTATAAATTATAAATTATAAATTATAAATTATAAATTATAAATTATAAATTATAAATTATAAATTATAAATTATAAATTATAAATTATAAATTATAAATTATAAATTATAAATTATAAATTATAAATTATAAATTATAAATTATAAATTATAAATTATAAATTATAAATTATAAATTATAAATTATAAATTATAAATTATAAATTATAAATTATAAATTATAAATTATAAATTATAAATTATAAATTATAAATTATAAATTATAAATTATAAATTATAATTTATAAATTATAATTTATAAATTATAAATTATAATTTATAATTTATAATTTATCTTTTATATATATAAAAATGAATGTCTGTCTGTATGTATGTATGTATGTATGTATTTTGAATTGTATTTTGCTGAATATTTTTTGCTGTGTTTTTTTATTGTTTTACAATGAAAGGATGATAATTGTGTGTTTTTTAGTTTTGTCACCTCATGGAGATACTTTAAGATCTTTATTGCTTTACCTTTAAATTCATTATTGATTTCTCTCATTTCACGAGCTTTCTATGTTTACTAGTAATATTATTGAATGAACTCACAGCTAGCGCTCAAGTATTCACTTTGCTGGCTGTGCTAAAAATGTGTTATAAACTTTATATTGTGAATTTTCTTATATTTGTATTTTGGCGAAATAAAAATATTATTATATTATATTATTGTAAAAGCATTATTAATTATGAAGAAATTGATTGTAAGAATGGACGAATGTATGTATGTTTCCTATAGACTTCAAAACTACTTGACAGATCGGCATGAAACTTTGGGAATATATTGGGGATGGTTTCTGACCATAGGGGGGCTAATAATTATTATTAATTAATCCATTTTACAGACCTAACCTACTGAACTTGCCGGCCAAACAGCTTAAAGGAACAGCTGATAGAAGACAACAGTTTTTAATCATATGGCAGGCCCCTTAGCGGCGTTATTTACGCTGTCTGGAACGCAAAAACTTTGCATGTAGGGTACCGTGAAGCCGGAGCCTTGCAGTATGTAGGAAACATAATATGACTGGGTATAATGAAATTTAATTATGCCGGGTTGATGACATCTGTTTTCCAATGCAGCTAGAAATTTGAAATGTATTCTCAGTAGAAGGTGTATTCTCAGTGAGAGGTGGTGAGTAAAGCTGGGCATTCACGTTCCGATTTGCAGTACCACTTGCAGTCCAACCTTCAAGGTTGGATCCGAAAACGGAACGTGAATGGGCTTGTTGGATGGTTGGAATTGTAGATGGACGACTAGATGGACCACTAGAGGGACGACTTACTAATGTCGACGGTGTTGGAGCGTGTGTGGGGCAGTCGGATCAAAGTCGTCCATCTTATCTCAGTCAGTGCATGACCTTCGGGTAAGTTCGGGCAACATCGGTTACATTTTTCGGTTCAAGAGCGACGTTCACAGCTGATTAGGAATAAAGTTGGATTGTAAGTAGGAGCGTGAGTGGAGTCGACTATCCATCTAGCAGTACTACTAGCAGTACTGCAAGTGGTACTGCAAGTTGGAACGTGAATGCCCAGCTTTAGGTCTTACTGTGTAAGAAAACAAGGAAGGAGGCCTCTCTGATCAGCTGGAAGAGCCCTAGGACTAACTTCTTCCCTAATAGTTCTAGAAGGTTGAAATTTGAAATACAACCTCAGTGGGAGGTGGAAAATAATAAATTCAAGAATTTTTTATGAGAACGCAGCAACGGGCGTCGGGCCAGCTAGTAATTTATAATTTTGCAATTTGGAGTGATCTTTTCTTTTACAAATTTATTTGGCAGTATGTTGATTAATAATCAGATATAGCCTGTTCAGAGTTGTTCTTTCACAGTGTTTAAATTCCACTTATGCGTTTTGTGAGTCTGCTACAACATAGCATCCATCAATTTATTTGAACTGTAAATTTTATCCATCCTTTTCTGCATTATGTCTTGCATTATTATTGCTATCTATTGTGAATCAGAAATCTGGTCCTCAGAAACATTTCCTCTTACAATTATTTGGCATTCAAACAGCTAAATGTTTCATTTCAATTTTTAACCGACTTCCAAAAAGAACAAGGTCCTATATTCGACCTGTTTTTTTTTTATGTTTGTAAATCAATCATTTGAAAAATATTGAACCAATTTTGATTTTTTTTTTTTAAATGAAACAGCATCGCTCAGCGGTGGTCCCATCCAAGTTTTGCAAGGATCAGCCCAATACTTGGCCCAATATGAAACAAAAAGTAAGATTCTTTGATGTTTTCATTTCAATCTTGTTTGAATGGGATAATTCCACACATAACTGCCAATTGGATAACCAGTGTCATTTACCAGGCTGATCATTGTATCATATGGAGCACTTCACATCTAGATGATTTTCAAAATCATAAGATGCAATGCAATTATGCCAGGTAAACGACATTGGTAAAGCTGGGCATTCACATTCCGATTTGAAGTACCACTTGCAGTCCAACCTCCAAGGTTGGATCCGAAAACGGAACGTAAATGGACTTGTTGGATGGTTGGAATTGTAGATGGACGACTGGAGGGACGACTTCCAAATGTCGACAGTGTTGGAGCGTGTGTGGGGGAGTCGGATCAAAGTCGTCCAACATGGGGGGCCACCATCTGTCCGACTCAGCGAACACATAAGACCAATAGAAGGGGCTTCTTGTCACCGAGGTGAAGCCACTTGTTAGGCGCTCGTCCACTACAAATATGGCGGCGCAAGGATGACTCCCCAAGTGGCGAGCTCTTGATAATAAGCCAGTTTTTGCTATTACCAGTAAGGCACGCATTACATCGCCAGCCTGTTTCTTCATAATATGAATTGCTCATTATTGAGATGGATAAATTATAGAAATGACATTTCTCAGTTGATCTAATTCTGAAATTTTAATTGTGAGTAGAGGCATTCTGTGATGAATTTTGTTGACAAGGATTACTCAAACTTTACTCGAAAAATAGTTAATTTTCTAATGGAGTGACATTTTTTCACATACCTTCCTATATTATATCTGTCATTATATCATTAATATCTGTCATTTGACTGCCACATCCTTTTACTTAACATGAAATAGAACAGTAGGAGAAAGAGAAAACAAAAAGCTGAATTGAACTGGATAATGTATTTACTTTGCAAATCTAGTCACAGCGATCATAAAAGACATCACAAAAACACTATCACAATTATTGTCTTTTGTTATCCCTGTCTAGTCACAACAATAATAATTAATTATCTCAATGTTGTTTGACATTCTCACTCATAATTTCTATAAATAGAATAGTCTCTTTATCTAACACATAGCACAATACTCAGAGTCTTTACGAGTGCTTGAAGAATACTTTTTTTTATCAATCCAAAGTTGATCTGGTTGGCGCCCATATAGAAGTTATATCATTCTGGATAGCGAAAGTAGAGTCTTCACAATAGGCTATTTCCCCATTAGACAATGTAAGTAAACGTTCAACGTTCTGTAGTCATTGATTTATACGATTGAATTTAGTTACATGACTTTAAAGATGAATTTTCATTTTATAATTTCATTATGTAACAGCATAGTAGAGAAATTAGAAAAGTTGTGACATTTATTTATATAATAACTCATATTAAAACTGAGTTATATTGTATGTATTATGTATTTTAATGGAGATGACTTTATATTTTAAGAATATTGGCTCATGTTTATATTGTACAAGATATATTGCTCAACATATGATTAATAAAATGAAATAAAAAATTGTTCTAATAAACATTTTCCTATTTGGATCTTGTTCATTTGCGTTCATAATGGAAAGAATTGAAGGTTAGACTAATTTAATCAATAATTTCCTAAAAACAATCTAACTATAATATTATTACATTACAATAATAAACCTTCAAGGAAGTATTGAATCAAACACAAGAAATAAGTGATGAATTGGCTTTGTGGTTCTGGATGCACAAGCCGGCTGACGACAGCGCGCCATCCCGATCGCACTTCAACCTGACATTGTAACCAAAGTATAGGTTGTATTTTAAAATAAAAATCATGAAAAAAAATTCAGTTATTTCTGTACAACTTTCTCACTTTGATCACATCTCTACCCAAAAGATGAAAATTTTGGTAGCCGACTCACTTTTTTATGTCATGTTTGAAACTCGGACAAAAATTATAACTTTAAACAACTAATTAAAATTTATAGAGGTAACTATTAACTTTTATAATGCCACTGTTATCTTCAGAAACTAATTGTCTATACTCATGCCAAGTTTGAAAGTTATATCTTAATCCTAAGTGTGTTAAACTGCAGTTTATTTGGAGAGCACGCATTGAAATTTTCTGCTCTTGAAAACACGATTTCGTCTTTCTATCCACTACATGGATGGCGGACATGGCTTCACCTCCTGTATGCTACGCTAGTGCATACGCCCCTTCTATTGGTCTTATGGGTTCGTTGGTCCGACTATCCATTTCTCCGAATATATCATTTGTCCGACTTTTTTACGACTTTGTATTTGAATCGTGTTTTTTTATTTTTTCACACACTATCAAATGTTTACTTTTCGTTATAATAATTGATAACTGAAAACTGCTGTAATAGTGCCAAATAGGATTAATGAGTATTATTATGACTGTGATAATGGTTTGTGACATGAACACTAGAAGGCAAGAAGAGATAACCTCAAAAGACGTAAACTATTTTTATTTAATGGCTTCGGGATCTCTGGTGGGTCCACATATATTTTCTACCTGTAGTGGACAGGGCAACAGGTTGTTGGGTTGTGGAAAAGTACAGCTATTGTTCCTAAATCTATGAATGCCCATTGTTGGTTACTAGTACGAGAACTGGACCCAAAGCTGATTTGCCATATGAAGAGAGCACAATTTGGAGTAATGTGAAATACTGGGCTACATAAGCTGAGTGATAAAATCTCAATAAAATGAAGAGTTGACAGTATAATACATTTTTAAAGAGAATGTTTTGTGGTAGTGACGGATTTCTTTATTTTATTCTCTTCAAATTCACTTCCAGCTATTTTACAACTTTCAGGGGACAATGCTTGTTCCTAAGAGATATGTAATACAGTGATAAGATGTTATAAAGGAGAAGTAAATAATTACTTCTGGCAAAGTGACAAGCACAAACTTATGCTATCAATTGATAGGATCTAATTTTCAATTTCGATACATTTAAGCTACAGTATGAGTAAGACAAAAGTAAGATTACCTCGTCCAGTGAGATATTTGACTGAGAATCATGTTGGTGAGAAGTTTGAGAAGTTTAACTAGCTATAAAAATTCAAGGTTTGATTCGAGATGAGAATTTTGTGATGTAATGAAAGTTTTTAGCAGTTTATACCAGCCATATCAATTCAGTACTTTCAAATATAGATAAAAGATAAAACGTTTCTTATTTTCTTGTAAACTATTTTTATAAGACAATTTTTCTTTTACCTATCCATTCCATAGAACCTGTAAGGACATTTAAATACTTACAAGTAAAATTGATTACACTACAGTTTTCGTCTCACAACTCCACAAAATATGTAGCCTACTCCAAAATGTGCGCTCTATAGTCAGCACCAACAAGGAAGGCTCAAAATTAACTAATTGATCAAACTTTTCAACTATTATGGGAATAATAGAAAAAGGATGAAGGAAGGAATATTTCCACCTTTACAAACAATAGGACAACCCTTTCCGATCCCATCAACCTGTTGGTTTGTCTTCCTTCAGGTAGAAAACACATGTGGACCCATCACAGATCCCGAAGCCTATTTAATTTTCTAGCTTAGCATACGGAGATAGGCGATAGATAATGCAGAAGTATCTCTAGAAGGCGTTGATTAAAGGCTAGAGTACCTATACTGGTGTCGCAGTAAGAAGTGACACGGGCCGGTCTTTCCCCTCAAAGCGTGAGCTGAGCGTTGGAGGGGAAGGTTCCTGAATCGCTGTGGCTACAGTCACGGCAGCCGGGTCTCCATTGGGTAGCCGGCAGATAGATGACTCATTTACTTTAAACATTTGCGCATGCGCTGCTATTTATAATGTCAGTGCTCTGTACGATGGTTACGGCTCAGTACCCCAGCGTAGCTTGCATAAATATAGCATAATTATATTAGAGTGGGATAAATTAATATATTGACGTAGAGTACCGGTATCTGAATACTACGTATATTAGAATGGCAGATTTAATGCCAGTGCAATAATATATACTTTCTGATTATCACAGTATACCGCTTATTACATTCATTCGCGCTTTCCTAGAATCTAGAGATCATTATTTCTATGAAGCCTCATGCATCATTGGAAAAGAACCATATTGAACACTTTTTTTTCTTTTAAATTCAACATTTGAAACCCCTAAGAGAGAATAACGTCTTCTTTTCAAGGCTTTTATGCTTTACCGTACTAAAAATTTATGTCTAACAGTCTGTTAGTGAATGATAGATAACTCGTAATTCACATTATTGTATTTTTCAATTGCTAAAACTTTGTTCTCAACAGCGCACTGGACTAATTCGAATTTTCCAACAATTTTTTTGTGACATCTACACACCCTAAGAAGCAATAAACTGACATTTTTGGGGGTCGCAATATTCTCACAAGAAAATTTAAATTTATAAAAAATTTATATTTTTATTTAAAAAATTTATAATTAAGAAAATTTAAATTTAAAAAATTTATATTTTTATTTGAAAAATTCATAAAGAAAATTAAAATTTATAAAAAATTTCTATTTTTATTTGAAAAATTCATAATTTGCAAACATATGAGGAGCTCCAAACCATAAGACAATATAAGTCAAGTGTATATAACATTTCCAAAATACTACCGCCTCCGAACACAGTGCAAATGCAAACTAATTTCAGTATTTATATGTTTATCGGGAAACAGGTTAGGCACAATAAAGTTAGGAAACCACTTTCCCGAGGTTGGCTTTACGGGAGTGAGTATACACCCATCGGTTGAGAAAGAGAAGGAGATTTGGTGCAGGCGCAAATGTTCAAAGTAAATGAGTCATCTATCTGCCGGCTACCCAATGGAGACCCGGCTGCCGTGACTGTAGCCACTGCGTTCCTGAATATCCTATACCTGTGAAGATGAGAGCTCTAGGGGATAGGCCTGAAAATGTCCCTCTTATTATACCGTTACTCACGTCTCTTCTACTCACCTCTCCACTATTCTCTTCCCTTCTAAGCTACTGACTCTTTAACCAGTCACTTGATTCTTGTTATTGAGGTGTTGTAGAAAGTTGTAGTTCAGTATATAGATATTCATTGTACGGTACCTACCTATATACAGTTATACATAGACATCTACCTATATTGTGTTGGTGTGTAGAAGTGCGTGAGTGTTTTTGTACAGTTAGTCGTGCATGTGTAGTGGTAGGGTGCAAAGCTAGAAGAATGTCCATTGTCCAATCTCAAGGGACGAAAAAAGGTGGGAGACTGAGCAGCAAGCGAAACTCGTTGGGTCCATGTCGTAACTTACTGCGACACCAGTATAGTGCCTGGGACATGATAGTTCTGCCGCTAGAATGCGCTACAGTTGAGTCGGATAAGTGGTAGATTCGGACAAGTGGTATATTCGGAGAAGTTGTTTCTGGCCTTATAACCGGAGCGGCTCAGGGCCACCTTTGTTGGATGAACAATGACGTCGTTACTTAGCTGCCCAACGCGCAGGAGCAGCCCAATCGACGTCACTACATAAGCATTGCTCATGAAGCGGCTGATGCAATGCCTCCTAGAGGTTGATGCCGCTCATCAATGTAGATGCTCGTCTGCAGTAGTAGTATATTGGTAGTAATAAATAATATTTTTGGCGCACAATATTTTTGACCTTATATGGCACACAATATCTACTCCATGGAGAATGTTACTTATTTCCATATTTGTTCTTTGTCTCCATACACCTTCCTCATTAATGCCTCCATATATTCTAATTACTTTTCTCTCGAAGATTCTTAGTTTGGAGGCATCTGAGTTTGTGATGTTCCATGTTTCTGCACCATATATTACCACCGGTCTTATAAGGCTCTTATATATTTTCAATTTGGTCACTCTGGATAGCGATCTGGAGGTTATTAGCTTGATATTGGCAAAATATGCTCGGTTACCAGCCATAATCCTTCTTTGGATTTCTTCACTGACCCTATTGGTGCTATCCACCTCTACACCCAGGTACAAGAAACTTTCAACATTTTTGAAGGTCCATCTCTCAACAGTAAGGTCATTCAAAGCATGTCTATCCAAGTTTTGAGCCATTAACATATATTTTGTTTTTTTTTACATTGACCTCTAGACCCATCTTTTTGCCTTCTCTTTGCATCTCCAAGAACATTCCTTTTAGCTCTCTCTCATTCCTGGCTATGAACACTACATCATATGCATAAGCACACATTTGCCTTGACTTGTATACAAAGCTGCCCGTATTCATTACACCTTCTAACACTCTCTGCAAGGCTATGTTGAAGAGGGTTGCTGAGAGTGCATCTCCCTGGCATGCTCCACGTGTCAGCACAAACTCTTCCCCAACTACTTTGCTGTCCACTAGTACTTTGGCCCTTGCATGGTTAAATATTACTTTGATAAGCCTTATAATTTTTAATGGTACAAAATTTCCCATATACTTATAAAATATAACAGGATTACTCTGTGATGTTTTCCATGACAAAATACTTGAACAATCTAATATCAAAACTGACACTGTATTTCAGTAAAAGTAGGTGTAAATCACATATTTTATTGAAATACAGTGTTAGTTTTGATATTAGATAGAATTTCTTATCAATCACTTCCCGGTGGTTCGGAACCCACCTAAAAATGTAGGTCCAAATCATCAATCACCATCATCCAACTCATTACCCACGCACAGGTCTCAGACATATGTGGGCTTCATTCTAAAAAAGAGTTTATAAAACACTAGCTGGCCCGACGCGCGATGCTGCGTTCTTATTAAAAATTCTTGATTTTATTATTTGCCACCTGCCACTGAGGTTACATTTTAAATTTCAACCTTCTAGGACTATTAGAGAAGGGCTCTTCCAGCTGATCAGGGAGGCCTCCTTCGTTGTTTTCTTACACATTAAGACCTTACTCACCACCTCTCAATGAACATTTCAAATTTAAACATCCTACGACTATTAAGGTAGAAGCTAGGTTTTTGATTTTATTATTCACCACCTCCTACTGAGACTACGTTTCAAATTTCTAGCTGCATTGGTTAACAGATGTCATCAACCAGGCATAATTTCATTTCCCAGTATATTGGTATGATCTCAGTCATATGTTTCCTACAGCAAGTACAGCAGATCGAAAAATTTCAAATTATTTTCCATATGATTAAAAGATCCCAGTAAGCTAGCTAGCCATGTACACGTGCTTTGCATAGGCAAAACTTCAACCCCCTAAAAACACCCCTAAAATTGCGAATTAAAAAAAATCCTTTCTTATTGCACGGTGAAATCCTATACCAGTAAAGATTGTTCATTCGAAATTTCAAGTTCATAGGCCAAGTAGTTTTGGCTCTGTGTTGATGAGTGAGTCAGGGTATCATCCTTTTATAGATAAAGATTTGGCACCGACTTCAAAAGATTACTTGTATGAAATTAAAAATTTTCTCAGTTTAAAGTAAATACTTTATTTTAAACTTTTTAATATGTGAGTATTTTATCATTTCACTGAAGTCGGTTTCTTTTTTTGTTTTAAAATATGTTTTATTAAATTAACGTTTTCAAAAACTTTTTTCACTCCAACTCATGATTGAAATGAAATAACTTAATTCCTACAACTCCATAACATCAACTAAATTATTTAAAATTTTCATATTAACAGAAATATCATATTCTTCTTATTCTCAATTCAAATCCCGCTCCACCGTCAGGCATTTATATGTAATCATTCACCTCATTACCCACGCACAAGTCACGGACTCATGTGGGCATCATCAGCAATAAAAAAAAAAAAAAAAAAATTAAGTTCACATGATTGGTCAAATTGGGACATTACAGGCTTGTTTCACACTGAACCAGCTTTGGGTAAAGCTGGGCATTAATGTTCCAACTTGCAGTACCACTTGCAGTACTGCTAGTAGTACTGCTGGATGGATAGTCGACTCCACTCACGCTCCTACTTGCAATCCAACTTTATTCCTAGTCAGCTGTGAGCATCGCTCTCCAGCCGAAAAATGTAACCAAAGATGCCTGATGTTGCCCGAACTTGCCCGAAGGTCAAGCACTTAAGTTTTGATATTAGATAGGATTTCTTATCAATTTCTTGAAATATTTGGCACTGACTTTAAATGATTACTTGTATGAAATTTAACATTTTCCCAGTTTAAAGTAAATATTTTATTTTAAACTTTTTTAGTACATGAGTATTTAATGTTTTAATATCATTTCATTGAAGTCTGTTTCTTTTTTGTTTTAAAATTTGTTTTATTTGCTTTGTGTTGAATTATTCATGTGATTTTTCATTTTTCATTTACAATCTAAACGTTGACATTCTACAAGTTATTTTGCAAGCTTCTCTGCATTCTACAATTAATAATTTTTTATTGAGCAGTGGACTCTGCATTATTACTGCTATGCTCTTGTGAACCTTCACTTACAATTTGATTCAATTTTCAATCTTGATGTTCTTATTGTAATTCCTGTCTGTACTGGACTCTTTTACAATTCAATTATTTTGCGTGTTTGGACTATTATTTGAACTGGGAATATATGAACATTTCATTAAATTCTGTGAGTTTGTGCCACCTCCTCTCTACCTCGCCTACTTCAGCCTGCCGCTGTCAATTTTTCTGCTTGCTGTTTGGTTACATGGCCAAATCCTTCCATTATGCATTCTAGAAGAAAATATATATTTTCAAGATCTTATCAATACTATTAAATCAAGCGAACTCATCTCTAATTGAAATTACAATAATTGGGACACTGCAATTTAGTTATATCTATTTGTATTCTTTGAATTGTCTATTCTTGGCAACTTTGCATTCATGTTACCTTTGTAAACAGCCCATTATTATTATTCAAGTTTTTAATTCTTTTGGTTGTTTGAATAACACATATATATATATTTGATTTTATCATACATTTGGAATTCATAATCCATTCATATTACTTGAATTGTGTCTATTCTTTGCAAGTTGACATTTATGTCACACATCATATTGCTAAATAGCTCATCATCATTATTATTCAAGCATTTAATTCTTTTTGGATGTCTGAACAACATAAATATTTGGATTTATATCTATTTGTATTCTTTGAATATTGTTTGTATCTTTGTTTCCAATCTGCATTGGTATTTATTGAGTATCCAAACTTTTCGAATTTTTCAACAATTTTTTCCCTACACACTCAACACACACTAGTAAGTAATAATACACTAATATTTTGCGGGGGAAACTTTTATTTGACATTTAAATTAGAGTTTTCTGATAGAACTATTTTTCTTCTGTGTATATGAATATTTCCATCTGTCAAAAATACATCTATACATATCTATATATATTATACCATATGTGGTGAGTTTCCAGTTGCCCTACCCATCAGTTGTCTGACACTATACTAGCTGACCAACCAAAACAATCTTTACAAAACTAAACTTTACAAAAGAAGTAAAGTGTACATGTGTAACATTGTGTACCTAAGCTAGGTTAGGTTGGGTTTGGATAGGCTAAATCATAAAGTTTCCTTTGGTCAGTGAACTGGTAGGGTTGGGCAACTGAAGGGTAGGGCAACTAACCAATCTATATATATGAGAGAGAAATTATCTGTGGGCCATATGATGTGTAAAGATGATGATAACAAAAAATACTAGTGGAAAAACATACGTTTTCTCTACCTTTTTCATGGAAATGCTATAATTTTGTATTTTCAGCAAGAGCTGATTGTTTGAATTTATTCATTACATGAGACGCCGTTTGTGAGTAGAGATGTGTGATATATGGAGTGCAGCCTGAAATTTTTAGGATTTTGAAGTATTGAAAGGTTATTGAGCTTAGTTTTTTTAAGCATGAAAGAACTGAAGGTATGAGATGATTCCATCATACTAGCCTTGTTAGCCACTAGGGAATGTTTGGTTAGGTGCATTGAGCATGAATTGTGTTTGGGTTGGTAGTATTTAAGCAATGTTCTATTCATTTGATTTATATCGTTTTATGGTTTGGAGCTCCTCATATATATGTTAGCAAATTATGAATTATTGAAATAAAAAATAAATTTAAAACATTTTATTCGAAAATCTCATTTTTCTTGTGATAAAAAAAAATGCAATCCCCAAAAAAATCAATGGATTATTGCTTTGTGGGGTGTGTAGATGTCACAAAAAAAATTGTTGGAAAATTCGAAAAGGTTGGATACTCAATAATTACCTAACTTTTTATTGTAAATCCAACGACTCAATGTGAGTTTCTATAACTCAAAAACGCTTGTCCAAGTGTAAGTACATCATGTATCCTTTAATTTTAAACTGACTACAAGTCGTTAAATTTACAATTAAAAGTTAACACTAAATATTTTCTCATTTTTAAAAAAAATATTCCAATACTTTCCAGACTTTAGAAACTGCAGTAGCTTTTCCCTGCAGTAGATTTGTTCAAAATCAGTTGACAAGTTTCGCAAAGATTTTGCTGATTCTCTCAACTCATATCACAAACTCAAACTACAAGAAGATCAGATGTTTGTTCCTAATTACACAGCACAAAATAGTGCTGATGAACTAGTTGATTGTATTAACTCTCATCTCGATTATTGTGAAACCAGGATTAATGCTGCTAAAAATAAGTCTGAATCCGCTACTTCTCCACAGCAAACATCTGTCACAAGGCAGCTCGGTTGAGCAATCTAATGATCGCTTGTCTAGAGCCACGACTAGTAGCTCAGTTGAGCGGGTGACTGAGAGCGCGTCCACACAGCGGGGTAAGCGACCTGCTTTCGAGCCCTCTTCCGAACCATACGATCCCCTCTCTCCAGGGTACTTGGGGAAAGCACTGCCATTTGTTCCTGACTTTCTGAGAGAGATCTGTGAGTATGTCCAAGGGGAAGCGCTGAGACATCCAATCAGCCGGCTGAAATCGCCTCCACTCCGGCTGCATGTCATTGACACGGCACCCTACTTGCCGCTCACACCAGCCCGGCGACCGGCCAGCCACCCACAAACGCTGCTTCGCCACAGCCAACGCCTACCAGCCCGCCTGAAGCTCTAGGCAAAGCCAGCAGCGGCTCTTTTCAGGGCCACTTATACATTTCAATATTTTAACTGCCTGGAACATGCACCGAATCGCCTGCTTCCAAGTTAAATGGCACTCACTCTGAGTCGCACCCCAACGAGTCGAAGCTCGCATGGCCCAGCACTACCACATTTGTATTGCTTACTGCTCTTTCAAGCACGTACAGTAACAGTGGATTCTATGGAATGCATCAATTTCAAGGTTTCTATGAAGTTAATATTATTTATGATAAAATTAACACTCAACTATTTCCGTCTTTCAGGAACCTGTAGGCTAGAGCCAAAATTATTAGACATCCCCCCGCTTGAAACATAATTGAATTTTAAAATTTAACAGAGAAATAAGTGTTTAGTTCTTACATAATTTATGATAACTTCCCACAAAATGTGCAAAATATGAAGTTTCAAGTCACTTGCACATTATATACATGCAAGAATGTGATATAAAGTTGGAATGCTTGAGTTGATGGCTTCTTAACAAATTTAGAGGGATATGTTATCCAGTGTATAAAAGTTAAGAAATAATGCAGTTAATATAATTAATGAATAATATACAGTATTTAAAAATAACTACAGTATATAAAATAATATCTTGGGAAACATTTCTAGACATCTTTGAATGCAACTACAGCATTGCAACCTCTATGCTGGATTGGTCATTCATGACATCATATCAGTTGTGAGTAACTTGAATTTTCACACTTCAGAAATGGAGTTGGTCTTCTTGCCTAATTTACAAAGAGAATGAATTGGAGAGATGTGTGGGAGATAATCTTTGAGAGAAAGAGAGAGTGTGTGTGAGAATGAGGTAACTTTGTGATATATTTAATGCGAATGTGACTGATTAGATATTGATATTCACTTATGTCTTGTATTTCTCGGCCGAGCAGCTACTTTACTATTTGAAAAAGAAACTTATAATGACTGATACATGTTAAAAAGTATTCTATTTCACTCAAATGTGAGAAGCAGAACGGCTTTTTTGTAGCTGAGCCGATTTAATGGACAAGTGGCTTGGTACTTATCATAGTTTTCAGCATTTATGGATTTTTAGCATATATTTGCTCAGCCTCTCTAATGTTTTATGGCAATATATTTTCAAAATATTGCAAACATAATCTCAAGCTTGTTGCTGTTGTGAGTCATGCAACTCAAATATTTAATGGGTGAATATTTTTAGATAATGAGACATTCAGTTTTTGCAATGCACACTTTAATAATATATGTAGGTTACATTTTACTTTTACATAATATGTATGACTGAAAGATGACAATAACCTAAGCAAAATTTGTATATAATTATTAATTATGACTAATTAAGATATATAACATATATATGTTTATAAAATATGTCCAGCAGAAAGATGTCAACAGTCTTAACACGTTAAGCACAACAGCAATATCTATTTGCCAGCCATAAAGGCTTTACAGGTCTCCAGGTCCCCGTACACCGTCCATTCAACTGTGCTCTACGGGTCGTGTGGTTCCCGTATACCAACTGCACATTACTGCCATCTGGTAGCTAATCTATCAACTATTTCCAGTAACACAGGCTTGTACTATTTATAGTATGAATGTATCCAATTAAATTTTCCATAGCACGCATTTCCAGCGTTTCTGAAGCGTTTTCAGCGTTTAATTAGAAAAGTTATTATATAAGAATAGGAACGACCTGCTTCTGCAGGCTTGCTATAAGTGAATAAGTGTTCTGATTGAGATAATTATAGAATAGGCCTACAGTAATCATGAATGAGAGAGTGGGGAAATTATTAGGAAAGAAGAAGGAAGATGTAACTGTTGAATAATTGTTTTGTACTGTTGTTGAATAATTTGTTTGTTGAATAATTTGTTTGTACTTGGAAAGTAAATACTGTACTCTGTAACCAATAGAAACATCATGTGTCATGTGTTCCAGTTGACAATAAAATTCCATGAATAGGCTATGGATTGTTATGAAAATGCTAATGATGTAATTTCGATTGTCTTCAATCAACTGCGAGCAATATTATGTGACTTTTGAGAAGTAATAAGCCTATAAAAAATCATGTTCATCATTCTGGTGCCATACGGGCACCAGAAAAGGAGAGAAAAGATAGTAATTTCATTTAGAACGTGTTTAATGATGAAATAATGCATAGAAAGCATTTAGCATCACGGCTACTTTTTCACATATATAGCATAGCACAGGCTGGCGATCCGTATGGGAACCGGGGGACCTGTTTAGCGCTTAACGTGTTAAGCAAGATTTACAGTATTGGAAAACCCTTTAATTACTGAACTTTAAAATTACTGCATTTTAGAAAAATGTTGAATTGAAATTTCAAGGATTTTTCATCTCCAGCCTTCCTTCTGAAAAATAGAAAATTAATGAGTTAATAGAATTCATTAATCTTATGCCCGGTTTCTCAGTCATCTATTAACTTAATGGACCATTAACTCAATGCTGAAGCAATGGGTTAATGATCCATTAAACTTAATGAACAACTCAGAAACCGGGCACTAGTCTATTCTCGGTCTAATTATGAAAAGAATTATGATGTAAAACAAATTTCCACTGCAGGCTCTACGTTAATTTTGGCGAATTTAGGTGAATGTCAAAGCATTGGGCAGTTGGGACTATCGCTGTTTACATTTGAAAATCAAAACATTGGACATTGAAGGCTGATGATTACACCAATTATCACAATTTTTATAGTGCAAGTGTTGGCGTTTCAATTTTTGTGTTGAAATATTTTCTAAAATTATTTTAAAACGTCAAATTGAAGAAAAATCAGAGAAAATATTAAGGAATGATATAAAATGAGATCTGTTGAACCAGAAGAAGAAGAAACAACCCCCTTTCAAGAACTGCCAATGTGTTTTTTTGGTGAATTGAAAAGCATAATATGATGTTTATAGAGACTGAAATAGGTTGTTGAATGACAATGTTAGTGAAGAGGTTAGTGTGTAACTTGGTTGAATAATGCATATGCCCAACAGCACAATTTAATAATAATAATAATTATTATCATTCAATTCTTTGGGTTCTTGGAAACTTCATTGTATCAGTTTATTATTAACTTTCAAAATGCCAAAACAATTGTTTGAAATTGGATCTAACAAATCCAAGATGAATGAGAAACTCACATGCGATTTAAATTAAATTTGTTCCTTATAATCTTGGAAACTGAGAAAATCTATTAAAAAGTTGAATTAAAATAAATTTTAACGCACCAAATTTTACAACTTTGTATCCATCAGCTGGATCCATAAGCTTCAGCTCTATGATGTGAGCAGTGTTGACATATGTATTTAGAGTTTTAGCAAAAACTTTGACTCCACTCACGTAATAGATACGTCTCACTCCAGTTTTGCCTGAAATCTCTGTTAATACTCGGATAAAACTCACCTGTAAAAAATTAAATATAGGGTTTCAAGAGGAAACAAATCAGACCAACTCATTGTGCTACAAAAATAAATTGAGAAATATCATTGAGTAAAGAAAAGGTCATAGTCTTCTAATAGGTGAGGGAGTCAGCTCGCCAGTCATCTGAGGGTCAAAAAGAATTAAGTTAACAGGGAGACTTTGAGTTAACATTGGAGACTAGTCTCGATGATAGAAAAAGTCCTCCTCAAGTCTTTGCGACAAGGAGACAGTTTCAGTCATGCAAAACGGTCAAGAGGAATTAAGGTATATGGGAGCTATTAGCTACAGGAGACTTTCCAGTCGATTAATCGGAATAATCGATGTTTTGTTGAAATAATCGATTATTTTCTAATCGATGTTTCACAGCACCGATTATTTCATATCGATTAATCGATTAGTGGCATTTCTCTGATTATTCAATATTACAGGATTTAGGGACATAAATATGTAAATAATTATTGTTCCAAACAAAGATAAGATTCATTTCTGATATAAGTGATAGAGCTTTTTCTTTATTAAACGTTTTCCCTTTTTCTAAGTTTCTTGCCATCCTTTACAAGCCCTGTCTAATATAACCTCCAAGACATAGGGTGGTCAACCTGCTGACAGATGACAGGTTTGATATAATTTGCGTTTTGCCTTTTGCGATAAACATGATATAAGTAACGAGAGGTGGGCTTAACCAGTATTTCCAAGTAACTGTTACAACGGTTACTGTTACTTTCTTGTACTGCATAAAAATACTGATTACAAAGTAACGGTTACACTGACAAATGTACTGATCTACTGAAGTATGCAGTTTTTCCTAAGAACCCTATAATACAGAGTCACTGCAGTCGCATACCACAATTAACACTAGATTACACCAGGCAGATAAATTTGATTAAAAAATGACCAATTAACAGCTGAGGGCTCTAAACATTAATTTGTAAGTGTCTCTGATTTTTGACATTGTTGAGCCAGGTCAATCACTCAGCTGGTGTAATTCAGCCTTGATTTTGATCTGCGACCATGACTGCAGAGGCTGTATTTAATAAGGCTCCAAGGTAAATATACCAATTATTGGTTCCCTACCAGATAATTATTGGCACCTTACACTTCCAACTCAAATAATCCACTAGGTAAACATACCAATTATCAGCCCCCATACATTTTTAACCTATAAAATCTGTTATTTCTCAATGATTTGCAAACTTTCAGTTTACATGAAGCAGACACTAATTTTGAATAAGCATTATTCAAGTTGTTAATAATTATAATAATAATATTTTATTACAGGATAATTAAGTTAAAAAATAAGAATGAAATATAAAATTAGAAAATGCATTTTTTCTTGAACTTGTTTATCAGTTTAGATTGTGTAGGTTATTTATAAGTTTTAGAGAATAGGATCTTATTAACGTCTAAATTCAGTAGATCAGTCAGTACGGTACTGTATAATGTATGTGCTACATAAATTAATACTGAATAACTTAATAGAAATACTTTTCAATCTTCCGTAATCTAGTCCGTATCAGAGTATCGCTTTCATCATGTAAAAATACTGAAAACTGAATAGTACATAGTTCGTAGTACGGTACTGTACTGGAGTTCTTGAACTGTTACTGTAAACAGTATTTTCCGCGCTCGGTAACGGTTACATATCACGACAACAAGTAACTGTTACAAAATACTGATTACCCAGATACCGACCCACCACTACCGCTGAAACCTTCATTGTTTCTCGTTTTTCACCAAGATGCCTACAAAAAGTGTTGTTTGGGACGCTATTTGGTATTATTTTGTCTGTTTTTTGTTGTCTTCAAAGACTGAATTAATCAATGTTTAAACACCGATTAATCTATGTTTTCAGTACAGATTAATTGGTGTATCGATTACTCACAAAAAAGAATCGATGTTAATAGTAGATGTTTTGTAGTTCGATACCCATCCCTATTTTCCAGACAGTGAAGCTGGGCTTTCCTAGCTCCACAATTTTTGCATAGCGCGCAGTACACCAGTATTGCTTAAAATTACCGCACATTTGATTATTGCATACGGTAATTTCGAGGTAAATCCAAAATGATTGGAGGACAGAGTCTCCTGGCTTATACAGCAGAGTCTAAAGTGATGTCGCAGTAAGAAGCCACCATCGATATAATTATAAGAATTCCTGGATTTTTTGCCTCTGAAAACGGATCTCAAAGATTCAAAAGCGCTCGGCCTACAGAGTAAGTAAATTTTACTTATTCTTAATGAATATTTGACTGCAAGTCGTTAAATCCACATAACAAGTTAAAATTATAAGAACACTGGATCGCTAACACAGTAGACTCAGCTCGCCTGTAAACGGTCAGGCTCCATCGCGCCATCCCCACCATTGGATGTCAACAGTAACTTACAGAATTGCAGATCAAGACGTCTTGTATCTACTGTACACATTTTCTGTGTAATCAGCGTATCGCAAACTAGTATGGATTGTAATTATTCATTAAGTTCTTGGAAACACTATCTACATATTGTTTGTGTCATTGAATACATAAAAAATATAAACATTATGTTGAATGTGAACTATGGAATTCAAGTCAGTTTCGCCAACGGTGAACCCCACCCCCCCTTCGCCATTTGATTTACAACTCATTGTAAAATCTCCTCTTGGTGATAACCATAATAGGGAAACCCTAAATTTTTTGCCTAACATTTACAAAATACACCATGGTTATAGCGACATGGTTATAAAAGTGCACGAACAGACAGAAGAAAGGAAGTGGTAATTTTACCAGTAAGTTGAATATAGTTATTATTTTTATATCATTCAAAACACTTTTTGACTACTTTGTCAACATATCACCATTCGGAATCCACCTAAAACTGTAGGTTCATCATTATTATCATATATCCATCGATATATAAGAAGATAGTGGATGACGATACTGACTCTGAAGTAGATGCAATAGCAGAAATTATGGGGAATTATAAAGAATCCTACTACAAAGATAACATATATTATAGGTTATATAGTCAAAGCTGTTCGAAAAAGACAGAAATGTGAGGAGTGTTATAGTGCATTGCTAAAAAGCCATGAAATTTTAAGAAGCAATTCACATTTTATGTATATTGTATAAAGAGGGAAACTTTCAAGGCCATCTGAAGATGTCATAAAAATAGTAAAATATATTTATAGCATTGTACTCACTCTATCAAGAACAGTATAGCAAACTCGATACTAAACATTTAATTACAAAAACATGCATGTATTTTAAAAATGTATTATTTAAAACCCACTTGGACAATAATTCTATTAATGAAACAACCACCAACTCTGCCTAATAAATGTTCCTGGTAAAGTATTTCTAAAAATCATTGGCCACAATTAGGCCAAAGAAAAAGCAAATAGGGTTAATTTAAAAAAAATGGGGCTTCAGCAAAAATGTATGAAATTAATTTTATTTAACAATCTATAAAGATTATTGTGCTGGAAATATAATGAATTTAGTTGTTACATCTAAGTCTACTCTTTTTCACCTTCACTCAACATAGAAAATGGTGCAACATTAAATTCAAGCGATTGAAATAACAACGAATGTCAACAACATAGCGATACTGGTATAGAAAGCAAGGCAGTAGCCGTCTCTTGTTGACGTCCAATGGAGGGGAGAATTCTCGGCCTAGCAAGACCGTTTTCCAGCCATGCAGTTACCGATCCAGTGTTCTTATATTATATTATATCGATGGAAGCGACACGGACCGGTCGTTCCCCTCAAAGTATGAGCTGAGCGATGCAGGGGAAGGTTCCCCTTCCACATTGACTGAATATCCTATACCTGTGAAGATAAAGAGCTCTAGGGGAGAGGCCTGAACTCTCTTCTACTATCCTCTCTTCTATTATTTTCTCTTCTACACAACTGACTCTTTAACCAGTCACTTGATTCTTGTTGAGGTGTACGATACTTGCTATGTCAAACCGAAGAAAAGTGACACAAATCTAAAAAAATATAAAACTGCATTCGAGAATGAGTGCTTGAATGAGGAAGCATTCGAAGAATAGGTGATAAATGTAGGAGACTTATCATAAAGCAATGGAAGTTCTGATTGCAGTAATTTGGTCTGCTGTTAGATAGCGCTCACTATACTACATCAATCTTCCATTATCCTTCTTAATCCGAAAACATAAAATATTAATTATAAAGAATATTGATGTAGTAGTAACTATGCAACATTGAATTTACATCGGGTGCATTATCTTTATAGAGGCTGATGATGCTTCTCATTAGAAGTGAAACGCATGCTTCAAGCATCACCAGTAAAAGTGAGTGAAAATTATATATTTCATAGAAGTACAGTGTCAGTTTTGATATTAGTTTGTTCATCACGTATTTTGTCATGGAAAACATCACAGATCATCTTTATCTTTTCATCTACGTTAGTTAATGTTTGTTAGTGTCTAAAATTACAATTGAGTTTAGGTTAGCGGCCTAGTTAGGCATGACCAAGGTTAGGTGGGACCAAGTTCAATGTAATAGATTAAATTCCTGGATTTCTTGTTCCATGTCGAACTGCGTTGTTAATATTAACTTTTCATGTGAAATTTAACGACTTGCAGTCAAATATTTGTTAAGAATAAGTATAACTCACTTAATCTGATGGCCGAGCGCTTTCGAATCTATGAGAATCCATCTTCAAAGGCCTTTGAGATGGATCTCATAGATTCGAAAGCGCTCGGCCATCAGATTAAGTGAGTTATACTTATTCTTAACAAATATTTGACTGCAAGTCGTTAAATTTCACATGAAAAGTTAGTAATAGATTAGTTCAAGTTATACTTGGATGAGAGGGCTTCAAGTTAGGCCAACGTTCATAAATACGGCCCCTACACTGTACTCAACATGAAGTAGGTAGAACCTTTCTGATGAAATTGAAAAAAAAAATTGAAACTTACTGTTCCTCTGGTACATTTAAGAACGTCTGTTCTTGTTATTGTAAAATATGTTTCTAGTGTATATTCGTCCAATACATTTCCATCATTATCTTGATACACAATTAGTTTTGTTTGCATTTTTTTAGTGTCATATTCTTCCTTATTAGCTGGAGTGCACCTTTGAACAGACAATACAGGTTTTTTTAATATTGACAGATTTTGTTATTGGGTAGTAGTCTATGCATAGATTGTATTACGACTCCTTTTGAACCACATGTGGAATGTTAGTTAGAATACGATTGCAAGGAATGTCGCAAACCAGAGGGGCGCACCCAGACTTTTGGTTTGGGGGGGCTTACCCGTCCTATCCGGTACAATTTTTGAAGGGGGGGGGGGTGAAATTCGGATTTCTCAGACCTCATTTTACAATATTGCTGCCCGATAAAATTCCTTGTAACAGAACACACCAAACACAACAGCTTCTGCTTTGTTACTTGACTTTTTAAAGGGTATTAGCTAAAAAAATGTGTCCATCATGTGTCTTTTAATACTCAGTGTTTCAAGAGGTTAAGATGATTCTGCCACACTGCATAAGAAACTTCTCATACAGATAAAGAATCACATGAATGTAGGTCCGGAAACGCTTTGTATCAGAAGTAAAGATTACAGCTATATTACCATAATTTATTCAGAAATCTCTAAGGCCTTCGTGTAGGTGGCGGAAATTCAATTGAATCAATAAAAATTTTTCTGAAACGTGCTAAAAGATTTACTATCATACATTTTTACGATGCCCATATAATTCTGAGACTTGTACGTGGGTAATGAAGTTAACGAAAAATGCTAGTCTGAACGCGAATAAAGATTACTCAATCTTTGAATTATTGGGGTATTTCACAAAATATACAAAATTATCATGAAAACACGGGTTTCATTGCAGGCCTAGTGAATTAATAAAATTGATTGCCAATGAACAAAAAAAAAATCAATTTCTTTTTTTTTTGTAGATTACGTCTTGGAGACTCCAGTTATAAGGAGTATAAGACAAGTCAGATCAACAATTATACACTAGATACCATAAATACTATATCAATTAGTTGAGGCGAGGCTTAATTTTGATGTGAAAGGAACTCTTGTACACTATAAAAAGCTTTATCAACTAAATATTTTTTCAAAACTCTTAAAATTCATTTTATTAAATGAAATATGAATGTACTCAATAGTCAAGAACGCTCCCAAAATTTATAAATTCGAGTTTTATTGAATCAAAGCACACTAATTTTGCATGTATGGTTTCTACTTGCTATTCTTGTATGTTCTGATCCAATTTAAATTGTGATTTTATGAACTCTGGGTGCGTTTTTCGCAATCAATAACCAAGTTCATTCATTCCAATTTTATACAAACGCCTTCTTTTGGCCTTTTTGTATTTTTCATAGAATAACTCAATAATAATAATAATAATAATAATAATAAAAAGAATAACTCAATAATCACGTTGGATAATATTTTATGTGATTTTCTAGCTCATTTTCAAATCGAATGTATTCAATTCACCACCTAAATGAGAGCTCTAGAAGCCTAAGGTTTCCTGAGCGAGTACTAATTTTTTTGATAAAGATAGCTCCATTATTTCTGTGATGAAGCGTTTCCGAACGAATAAGCTCTTGCATTCTGGCAGATTCCTTGCGAAATTATTTTGCAAACACCTGTATACCTTTTTTAGAAAAGTGATAGCCGTGGCAGGTATCTGTTCAGTCAGATAAGATGAGCTGCGAATTCCTGGGCCCTCTTTGTAAGGGTGACACCCTTGGATCAGCCACCAAAAAGACTTCTCTGCTGTAAAATCACTTCCCAGTGATATGGACCTCACTTAAACTGTAGGTCCGACTCATCAACCATCATCATCTAATCTAACTGATAACCCACGCACAGGTCTCAGACCTATCTCTGGGCTTCATCCTCCCAGAAAATACATTATATTTTACTGTAACGTCAAATGTATTACAGGTCCAGCACGTTTTAGAGGCTAGAGATCCTATATTACATTACATGATTGTCATATCGATATGAGTGGAACGAATAATTATCTGAACCCAGCAGCCCAGTTGAATTACTGAACTCTGTCAGGGCACAAACTCTATTTCCACCCGAAATATACTTCGAAATGTACTCGAAATTTATGTCTTAATAGTGAAACGATATTGTTATAAACGATATCCTATTTAAACAAGTGTGAAATGTACGGTCAATTCGCTTGAAAATATCAACATTTTGATTTCAGAACCTGAGGGGAAAGGCTTAAACCCCCCAGAATCCCCCCAACATTAATCAGTCTAGAGCACATACTCCCTACAGCCAATTTGCTTGAAAACTATCAATATTTTTTAAGGACGTCGGATTCTTAGGGGAGGTGGGCTTAAGCCCCCTACGCCCCCCTGGGTGCGCCACTGTCCCAAACAACTCATGAGTGACTTATAGGCAGAGTGCAATCATTGCTTACTTTTGTATACAACAGATTTATTGTTGTTATTGTATACCTAAAATTCCGTTCCAAAGCATGTTTAAACCTCTAGTATATCTCTAGTGACCAGTTTAGGTACAGTACTCACAGAAATTTTTGTTGACTGTTTCCGACTTCTTTCATCCATTTTGATCCCACTCTGATATTCAATCCCACACTCAGTTGAATGTATTTGGACAACACGTATGGAATGTATTTTATTCTTTCAAGTGGCTCATTCCCTTTCCTATTATTGGCAATCCATTGCTGATGCTCTTTGTGCCAAATCTCGTCTGTGTCTTCTTCATCATTGAAGGGTCGTGCTCTGTTCAACAAATTCAAACTTCATTTCTTCTTCAAAATATACAGGAATTATAACATATTTGCAGATAAATAAACAGAATTTCGAATAAAACTAAAGTGCTATTCTTTGGTTTTGGAGGAACTGACAAATAGATAGAACATAATTTGATTAGACCACGTGGTCTAAAATTTTCATCAGCGCAGTAATGAAATATCAGTGAGTAACAATTTTTAATTTTCTTCATTTTATTTTTAATTTTCTCTATTTATTTTATATTTTTTACTGTAATTTAATGATGTTGAAGATCTATCTTGTTTCCACTAATATGTAATATAAACTTAATAAAACAACTTTTGAATGGAAATTAACTCACGTTAAACGGCGTGACGGCCGTTTCGCTCTGTTGTCTAGAGCATCGTCAGACGACCCACAGTACACTCTAGTACACACTAAAGAGTGTACTGTGGGTCGTCTGACGATGCTCTAGACAACAGAGCGAAACGGCCGTCACGCCATAACGTGAGTTAATTTCCATTCAAAAGTTGTTTTATTAAGTTTATATTGTAATTTAATATTTCACTGCTCATCATGCAATTACGTTTTGTAAAATGCTAAATGTAATTACCAATTTCAGGAGAAGAATATTACATAATTTATTTCGAATTCCTCAAAATGCTATCAATATTGGGAAGTGATAGACGTGAGCCGTAGCAAGATAAGCAACGCTCTCCTGGGTCCTCTCTGTAAGGGTAACCAGCATGGATTGGCCAGCAAAAAAAAACTGAGTTCTCTGCTGTAAAATCTGCTGTAAACCCACCTCAAATTTTAGGTCCAACTCATCAATCACCATCGTCCAACTCATTACCCACGCACAGGTCTCATACCTATCTGGGCTAAATCCTTCAAAAATAAATTTTATACTGCAGACTTCTGCAATGGCGAATATTGACAACACCATTGAATAGCTGATGGAAATCGATGAACGCTACTACAGAGAAATATTTAGTCACCACTGCTATGCAGAAGGGTTACTGTAATCTAGTGGTTTAAGGCGCCTATTTTTGTGCAGAAAATTCCATCAGCTATTCAATGCTATTGTCAATATCCACCATTTCGGAAGTCTTCCGTATAATTGATAGCACTTTGAGGTTTTCGAAATTGATGAATAATGTAATATTCTTCTCCTGGAATTAGAAAAAAGTAATTGCATTCAGTAATCCACAAGTAACTGCATGACAAGCAAATATTAAAATACAGTGGAAATTGAAAATATCTTACTGAGCAGAAGGCCATTTCAGACCACGTGGGTCCATCAAATTACTGTTCAAACGCTCTAAAATTCTTTAAAAGCAGTTTTATGAAAAATATTCTACTAATTCTTTAAAAGTTTTGATAATGTCAAGCAAGTAACCTGAAGCTATACAGGTAGATCTGCGCTTTTTCAGAGCTCAATACTTGAAAACTGTTTTTTTTATCTACCCTACAATTCAGCTGCCTGCATTTGAATGTTAGTCTGATTGAAATTGTGAGCTGTAGCAGATATCTGTTCAATCAGATAAAAAGAAGCTACGAACTGCTGGACCCTCTTTGTAAGGGTGACTGATTGAATTGGCCAGCAAAAAAGACTGTGTTCTCTGCTGTAAAATCACTTTCTGGTGGTTTGGCAGTTGGCACCCACCTAAACCTCAGGTCAAACTCATCAATCACCATAATCCAACTCACGCAAAGGTCTCAGACCTATACAGGTTTAATCCTCCCAAAAAATTTAGAATGGCATAGCTGCTGAAATATTATATTACTGTACCTTTGTGTTCTGAAATAACTCTGGTTGTGACAATATAAATTATCATCAACTATCAGTTGACTATGCTCTGATAAATAATGTCTAGTAATTGATCATAAATTCATATTAAATTTAGATTCTCTCATTGAAATTTTGTTGAACTTTGCCAAAACTTTGTTGCCCTCCAATCTGAATGAATGAATAAAGAGATAAATTGTATGAACAGTAATTAGTAAATAGGTAAATCAATTCATAAATAAATTAGTAATAGAATAAAAATGAATAAATAAATAACTACTGTTTTTCTTCGAGCGATGTTCCCTCTTCAAATCTGTCCACCTTCTTCCCATATATGTTTATAATTTTACCCTCTGTAAAGATGAATAAAGCAGTATTAGACTAAGGATTCACTTCAAATGTCATGTCTGTTTTTTCAAATTTATGATTACAATATTGACTTTTTCTGCTATTCTATCTTCAAAACTGTGAAACGTCTTTGGTGCTCACTCATCATTAGAAATAGATTCCCATATAGGTGTGCAGTCCATTGTCCCATTTTTAAATCAGTTGAAACCAGTGGCGGATCCAGAAATTTTTTTGGGCGTGGCTCGTAGCTACTGATGGTGGTGAGGGGGGGGGGTAGAGTTGTACTGAATACAAGTAGTATTGTGAAAGCTTATGAATTTTTCGTAATCAATCATACCCGAACTATAACTATTCTCTATTCATATTCATATTATTGGGAATTTACTAGTGCTTTGAACCGTATCAGCGATAAAAATCAATTTAAATTTAATGTATATTGGAAAATTTAAATTGAATTATGGCTGAATCTGTTGAGTTCAGCAGTTTGTCAAGGAACATAGTATTATTCCGGTATTACGGCCATAATATTCAATTTTTTTAAGAACAAAAATCAATGTGGGAGCTTTAACTAGTTACAAATTTTTCAATTAACTAATGTTTCATCTAGATTTAATAGACAAATTTTGTGTGAATTCCACACTGTAAAAAGAGATGTTTTTCTAAAGCTTTTATCTGACGATTAGTTTTCCTCTTATAGAAATATGGGATCTGAAGTTACTCCCCCAGAAAAGTTTTGTGTACTCTCTTTGAGAAATCACTTAAAATGCTATTAGATCCATATTATGCATAAGTAAACCCAATGCAAGCGTTGTATCTGGAATTTTTCCACAATATAACCTATATCAGTAGTTGGTGATCACTGGTTTACCGACCACTGTGATAGAATGTTGAAAAAACATTGGTTGATATGTTAATGTAGTTCCTCATTACTTTTTATTAAAAGAAATTTGTACTGTCGTGATTGAATTACTGCAATTTCATGTTGCACTACTTTTTCTATTCAGCAAGTACTGTGCCCGGCACAAAAAATCTAAACACTTTGTGTTGATTGGTTGCAGGAAATGTAAATGTAACTAAGACATTATACAGTACTTATTTCATACAATTGAAGTCTTCGTAGTGGAATTAGGTAATTCAAGCTAATAAATATTTTACAAGCTTCAAACTGATTATATTGGTAAAAAATTTACACTCTTGGAGGTTTGGAGGTTTTGGGGGGGGGGGGCTTCAGCCCGAAAGCCCCCCCCCCGTAAATCCGCCACTGGTTGAAACTAACAATAAATAATGAAAATGCCAATACCATCAATTTTAAAACAAACAATTCTAATGAAGATACACGTGTCTATAAATGTTGATCGACTAGACCAGGAAAAAACATTTCATTTCTAGGAGTTTTGTTGGATAGGCGATTGACCTGGGGTCCTTACCAGCGAACACATAAGACCAATAGAAGGGGCTTCTTGTCGCCGAGGTGAAGCCACTTGTTAGGCGCTCGTCCACTACAAATATGGCGGCGCAGGGATGACTCCCCAAGTGGCGAGTGCTTGATAAGCCGGTTTTTGCTATTACCAGTACGGCACGCATTACATCGCCAGCCTGTTTCTTCACAATATGAATTGCTCATTCTTGAGACGGATAAATTATAGAAATGTCATTTCTCAGTTGATCTAATTCTGAAATTTTAATTCTGAGTAGAGGCATTCTGTGATGAATTTTGTTAACAAGGATTACTCAAACTTTACTCGAAAAATAGTTAATTTTCTAATGGAGTGACATTTTTTCACATACCTTCCTATATTATATCCGTCATTATATCATTAATATCTGTCATATGACTGCCACATCCTTTTACTTAACATGAAATAGAACAGTAGGAGAAAGAGAAAACAAAAAGCTGAATTGAACTGGATAATGTATTTACTTTGCAAATCTAGTCACAACGATCATAAAAGACATCACAAAAACACTATCACAATTATTGTCTTTTGTTATCCCTGTCTAGTCACAACAATAATAATTAATAATCTTAATGTTGTTTGACATTCTCACTCATAATTTCTATAAATAGAATAGTCTCTTTCTCTAACACATAGCACAATACTCAGTGTCTTCATGAGTGCTTGAAGAATAATTTTTTTTATCAACCCAAAGTTGATCTGGTTGGCGCCCATATAGAAGTTATATCATTCTGGATAGCGAAAGTAGGGTCTTCACAATAGGCTATTTCCCCATTAGTCAAAGTAAGTAAACGTTCAACGTTTTGTAGTCATTGATTTATACGATTCAATTTAGTTACATGACTTTAAAGATGAATTTTCATTTTATAAATTCATTGTGTAACAGCATAGTAGAGAAATTAAAAAAGTTGTGACATTTATTTCTATAATAACTCATATTAAAACTGAGTTATATTGTATGTATTATGTATTTTAATGGAGATGACTTTATATTTTAAGAATGTTGGCTCATGTTTATATTGTACAGGATATAATGCTCAACATATATGATTAATAAAATGAAATAAAAAATTGTTCTAATAAACATTTTCCTATTTGGATCTTGTTCATTTGCGTTCATAATGGAAAGAATTGAAGGTTAGACTAATTTAATCAATAATTTCCTAAAAACAATCTAACTATAATATTATTACATTACAATAATAAACCTTCAAGGAAGTATTGAATCAAACACAAGAAATAAGTGATGAATTGGCTTTGTGGTTCTGGATGCACAAGCCGGCTGACGACAGCGCGCCATCCCGATCGCACTTCAACCTAACATTGTATCCAAAGTATAGGTCGTATTTTAAAATAAAAATCATGAAAAAAAAATTCAGTTATTTCTGTACAACTTTCTCGCTTTGATCACATCTCTACCCAAAAGATGAAAATTTTGGTAGCCGACTCACTTTTTTATGTCATGTTTGAAACTCGGAACAAAAATTACAACTTTAAACAACTAATTAAAATTTATAGAGGTAACTATTAACTTTTATAATGCCACTGTTATCTTCAGAAACTAATTGTATATACTCATGCCAAGTTTGAAAGTTATATCTTAATCCTAAGTGTGTTAAACTGCAGTTTATTTGGAGAGCGCGCATTGAAATCTTCTGCTCTTGAAAACACGATTTCGTCTTTCTATCCACTACATGGATGGCAGACGGCTTCACCTCCTGTATGCTACGCTAGTGCATACGCCCCTTCTATTGGTCTTATGGGTTCGTTGGTCCTTACAGATTTTCATTTCGAACCTCAATCAATTTAACTAAACATTTGAAAAATTAAACATAAATATGTTGTTAATTGAAAGTAAGAGAGAATATATGATGAAATTTCATCAGGGATATTTGCCCTACAATAGCTTGCTAGATTAAATGGCAAAAATGTAATTTTTACAGCTTACCATGGTTTTTTTATTTCACATATTTGGGTGCGATCTTGGTATGGGGTAACTCATCAAAACAAAACCTTGAAAGGCTGTTTAAGACCCCAAAAAAGCTGTTAGGTATATAGGAAAAGCAAATAGGTTAGATTCATGTAGGCAGCTGTTCAAGAGGCTTGGTCTCCTAGTTGTACCTTGCTTGTATGTGTATGGAGTGACATTATTTGCAACTTAGAAAATAGTGATAAAACCAAAATCTTTACATGATTATAATACACAAAGCTGAGGAGATCATCACTTGTGTGCCTATATTTACGAAAAACCACCAGTGTCTCTTGATTTGAGGGATTCTTGAAATTACCATATAACTACATTATTAAATACATATCCTCGGTGAGTCACAATAGTAGTTTATAGTTTTATTCAATAGTAGAATAGTTTTATTCGAATAAAACCCTAGTTATATTGATAGGAAATCCTATAACAGCCTATCGCAGTTTTGAAAGAGTCATGGAAATATCAAAATACTTGAAAACAATTGAGAAAATATTTTGGTTATACCTTCCAGTAAAGATAGAATGTTATAACATGGCCAGCCTCTGAAAGCAAGTAAAATAATATGTTGCATTCACCTGCATGAAGAAGGCTTTCTGGGAAGTGGACTGGAGGAAGGTTTTCAGTGAAGATTTGTTGACTCTTTGCATGTAACTTAGTATACTTTCACTGTTTTAATAACTGAATCTAACACAGTAACATGGAACGGAACAAACACAGCGTCCACAGCAACGTCTTTTTAAATGCTTGGCGCTTGACTTCCAATACAGAAGTGAGTTACGTGGAGAAGGGAAGGAATGAATAGGGTGGTAACAATAGGGCAGGATGAGGTTGAGAAGGGTTGAAGGCACTGGTCACTGTAGCAACGTTCTCTTGACAAGCCAACAACGGCAATCTCGTTATCAAATCCACCATAATTATTTGGTTGATGCTTTTTATAGTGTTCAGACCATAATTGAGTCTCACCCATAGAACTATAAACTTTATAAAGTATAAAGTTTATAGTTCTATGGCCTCACCCCAACTAATTGAAATTGTAATTGTGGTAAATAGTTAATAAGAATGGTAATATTGTATACAATATTGTTGATCTGATTTGACTTGTTTTATACTCAGTAGCTGGAGTCTTCTAAATCAAAGTTATATTAGTAGGAAATTTCTTAACAAGCTACCACAGTTTCTGAAGAGTCTTGTGAATATCAAAATATTAAAGAAACAAATGAGAAAATATTCAGTTGATAAAGCTTTCTATAGTGTACAAGAGTTCATTTAAAATAAAAATTGAGCCTCAACTCAAATAATTAAATTATAATTGTGGTAACTAGTTAATAAGAATGGTAATATTGTACATAATTTTTTGATATGTCTTGACCTTTCTCATATTCCATAACCGGAGTTTTCAAGACGTGATTTTCAAAAAAGTCCTACACTATTTTAAATATTTTTTAGCAGTGTCTGCTAGCAATCATTATTGAGTGGCCGTAGCCGAGTGGGTTAAGTGCTGGTTTGCTAACTCAAATGTCCCGGGTTCAATCCTAGTTTTGTCCAAGAGATTTGACCTCGGATCACTCCCGTGTTTCGGAGGACACGTTAAGCCTGTCTGTCCCGGCTGCTTAAAAACAGTCATTAAGTCACGTCAGAGGCCCTGAACTTATTCAGGTGCAACCTGATAACTCTGACACCAGACCAAAGCCAGCCAGGTCAAACATTATTATTATTATTATTGAGTTTTTCTCTTCAAACTGTAGTATGAAATTGCACTTACCAAACTTCAACACTTTCTTCAAAACGTCATCAATGTATTTCACTTCTCTAATGTAATAACGTCCATCACTCTCGGCGCTCCATATGGTAATTCCATCAGAATGGAAAATAGTAGCAATATCTACTTTTGTTACTACTGTATTAACTACTTTAACAAAAGCATTTGCCTGAAAAAATTACACAAAAATTGGTTTTGAAGGAACTGACATTTTATCATTTTGACAAATATACAGAAATGTCACTGTAGATATGTGTGTACGTGTCAAGAAGATTATGTATAGTAATTGCCTAAGTAACTAAGAAAATTAAACAAAACATCAGTAGTTGGATTAAAAGGAATTATTTTTTATCTATGAAGTAGTACTAGAAACGGTTCTTCTGATTTGTGAGCTTGCTTACTGATGCTTCCCTCTGGTCTTTTGGACTATCCCTTCCCTCTATCTCATCCTTTTCTCTCCACATTCCTTTTTCATGGAAAGGCCTTCCTATATAGTACATGGGTAACCATAGTTGGAAGACCTTCTAATCCCCTCTCTTTGCTACAACACCACTCCTTATTGTTTAGCCTTTTTGTTTTTTATTGAGTGTTTCACATAATTATATGGTATATTATTGTATTGTTAGGTTTGTTTTTTTTGGGATGTGTGTGTTAATAAATTGAATCGAAACTGAAAAAAATTATATGAGTATAATAACTGGTTATATAAATAATTAATTGAATATATTGTCATATTATATTATGTGCCAAATAGCACAATTTAAATTTTGCGGTTGTGTCCACCCCTTTTTTGAAAGCAGTTGCTATGCGAATTGATTTAAACTTATATTAAACCGTTTTGTAGTATAATATATTTATATACATTTTTGTCATATAGAATTGATTATCATCTAATCAATAATTTACTCTCTCAAAGTGGTAATAAAATTGATACTTATATTAATATAATCTTTATTCTATAATCTTAATATATATAATCTATAATCTTTGTCAATGAGCTAATGGGTCTGATATTCTTTGTATAATTTAGAAGGCAGGATTTGTGACTGTTACTAGACGAGATGCAGGAGAATTGGATCATGCGATATATATTTATTTTGTTTTGTCTGTTTAAAATAAAATGAGGTGAGTTACGTCGCCAGTAGCCCTATCTATTGAGCATTATAAAAAAATGTAAGATAAAGGTTGAACGTTAGATGAAAAATTAACTTGATTTTTGAGTATGTTAAAATGTAGAAGTGTAATTGAGTTTCCTTTAAAATGTAAATAAGAATTAGAACAGCAGTTAGATATACAAGAACTCTATAAATAAATTGCTTTAGTTTGAGCTATACAAGTCTTCATGACATAAAATTGTAGTTTTCACCATACATTTTGGGTAAGTCTTTCATGCTGCGATATTTAGTATATTATCAATACAGTAGGCTATTCATTGCAAAGAATCTCAAAATCCCCATCAAAGATGGAGATGCTAGTAAATCAATGTTTTCTTCTATGTACACCTTTTTAAGATAAAATCCTGTCCCGATATCCTGTCATACTGTTATTCAACAGTCACTTCTACTTCGAGGAATTCAGCCGACTACTGTACCTCGAGCTTTATAAATGGTTCATGGAGTAAGTGAATTATTTTTAATAAGTTTCTATCCCTTAGGTAAGGCATTCCGAGAGTAGAGGTTGACATTAGGAATAACCATGTAAGGTTACATTATATATGAGTAATAAAATGTTGTTTTCCATTTATAATTTTAAAAGTGATGTTGATCATTAGAGAAACAACTTGGTATTTTCTGCTCCATTTATATCCTTGGTAATAAGCTGAATAAAATCGAAACTATTAAGTATTCCTGACATAATGACAAAATTCAGTGATAGGTAAATTTGATTAATAATTACAGAAGCTCAGACTTTTCCAAACAAGTGATAAGATTCTAAAGTTTTTTGGTCAAATAGTTGTTTGGTCAATAATTGCTGTTAAGTGACTTATACCTGAATTGTTTAACATAAATATACCTTTTGAACAATATTTAAAAAATAGTAGCCCTATACTAATCTATCTACATTTAATTAAAAATAAGATGGTATGATACTCCTTATTGGGTGATTTGATATTTTCTAGGATGCTTTTGAGCTCAATAACTTACAGTTTACAATTAGTTTGTGAGATCAATGAATAAAAGTGAATAATTCACCTTCAGAGATGACTGTTGTATTCTTCTATTTTTTGTGATTTGTGAAATGGTATTAGCTATTAGCAAGGAACATATTGTAGGAGAAATTGGTTCATTTCAGTGGTCCAAGTTGTCGGTTCGAGTTTGTGGTCCAAGTTGACACTACAAGATAGCAATTTTTTAATTCCTAGTTTCCACCAATACCTGTTTTCGAAATAAGTTGTGGATTATCACCTGTTTCTACCAACACGGGAGTTGGTATGGCAGTGACAACAATTTTTAAGATCTCAAGATCAACCTATTTGGCCCGCGCTCTGAGTGTGGTGTTGTGAATGCAGACTGGTAACTGATAGATGCGTATACTGTGTGACAAATCAAGGTAAAGGATTAATGGAACCCACTCATTGTAAAACGTCTTCAATGAAATTTAATAAAATTTGAGAGAGTCTAAATCATTTGAACACTATGGGGGAAATTTATAAATATAATTCTACTTTGTCGCACTCCTCAAGTACATGCATTATTTATATATTACTTGTATTACAAGTACATGTATTACTTGGTTAGAATTTTGAGGTATAGTTAGGTTATAATACTATATACCTATACGTTATAACCTATAAGGTTATAATATTATGTTGTGATTTTCTATGGTAGTATTATTTTTTTCAATAGTTTTTTAAGTATTAATTAGTTGAGATTGTCTTTTAGGTTATATTGTATTAAATTCCTGGATTTCTTGTTCCATGACGAACTGTGTTGCTAATATTAATTTTTCAAATAAATTCAACGACTTGCAGTCAAACTGACTGCAAGTCATGAATTCACTTGAAAAGTTAATTTTGTATTAATTAAACCTGGGAGGTCGAAACTGAAACAGTGTTTAATTGTCTTGTCCGGTTCTTGCAGTCTAGAGTGATAAGTAAAATCAAAAAGCAGTAAAAATGTATTTTTAATTTTTCCTGTTTGACCTTTTAAGCGGGTTCTACTTAAAAATTCCAAATGATCAATTTTCTAAATTTAAATCGATAATGGATGGCATAATTATTATTGAGATGTGACCAGATTGAGCGAGTCGTTCAAAGTAACTGACTCTTTAAAATGAACTACGAACTAGTAGTTCAAATTCAGAAAGTAGTTCATTCATTTTTGAGCTGTGTTTGTGTTTTCATGAAATTCAACACAGCATCTAGTGAGCGCTCTTTGAATTAGCAGAGCAGTGCAGCGGCCTGATATAGGCACTGCTAAACAAGAGCACTCACCTCCCCGCTCCATGAGCATTTTGAAGTGTGAAGTGAACTAACTACAACAACAGCTGGCTCACTCACTCACCTCTCTCTGCTCCATGAGCTTTTTGAACTGTGAACTGAACGAACTACTGCTGGCTCAGAAAGCTCATTGACTAAGATCTGAGCTCTGGAATATTAAACTGATGACTCAGATTCTGAGAATTGTTTATATTGAGGCACCAGACGTATGACAAGGCTGTTTATTGTTGTGTGTGTTTGAGTGCTCGCTCAGTGAGAGAGTGAGCGCTGAGCAAGCTATGGTTGTGAATGAGCACGAGCATTGCTGATGACTCAATTTTGAACTAGTTTGAATGAATGACTCACTTATAAGGGTGAGGGCGATAGAATGACTCATTGAGAAGAGTCATTATTGCCAAGCCTACATATATCATAGAGTAGGTGGCTTGGCTGCTGTTCATTTAGTCCAAATCCACATTCTAGGAAACCAATGCTTCATAAATGAAAATTTGTGGTGATTTAGCTGCAAATGGCATCATATCCCAAGCAGTAGGGCCTTGCTGGCTTCCTTTCCAACTAAACTTTTTCAACATTGGCAGTTAGTATAATTATGTTATGCTCCCTCCACGTTCTTATACATTCATGGTTGCCAACCTAACCAAACTCACCCTTACCTAACCTTACCTAACCTAACCTATCCTTGCATGGATGCAACATACCTGGTTTCTCTTACACCTATAAGCGTCTCTCCTTTCTACTTTGAAAATTTTATCCTTCTCTACTGTGTTCATTTGCTTCTGTTCAAATTTGTTATCTTTTACCATAGTAGTTGTCAGAATTCTAAGCTCAAACAAAGGCTGAAATTCCACTTTATTGAAAAGATCGCACCTGATTTGCACAAAAAATACAATAAAGCTTAATAAATCACAATCAGTGTGGACATTGAGTTTTATAAAAATTCACATTATTGCAATCAAAAATCAATCAATCACTTTTATATCAGTCCCACAAGATGTCAAATTATCTAAAAATAGCAACTGCAAACTTCAATAAATATACACTGAATGTGTTGGATAGTAGCCTGATATAAAAGTGGAACGGATAATGAACCAGCATTATAATAGGATGTTTGTACCACTGGTGATTAGACCAGTATGGCTCAGAGATGCACATAATGATGTTAATTATATAGTCCAGTTTTATACCAACCTATATACATGATAGAATTCACATGATCTATATATTTTTAATGGTGAAACAAATACCATGTATAAAGTGTATAAAAGTGCCCCCCTCCCACCGATGATTACATTACTCTGAAATAAATGTATAACCCCCCGCTGCACAAACGTACTAAATTTTAGTTTTGAAAAAATTATCAGAAGTTTAGAATAACTTGTAGTTGTGATCCATTGATTAAAGATACAAAAAAAAACTTTAACTTTGAACCCTCATTTTTCACAAAATAATAGATAACATTTATTCAATACTATAATAATATTCAGTAGCAGAAATTTCGAAAAAACTGATGCTTTTCTGACGAAATACTTGATTAACAATCTAATATTAAAACTGACACTGTATTTCAATTTAAATTAAGATTTTCACTCACCTAGACTAGAAGGATGCATTTCGCTTTTAAAGAGAAGCTTCATCAATTCAAGAAAAAAATTATGACTAAAATCCCTGCACAGTCTTACTAGTTGCACAAACGTCACATCATTATGATGGTTCATCATTCATAACACTTTCATTCCAGGCAGTAATCCATCACATCATTCAGTTGGCAAGAAAGTGTTTTGTTATTTGAGCAATGATACCTATATTACAATGCAGCTAACAGAGTCAACTGAAAAATTCTAATTTTGAGATTAGTTGAGCATGAAATATGGTACATAAATTAGTTAGATAATTCATTAAAAATTGAATTATGTGAATCATATTATTATGTGGTTTGGAGATTTATAATTATAAAATACATGCTTTAGTGACTAGTATTGGCGATTAATAAGAGGCTTGTTCTAGGTTATGTTGAGTTATAACATTGATATTTTGTTTGGTGCAGGAGTCTTTGCTTCTATTCTACAAGCTGGTAAATATTTTATCTCTCATGTTTTACCTATTCTTCAAAAATCTACTTAAGGCTATTCAATACTTGGTTCTTATAAGATTATTACACCTGTTGAAACTTCCAGAAATTTTACTTCTAATTTTTTAACTTCATTTGACATTTCCAATCAATTGGAAAAATTCTGGAAGCTTGAAGAAGTTTCAGCAGAGATTCCACCTTCTCCTGAAGCTGTCAAGATCGAGGAACACTACATTGCTAACACTGTACAGCAAGAAGATGGTCGTTTTATTGTTGCACTTCCATGCACTGACAAATTTCATTCCTTAGGTAATTCTCATTTTCAAGCTTTGAAAAGGTTTCATTCATTAGAAAAGCGTCTCTCCACTAATGTTAAATTAAGAGAGCAATATGTAGACTTCATGAAAGAATATAAATCATTGAATCATTATGTCTCCAATTTCTTCTCCATCTGATGACAAAACTGTATACTATATTCCACATCACCTTGTTTTCAAATCGGACTCTACCACAACTAAGCTGAGTGTCGTTTTCGATGCTTCTGCAAAAAAAAAAACATCAACTGGCATATCACTCAATGACGTCCTTCACGTTGGACCTATAGTTCAACCTTTATAGTTTTACGCTTCCACACCTAACATATTGCCTTCATTGCAGACATTACAAAAATCTGTGATGTTTTCCATGACGAAATACTTAATGAACAATCTAATATTAAAACTGACACTGTATTTCACTTTTAAATAATGTTTTACTCACATATATTGGAGATGCTTAAGGAATGCATTTCACTTCTGAAAAGAAGCTTTGTCAGGCTGACGAAGCTTCTTTTCAGAAGTGAAATGCATTCCTCAAGCATCTCCAATATGATATGTGAGTAAAACATTATTTAAAAGTGAAATACAGTGTCAGTTTTAATATTATATTATTAGATTACAAAAATGTATCAGCAAATTTTATTGCTCATTTTATCTGATCATAATTTTCATCGTATTTTTTGGCAAGATGATTCTTCCCAACCTATTCAAGAGTTTCAATTAAATACTGTCACATATGGCACCACTCCGGCAGCCTTCCTTGCCACACATACTTTAAATCACTTAGCTGATTTGGAACTGAGCTCAAATCCTGCTGTTTCTAATGTCATAAAAAATGATTTCTATGTCAATGATTTAATTTCAGGTTGCTCATCTATTGATGATGCCAAAAATTTAGTTCATTCTTTGTGCACCACCATAAAGGTGGTTTTCAACTTCGAAAATGGATGTCTAATTCTCTACTGAACTTCTTTCAACTATTCCTCCTGAATTGTTAGAAACCTTAATATCAAAACCTCTGTCAGATTCTAATGATAGCATTGCTAAGGCTTTAGGTCTTGTTTGGAATTCTACCCTTGATGTTTTATTTATTTCATCTAGTATTGCTAATGTTATTTGTAAATCTACATTTACAAAACATGACCTTTTGTCTTGTATCTCTTCTATTTTTGATCCTTTAGGTTTAATTTCACCTGTTGTAATTTGTCAAAAGGTATTAATGCAAAAAGTGTGGTCATCAAATGTTGATTGGGACCAACAACTACCACCTGAACTTTTAGATCAATGTTTAAAAATACTTCCAGACATTGCAAAAATCTCAATTCCACGTTGTGTATTATCTTTGGATGTTGATACTACTTTAGAACTTCATGGTTTTTCTGACGCCAGTGTTTCTGCATATGGTGTCTGTATCTACATCAGATCTTCTTCATCATCAAATTCATGTTTGCTTGTTCACTTCTAAATCCAGAGATGCTGCTCCACTTAAACCATTCCTTTCAGTTCCTAGATTAGAACTTGCTGCTGCTCTTCTTCTATCATGTCTTGTTAACAAAGTCATCAAGGCTTCCAAGTTATCATTTTCAAATGTTTTCCTCTGGTCAGATTCAAAAACGGTGAGTGACTGGCTCAAGTCTCCACCTGATAGATCTAATGTTTTTGTTGGTTTACGTGTTTCAGAAATTCAGTCTTCCACACAAGATTTTCATTGGAATCATGTGCGCACTGCAAATAATCCTGCAGATCTTATATCTCGGGGTTGTACTCCAGCTGATCTTGCTACCAATAAACTTTGGTGGAATGGACCAGTCTGGCTTTCTTCACCTCAAGAGTCTTGGGACTCATTTACTTCAAATGTTACATTGTCTATTTCTTCAGATGTTATTTCCAATGTATTAACCACTAATGTTCATTCTCCTCCAGTTTTTAATTCATTGTTTTCCAATTGTTCAAATCATTCTAAGATGATTCATGCTGCTGCCTTTGTTCTGTGCTTCATTCATAATGCATGGTTTCCTTCAACTTGTTTATCTGGTGTCTTATCTATCAACAAGCTTGCAGATGCAGAAATTCAAGTACTTAAGGCTGTCTAATCAGAGACATTTGCTCAAGAAATCAACCATTTGTCTTCAAACAACAAACTTCAATGCAATAGCTCTCTTCAGTCTCTTTCATCTTTCATCCATTCTGATGGACTTCATTTTGGTGGTAGATTGCAACATGCAGACATCGCCTTTGTTTGTCAACATCAAATTCTTCTTCCTTCTAAACATTCATTCACCAAGGCGCTTATCATTGAGACACATCATAGAGTTTTTCATGCTGGTGTACAATCTGCAATGGCTTCAATTTGTCAATGTTTCTGGATCCCGTCAATATGGCGCACCATAGAAACTATTTTGAAATCTTGTATTAATTGTTTCAAATTCACTCAGCTTCGTTCTGAGCAGTTAATGGGGCAACTTCCAGCTGTTCATGTAAGTTGTGATATTCCATTTTTTAACTGTGGCATTGACTACGCAGGTCCCATCTCACTTAGATTAGGTGGTCTCAAAACTTGTACCTTTGTTAAAGCATATATTTATTTGTTTGTATGCATGGTCTCTCATGCTGTTCATGTTGAAGTTGTCACTGAGTTATCAACTAAGGCATTCTTAGCTGCTTTATCAGGGTTTTTTTCTAGACATGGTATCCCAAAATCAATCTTTTCTGACAATGGTTCTAATTTTGCTGGTGCAAACAGTGAACTTCAAGAGTTGTGTCTTTTTCTTGAGTCTCCACATACTCAAAAATCATTACAAACTGGTTCTTCAATTTTACAAATTGATTGGAAATTTATCCCACCATGAGCTCCACACTTTGGAGGTCTGTGGGAAAATGCTATTAAAAATTTCAAGAAGATTTTTCAAGTTGTCACATCAAAGCAAATCTTAACCTTTGAAGAGTTATTAACTCTTTCTTGTCAAATTTATGCTATCTTGAATTCTCATTCAATTGTTCCATTTACAGAAGATCCACTTGATCTTGCCTACCTTTCACCAGGACACTTTCTCATTGGTCATCCTATTATTGCATTGCCTTCTAAACAACCTGTCACTAAACATATTGATCACTTATCTCATTGGCATCGTTTGACTGCTTTCACTCAAAGGCTTTGGGACAGATGGTCTCAAGAATATTTGGTCACTCTCCAGAAAAAAACAAATGGTCTACCAGTTCTACTGATATCGATCAAAGTTGGTCTATTTGCTATTCTCAATAATTGTTATTCTCACAAGGATCCTGGCACATTGCCAGCCACATGGAAGCTTGCACATATTACACAAGTTCACCCAGGCCCAGATGGCCACATCAGAGTCGTCACCATCCACACTAGCATGGGTTCTTTCAAAAGAGCTATTTCTAGCATTGTGCTGCTACCTATTTAATCTTCTATTGATTGATTATTCTTGTCTTTTTATATTTAGATTGTAATTTTTCAATTGTTTATTTTCTTATATCGCTCAACATCATCAGTTTTGCATTTCACTTTAACATATTTTTTATTATTCTTATTGATCAATGCCCTGGATTGCTCAAGGGACCCGCCTTATGTTAAATCTCATTCAAACCTTCTGCTTGTTTTGCTCACCATGTCACTGCACCTTTCCTTTCAGTATCAATGTTTTTGAATATCAATGTTTTGGTTATTATTTTTGGCTTGGATATTATCCTTTTATTATTCATAACATTTGTAATACATTATAGTATTTGTTAGCCTCATTTCTCTAATTTTGGTTTAATTATTTTGTATAAATGACTAATGTATAAAATACTTCTCTGCCAATCACTACTGTGGGGCTATGATTTTTTGGTATGAACTTTCAATAACTTATTATTTGCTTCTTCTATTCGAACATTGATAAATCACTACCCAAGTGCAACAAGTTTTTTATTGAAATGATTTAATTGACTTTAAATATCAATTATTTGAACTATCTCAAATTTCCATATCCATTTCTGTTTTGATGCCATCTTGTTGAACACGCACCAATGAACATATTTTCTATGAACATTCTTCATTTAATTTCATCATAAATCATCGAATTTTGTGATATGCTCAATGCATTTCAAATTAGTGCACATTCAAGGTAACAATTTGAACTTTCATTTTAATTTATTCAACTTTGGTTGATTACGCCCTTCAACGTGTTTCTATTGGCATCATTTCAAATTATTGCAATTCTGAACTCTTTCAAATACTAGTGCATCAGCCTAGCAAGTGATTTTCATTCAAATTTATAAGAACATTCTAACTATTCAAATCAAATTTAAATGATTTCCATCAATGGCACCTGCCATGCCCTCTTTGAGATTTGGTCATCTGTAGTCCTGTCTAAGTGTCTATGTTTCTTCATCTACATTTTTTGAAGGATCGAAATATCATTGATTCTCATTCGTCCTACTAATTTGGTACAATTGCTTTATGCTGCTTGCTGTATTCCGGTAGCACCCTCCCGGTTGCTCTTCCATATCTGACCTCCTGGATGGACCAAGACTTCAAGACGATAAGTTATGTTATCAATTTCATTTCAATCTTTATTATTTCCTGTAAACTGATATTTATTTAATTAATTTCATATTTGACATAGTTCAATTATCTATTTAAGCCTATGATGCTACCAAGCCCTGGCTATTTTCAATTATTCATGTAAGCCTATGACGCTGCCAAGCCCTAGCTATTTTCAAGAATTATTTCATTATAAATTTTCCATAAAAGCTGACAAAATTGTGCCCAGGCTTTAGAATTATTATTTTGTGTATTTCATTCAGATTTCGATCTGTTTTGCATTCGTGCATTGTTGTCATAGTTTGATGTTGTTTTTGTAATTTTGCATTCATGCCATAGCCATACATGGCCTTACTTATTCAGACAGAGTTCTGTTTTGCATTCATGCATTGTTGTCATAGTTTGACATTGTTTTTGTAATTTTGCATTCGTGCCATAGCCATATGGCCTTACTTATTCAGATGGAGTTCTGTTTTGCATTTGTGCATTGTTGTCATAGTTTGACATTGTTTTTGTAATTTTGCATTCATGCCATAGCCATACATGGCCTTACTTATTCAGACGGAGTTCTGTTTTGCATTCATGCATTGTTGTCATAGTTTGACATTATTTTTGTAATTTTGTATTTGTGCCATAGCCATACATGGCCTTACTTATTCAGATGGAGTTCAGTTTTGCATTTGTGCATTGTTGTCATAGTTTGACATTGTTTTTGTAATTTTGCATTCGTGCCATAGCCATACATGGCCTTACTTATTCAGACAGAGTTCTGTTTTGCATTCATGCATTGTTGTCATTATTTTTGTAATTTTGCATTTATTGCCATTGCCATATTTTGGCATTTTATCTTGTAAGCTATTTTATTCAGACATAATTCTATTTTTGCATTTATTGCTGTTGTCACATTTTGACATTACATTTTGTAGTATTTTATTCAGACATAGATCTGTACTTTTGCATTTATTGCCAATGCCATATTTTGGTATTACATCTTATAGATTATGATCTATTATATTTTGCATTTATTGCCATTGACATTGGCTGAATTTATTATATTCAACTTTATGGACATATTTTTCTTTTAATTTGTATTTGTTGTCATTATAATTCATTAATGAATGAATCTTGATCATTATCAGTTATTGTTTCAGATTAATCAATTTATGCTTTGTAAGTTTGATTATAATTATGCAAATCAAAAATTGTAATAATTTTCCTACTCAATTTATAGCAATCTCTATTTGCTCTTAATTCATTCATGAAAATCCATTCATAAATTTATGGTTTCTAATATTAGTCATATTAATTTGATTATTAATCTAATTATTTGATTTATTATAAAAATTATTGCCATTGTGCACTCATATCCTTTTCATAATATTTGCCTTTGGCAATCAATATATTTTTCATTATTGTTGAATTCCTTGCTTTGATGATTTCATTACCTAATGGTTTCATTACCTTTTCATTTTTTATAATTTCCGAGATTATCTCAGTGGTCCTCCCTTTATTCGAAATATGTACAGTTGACACCCACTACTACCAAGAACCTCTAGAACTTCCAAAACCAGCAATAACCTCTACAGTCCATTTGCTCCCTTTTAGTAGTCAACTGTATCAGGAGCAACAGACTCAAGTCCAAAACTGCTCTCTTCACAAATTTTGAATATGTTAAATTGACCAACAAAATTGAGGTTAACACAGGTTAAAAATTTATATTTGCTAAAAAATCTTGAAAAAAGATAATTTTTTCACTTAATGACTCAATTTAAAAGTTCACTCAAAACAAAATACTAAAAACAGTTAAAAATAGTTTATAATATTAAATTTTGATAAAAACTTTTGAGCCGAAAACACTATGCTGTTGCTATGAGTGATGAACAATCATATTCTAGGACGTTTGTGCAACCGGGGTGAGTATTTGAAGTATGACTACAATTCCATTTAGATTTTATTTATTTGTACCAACTTGACATCACCCTCTCCTGTGTAATGGTCTTCCCATCTAGTCCCCACCTCTACAACAGGTCCATCTTTTCTGAGATTTCTGAAGTGGATCAGCTCTGTTTCTAGAGAATAAAATATCTCTCTTGCTTTTTCACCCCTATAAAAAACAATAATTATTAACAGTACGATTTCAAATTACGATGAATCAGAATTCATCTCACTAATAAGACTGCCTTACATGAAGTCAACTGGCTTGCAAGTAATGAGCTTCCATTGAATAGAGTGATTAAAAAAGAGCGCCGGTTTTGATATATATCAAATTAAGAACTGTATTTTTACAATTATTCATGGACACATCCATCTGATCTTTTGGACAAATCATCTCCACTAGTCCGCTACCATGAATTTAATATGGTAAGGAGTGTATCCAAATAAATCTATAAAAAGTCCATTCAGGTGAGATACACATTGCGACTGTAAGAAAATTTCAACCTTCCATTCTGCAGTTTCAAGTTTCCTCCTTCAAATAATGGATGTTTAGGAGCAAATTCATCCATTTTAGATAATCTTGTGTAATTGGTGAATGCTAAGAAACCTAATGTGTTCATTGGCAATTGTGAACTTGACGATATTGTCTGCAAAAAGGATGTGGAAACTTGCAATCTAATGTATCTTCTGGATAGAGTTCTTACATGGTAGCAGATTACAGGAAAATATTTGTACAACATCAGTTTTAATAGATAAAAACGGAAGGTTAGATGAACGTGTTTATGGCTATTTTCGTCGAAATACAGTTCTAAACTTTATGTATCAAAACCGGTACTTTTTTGAATTAACCTATAGTTGTATCAGTTTATACATACTGGTGTATGAATGTCGAAATTTGCAATATTCTAGATGCAGCTTTTTTGAATCTTCACTTCACATGACTGCAGAGGCAATAAAAAACAGGCCCAAAGGGCCTCTAGGGTCTTCTGAGCTTTTGGAGGGTTTACAGAGATCTAAACTGGAGCAATAAAGGACCCTGGAGCCCCCTAGCTGGACAATTTGGAACCGCTTATTTTATTTTTGCCTTGTCACTTGATTACATTTGCCAAATGATTTGACCCCTTGACATTGAGGCCCAGGACAACTTGCCCTGTTTGCCCCATTGCCTCTGCAATTTTAACTACAGTATATTTTATGTTTCTAGCTGTAACATTATTAGCTCTCTTAGTTGAACAAGCCAAAAATAAAAAAATATATGCATAATTGAAATTTAAATCCAAATTAACTAAATAAATGGGGGAAGTGATAGCCGGGAGGATAAGCAACTCTCTCCTGGGCCCTCTCTGTAAGGGTGACCGTTTGGATTGGTCAGCAAAAAGACTGCTCTGCTGTAAAATCACTTCTTGGTGGTTGAGAATCCACTGTAAACTGTAGATTGAACTCACCAATCACCATCATCCTACTCATTACTCACGCACAGGTCTCAGACCTATGTGGGATTTATCCTTGAAAAATATATAAGAATCAACAAATACACATAATTGAAATAAATAATTGTGAATATCCATTTTTGAAAAAAAAAATCACTTAACATATGAATTTTTTTCACTCTAGTAACCGATATTATCGGTTTTTTAATGATGCCTCCCTATTCGTTTTTGAGACCTCTTTTACAGGCTCAAGGGGGCCATTGTAACTGGCAGTAGATGTACTGTATGGATGTTTAAAAAACATCTCAATATTAACTATAAATACTCAGTTGAGATCTTGTTTACTTACTGAGATAAGTCGGGTTGAGAAGGAGGGTTCGAAATGTAGTATATATAGCCATCTATAAATAGAAATATGTGAGATTAGAAGTTGTTAACTTAAAAACTGGTATATTATTATTTCTACAGCATTACAGCTTTTTATACAGTGTCGATGATACTATTAAGTATTCTTCACAGTGTAAAGCTGATACAGAATTTCAAATTAACACTCAGTACAATCATTGACGTTTTCCATGATAAAAACTTGATGAACAATATATCACTAGCTGGCCCAACGCGCGTTGCTGCGTTCTCATAAAAATTCTCCTTGATTTTATTATTTGCCACCTCCCGCTGAGGTTACATTTCAAATTAGGAAAGAAGTTAGTCCTAGGGCTCTTCCAGCTGATCATAGAGGCTTCGTTGTTTTCTTAATCACCACCTCTGAATGAAGAAACATTTCAATTAACTTTTCATGTGAAATTTAACGACATGCAGTCAAATATTTGTTGAGAATAAGTAGAATAACTCACTTAAACTGGCCGAGTACTTTCGAATCTATGAGATCCATCTTCAGAGGCTCCCAGATCATCATGTCAGTTTTTTGGTTAGAAGTGTTGTGGTTTTTGTAAAATATGATCAAAAAGTTTGTGAGATTTAAAATTTAGTTGTTCATTGAGAATGTTTTGTTTATAATGTGTGGTGTGTTTGTATATTTCAAATTGTTCCAAGGTGTTGAGTTCGTGTCCTTTAGATTTTATGTGTAGAATGTGTAGGTTGGTACTGATGTCGGTAAAAGTGTGTCCAGTTTGAATGATATGGTCGGCAAAATTCGATTCAGCTTTGGATGTCAGGGCTTGAAAGTGTTCTTTGTAACGTTGTTTGAATGTGCGGCCTGTTTGTCCTATGTAGAATTTGTTACAATCAGAGCAGTTTAGTTTGTAGATCCCTGGGAGATCGTATTTGTTTGTGTTCAGTGTGGTTTTGAGTGTAAGTGCATTTTTTATTTTGTTTTTTGTTCTGAATGAGATGGTGTGGCCGGCTTTTTTGAAGATTTTTGCTAGTCTGTGTGATTGTGGATTAATGTATATCATTGTGATGTATTTTTTGTCAGTGGTGTTGGTGTTTTGTTTTTTGTTTCTTATTTTATGATTGAGTTTGTCAATTAGGTCGTGTTTGTAGCCGTTTTCTTGTGCTAAGTATTTTATTGTATTTAGTTCAGTGTGGTAATTGTCGGTGGATAGCGGTGTGTTGCTGAGTCTGTGTAGCATTGACCTGAATGCTGAGTGTTTGTGTTGTGTTGGATGATTGGAGGTGCTGTGTATTAGGGTATCTATCATTGTTGGTTTTCTGTAGATGTTGAAGCTGTGTTGTTGGTTTGTGTTCTTTGTAATTGAGAGGTCTAGGAAGTTTATTGAATTTTTTTGCTCATATTCAGCTGTGTATTGAATGTTCTTATGTATTTTGTTTATGTATGATCGAAGTTGTTCACATTGTCTTTTGTTTCCTCTGTATAGCAATAGAACATCATCTACGTATCTGTGCCAGTATATTATGTTCTGTGAAAATTTGTTATTAAAGAGTATATGAGTGTTTTCGCTGTGTTGGAGATAGATTTCAGCAAATATGCTTGAGATTGGTGAGCCCATTGGCAGTCCATCAGGTTGTGAGTAGAATTTGTTGTTGAAGGTAAAGTAATTTTGTTGAGTGATGATTTTTAGGATGTCTATTATTTCATTTATATGTTCTGTAGCTGTGTTGTTGTGAATAAGGATGTTCTGTATTATTTCTATTGTTTCATTGACAGGTATGTTGGTGTATAGGTTTGTTATATCAAAAGATGCAAGAGTGGAGTTGTGAGGAATTTGTGTGTCTTTTATTTTTGCGATAAGATCGCTACTGTTTTTTATGTATGTGTTGTTGTTGATAATAATTAGTTTTCTCAGTGTTTGATCTATGTGTTTTGCTAGTTTATAGGCAGGTGCTTCTTGGTAGTTTACAATTGGTCTAATAGGTATGTTGGGTTTGTGAATTTTGGGAAGTGTTTGAAGTGATGGTGCAGAAGGGTTTATTTGTTTCAGTTTTCTTTTTTGTGAATTATTAATTATATGATTTGTCTTGTTGATTATTTGTTTGATTTTTGTTTGGTAAACATTTGTGGGATCGGTGTGTAGTTGTTTAATGTTGTTTTTGTTTATGTAGTCAAGTGTTTTTTTGTTGAGCTCTTCATTGTTTATGATAACTGTAGTGTTGCCTTTGTCTGCTTTGATATAGGTGAGATTGTGAGTTAGAGTTTTGTGTTTCAATTCTTTTATGGTGTGGTTTTCTGAATTTATGGGTGGGTGTGGTTGTGAGCTGTTTGTTTTTATTGTGTTAAAATAATTTTAAATCACAACCCACTAATAACTGAAGCTAATCTAACGGTACCAGAAGAGGTCAACGACATGGCAGTCCAAGGCCTTCAAGAACGTCGACCTGAACAGGAGAGGGGTGGGAGGTACGCCCTCCGCCCTCGAAGAAATTTTCAACTTCTAACAACCCTCTGCAGGCAGTGTGGTACTGACCACTCTCCAAGTCAGAAGATGTTGCCTGCGATGGCAACGAAACGGCACGTGAGTAACGATTCAAATAATTATTATCTTGCTATTCGGATGTACCCGGAAATACACCATTCATATTTTTCCATCCGCAAATCTTTAAAATGTAACATATATATATATATAAAATCTCAAATTTAATAATACTCTCCCCAGGATTCTCTTTGTTGTATGTTTGCAATAATTCTAATAACCTTTTTTTGCAGGATATAAGTACTTTCTTTGTATTGCTACTGTAACTTCGCTGAAATAGGCCAAAATAGCTCGTTATAAGTACTCCTGTGCTTACACAATTTTTAAGTTTCCTTATTGGATAGACAACTCTGGAGAGTTTCTTGCAAAGCATTTCAACTTGTTCTTTCCAGGTTAACTAACTTCTATCTATGAACAAGCCTAGTAGTTTTACTGCTCTACTTTCGCATACCCTATTGCCAAGTGAGAAATATAATATATATTCTGTTTTTTCATTATTTAACGCTAATTTATTTGATTCAAACCAGGCTGTAGACAATCTAATACTTTCCATCTACAGTGCAACGACATCTTCCTGCTTTTATTGAAAGCACATTGAGGTTGTGTCATCTGCATATAATACAGGTAGGCTATTAGGAATAACTCTGCAATAAATAGCTATTTGTGTAACTAGAGTGCAGAATAGCGTTTTTCTGCATCAAGAGAAACAGTTTTTTTCACAAGCCGAAGGTGAGTGAAAAAAGTTTCTCGAGTGCAGAAACAATACTTTGCGCTCATATTACACATTAAATTTTTCCTACAGTAATGTATAAAGTAATTCAAACAGAACAAAACAAGGCATACATAACCTGAAAATTCCTCACATAACCTATCTTCGAATCAAATCGATTTCATCAACAACTATTCACAGCTGAAGCAGAGTAGCCAACCTATTTTTGAATGCAGAATAGGGAACCTGCGTATTACATGCTCACTATTTTGTGTTGTTAGGTTGCAAATTAGGAGTGTGGAAAAGTACTTTCCTGCACTGTAATTTACTTTCCCGCACTGGTGCAGGAATAGACTATTTTGCGTGCTACAGTTAGTGCAAAAATAGGCACTTTTTTGGGTCACTGCAGGAAAAAATCATTTATGAACGTTTTCTAACCGCAAGGATTCATTTTCAACAGCATCCTTGATCGTCAATGTCTGTTTTGGTTAGAAGAATTATTATGGTTTTGTAGAATGTGATTGAGAAGTTTGTGAATAAAAATTTAGTTGTTCATTAAGGATGTTTTGTTTACTGTGTGCAGTGTGTTTGTATATTTCAAATTGTTCCAAGGTATTGAGTTCGTGTCCTTTAGTTTTAATAGTCAATAGACAATATACTTTATTACATATTCTTTAAGAACAGTAATAGTTACCATAATCATTCTTACCATAATTATTATGGTTCGTAACTTAGAAAAAGTACTATTGGAGCATATGTAGGTATGGTACATAATATATAAATATGCTTATATTATGATGTTATTTTTGAGTTTTGTTGTGTCTTCAAATTAATTCTTTTCATTTCACTCCTGCCCAGTCTAGGTCTCTTGTTTCAAGAAATCCCTGTATATTGTACATTGGCTTTCTTTTAAGAAAATCACTTAATATTTTTTTTAATATCACACAATCCAGGTCTTTAATTGCCCTGGGCAATGGTACCACAGCCTACAGCCCATGTATGACGGTTTCTCCTTGGAGATCGCAGTTCGGTGCCTTGGAAGTACATCGTTTTCTGCCTGACGTGTGACATATGTATGCACATCTGTACCTCTCTGCAAATTGAGTTGGCTTGCATAAATGATAACTTCCATGATGTACATGTTGGTCACAGTCATAATGCCCAGATATCGGAAAGCGTCTCGACAAGTCTCCCGTTGGTTGAAAATTGCGAGTACTCTTACAGCCTTTTTTTGAAGAGTGAGGACCCTCTTCAGATTACCCGCAGACGATCTGATAAGAAGAATGTGTAGGTTGGTAGTGATGTCAATAAAAATGTGTCCAGTTTGAATGATGTGGTCGGCGAAGGCCGATTCTGTTTTTGTATTCAATGCTTTTAAATGTTCTTTGTATCGTTGTTTGAATGTGTGGCTTGTTTGTTCTATGTAATTGACCATTACAACACTGAACTGAATACAATGATATTAGCACAAAAAAGGGCTACCTTACTGACAAACTCAATCATAAAATAACCATCAAAAAACAAAACACCAATACTACCAACAAAAAATACATCACAATGAAATACATTAATCCCCAATGAAACAGACTTGCAAAAATCTTCAAAAAAGCCGGCCATACCATTGCTTTCAAACAAAAAAAAAAAAAATTAAATAAAATACCCTTTCATCCAAAACCACACTGAACGATCTCTCAGGAATCTACAAACTGAAAAGCTCTGATTGTAACAAATTTTACATAGGACAAACAGGCCACACAATCAAACAATTATACAAAGATTATTTACAAGCTTTAAATACAAAAACCGAATCTACTTTTGCCGACCACATCATTCAAACTGGACACACTATCGACATCACTACCAACCTACACATTCTATATATTTAACCTAAAGGACATGAGCTCAATACCTTGAAACAATCTTCTATATATATATATATATATATATATATATATATATATATATATATATATATATATAATCGAAATACCACTGACTGACTCATTCATCACAGTTTCTCAGGAACCACTCGACCAAAAACGATAAAATTTGGTACACGTATTCAGTAGGGGGACTAGACGTGTGCTAAGAAAGGGTTTCAAAATTTACCCCAAAATGGGCCCAAAATTGAAGATTTTTGAAAATTTAGGTGATAACAATTTCTAGAGGTCAAATCAGATAAAATTTGGTATTCATGTTAAGTATCGGCCTTAGAAAAAAGTACCTTGGAAAAAAGTTTCAAAATTAGCCCCAAAATCGACGATTTTTGAAAAGTTTGGTGATAAACAGCCAAATATTTTGAAATTTGCACTTAACAGATGTCATCAACCTGGCATAATAACATTTCATCATACCCAGTCATCTGTTTCCCACATATTGCAAGGCTCCGACTGTATGGTAGCCTACATGCAAAGTGCAAAGTCTTTTGCTGTTCAAAGACAGTGTAAATAACGCTGCTAAGGGGTCTGCCATATGATTAAAAACGGTTGACTTCTATCAGCTGTTCCTTTAAGCTGTTTGGCTGGCAAGTTCAGTAGGTTAGGTCTATTAATGAATAATAATTTGTTTCAAACAAAGCAAACTTATCCCGAGCTACCAAAATAATTTCAATAGCTAAAAGCCAACGTTTATGAAAAGTATATGTTTGATTAAGACCCTAGATGCATACTAAGTAATGGTATCAAAATTCTCCCCAAAATCACCTATTTTTGTAAATTTATCTAATCACAATGGAAATTAGTTGGACCCCCCCTGGCTAGACGGTTAAGGCGAGCAAAGCGAGTCTGCCGGCTAGTTTTAAATATACAAACACCACACACATTTGACATAACTTCCTCGATGAACAATTAAATTTTAAATGACACAATCTTTTATCACGTTCTCCAAAACCACAACAATACTTTTCTAACCAAAACCGACATTTACGATCCAGGAAATTTAGAAAATAAATCGTCATGGTTCGAAAACGTTTCAGCCTACATGAGTAAATTATTTATACATTTTCAATTAAAAATGACTGAAAGTCGTTAGATTTACCATAAAAAGTTAATAATATTAGATTGTTTATCTACAGCTACAACATAAAGCAAACATAATATTTTTGAAAGCCAGAAATCTATATCTCAAACAGCTGTCAATGATATGGGTTCTTATTGCTTCTGAACTGAAATATGTCATACCTCACAACATTCTACTAGTTCTGAAAAAAATGGAACAGCTTTGTTTTTAACCGACTTCCAAAAAGAACAAGGTTCTATATTCGACCTGTTTTTTTTTATGTTTGTACATCAATCATTCAAACAATATTGAACCGATTTTGATGAATTTTTTTTAAATGAAAGAGCATCGCTCAGCGGTGGTCCCATCCAAATTTTGCAAGGATCGGCCCAATACTTAGCCCAATATCAAACAAAAAGGAGCATTCTTCGATGTCTTCATTTCAATCTTGTTTGAATAGGATAGTTCCACACATAACCGCCAATCGGATAACCGGTGTCATTTACCAGGCTGATCATTGTATCACATGGAGTGCTTCACATCTAGACGATTTTCGAAATCATATGATGCAATGCAATTATGCCGGGTAAACGACATCGGTTACCCAAAGCTTGTTCAGTGTGAAACAAGCCTGTAATGTCCCGTTTTGACCAATCATGTGAACTTAATTTGAATCGAGAATAAGAAGAATATAATATTTCGGTTCATATGAAAATTGTAAATAATTTAGTTGATGTTATGGAGTCATAGGAAGAAGGTTATATAGTTTCAATCATGAGTTGGAGTGAAAAATGTTTTTGAAATCGTCAATTTCAAAAAATAATTGAACAATATTCTTAAATGTTATTAATTTTTCGTCAAACTCACCACTTTACCATGAATTTGGAAAAACAGCTGATCTCAGAAGTATTTTTAGTTTCACTGCTGTGATGGATTAAGAATATTTATTCGCAATTAAATACATGTTTGTACAATAGGCTATTTTGAGGTTATATTTGATGATGCTTGTTGTACTAGCTTAAAGTTTATGTTTGTTATATTAAAAAAAAAGACAAATATCATGAAAAATATTGTACATAACTCGTCCAGGAAGATGTTTACCATACTCATATGATAATACCGCACTCGACTTTGTCTCCTGCATTGACTTATCATACTTTCAGTAAACACCATTTTCCGCACTTATAACGTAATATAGGCCTACTATTTCAGTGAAGGTATGTTCTGAAAGGGACCAAAACAAAATGAATCAAAAGCCATTTCACTTTTAAGAAGCCTTTTGCTATTATAATTTTCCTAAATACAATATTCCACATTAAATAAAGCGTTGTAGAAATTTCCTTAGTTTATCTTTTCTTATAGGTGGATTTTCAGTTACTTGAGTTTGGATGTTATAAGTTAATTATTGGCTTGCTAATTTGATAAATATTCTAAAATGTAGGCTTTAAGAAATTTGTCATGTTTTCAAAGTTTGAAAATTTGGTATTTATTGAGTATCCAAACTTTTCGAATTTTTCAACAATTTTTTCCCTACACACTCAAAACACACTAGTAAGTATGATCGATCAAGGTAGCAGAGTACTGTGCATACGTTTTCAGAACAGGCTCTGCAAATTTTGAAGAATAGAATATTAATTTGAACGGATAAGTAGTATTTTTGTTTATTATTATTTGTATTTATAATATCTTAATAATCTCCATTATTAATTTGTCTATTATAATTTAAAGTATCTTAAAAAAAAGTCAAATTCTATTTTCGAGGTTAGGTGTACCGATATTGATAGATTCTCTTGTAATTAAATAGTCTCAAGTTGACAATTGTAATAAATTAAGTAATATTTCATTAAACATTTAACTAAAATCAATTGAAAACAATTTTTAGCTAGGAAAATGAGTCCAAACAAGGCATCTAAATCTAATTGTTTAACTAAAACTCAGGTAGCTACGCGATCTCAGCAATTATTAACAAAAAAATCTCCAACAGCTCTTAAAACTACTGTAGATGTAGAAGAAAAGGTTGCTAAACTATTGAGTGATCACTCCGAATTGAAAACAAAATTAGAATCATCACTAAAAAATTCTGAGGAAGAACAAATAGGGTTGGTGGATCAGATTGAAAAAAATAAGTATGAAGTTCAGAGCTTTTTCAAACCAAGTGCCCCTATAAACGCAATCGTAGAGTCAGCACAGGAACAAACTAAAGATTTTGGTAAAAACGATTTTCTAATAGTACTGGGTGGCTCAAACAATATAAATGAACCTAATCTAAAACATCTTCCTGAAATAAATGAAAAAATTAAAGAGATTGTGCCACTCAGCCAAAAAACTGATGTAATAATAAGTACAATTCCGTATAGGTTTGATAGGCCAGAGCTAAATGCAGCCATTAAGTCAACAAATAAATCAATTCATAATACAATCAACAGCCTAAAAAATAAGAATTCTAAGCAGTTGGGGATTTGTTTTCTAAATGAAAGGCTGAAAAAACAAAACTTCACTAATCATGGTCTACATCTAAATCAATCTGGCAAAGTAATATTTTGAAATAGGCTGGCAGAGCTGATTGAAAGTCGTTTGCAATCTACTGTCAATAATTCTCCTAAACAATCATCTAACGAACCTTTTTTAGTAAAGTGGCTCAAAACCGGGAAGGGAAACTAGTTTCAAATGATAAACTCATATCTTCAATTGTATTAAAAGACGTTAATCGATCAAAAAATCAGGATAGCATTAGTGGAAGGAACTCTTGTAGCAATCTGATAGGCTCTCAAGATTCTAAGCGATTAAGTAAATCTACTTCAATATGCAAAAGCAACGATAAAGTAATAAGGGATGATAGGGAAGTACCGGTACTCACTGTGTTCCATCAGAATATTCAATACATTCGTAACAAAATAGATAGGATCGAAGTATTTTTTAAAGAAGAGGCTCCTGATATAGCTATTTTCACAGAGCATGGTTTAAAAGAAGATGAATTGTCACAACTTAATATTCCAAACTATTCATTGAAAACGTCGTATTGCAGGACATCTCATCGAAGTGGGGGAGTAGCTATCTTCACTAAAAATGCTAAGAATATGCAAACATTTAATTTAGAATATGTAGAGAAATTTGCTGTGGAAATGGATTTAGAAGTTTCTGGGTTAAGAGTAAAAATCGACGATAATTTCGAAGTAGCGGTGTTAGGTATTTATAGGTCACCAAATGGGGAATGGAACAATTTTTGTGAACTATTCAATAGGCTTTTAGAGATTACTACTACTCGTTTTACAAACGTTATTGTAGCGGGAGATTTCAATACAGACTTTGCAACACAGAATAAAATGACAGAAGATTTAAAGGATATTATATGCATGAATAACTTGGAAATAAAAGTTCATGAATATACCAGAGTCACAAGAACATCACAAACAATAATTGATAACATCCTTACTAATATAGATTACTCTAAAACAAGATTAGGCGGCTCGGAACTATCTGATCATGACTATCAAATCTTAGAGGTGGGGTTGCAAGGTTATAAATCAATTAAAAAGAGTAGAGTAATGAAAGAAATTCAACAATGTGAACAGTGGAATATCGATTGTTTGAAGCAGAATCTGCTACAAGAAAACTGGAGTAGGGTTTACAATAGCGTTAGTTTGAATAACAAATATGATAGTTTCATTAATATTTTAAGGTTTCATATTACTATGAGTTTTCCAGTTATAAAAGTCCCTGTAAAAAACAAATTGGACAAAATTGAAGAGTGGATAACTGATGATATCCTTGCAGAAAGAAATAGGGTTAAAGATGCATATGATGAATTCAAACTATCTAGAAGTATGTTAAGTGAAGATAATTACAAAGCTCTAAAGAGAAACTATATGAAAGAAGTGAAAAGAGCGAAATGTAAGAAAACAGCTGAAATTTTGAATAATAGTGTGTACTTTAACACAGCAGTGTGGGATGTAATAAACAAAAATAGGCAAGAAGCTCATGTAGATGCTTATACTAGTGTCCCCAGAATAATTAACAAAAATGACAAATATATTGATGATAGTGTAGACATTTGTAATTTCTTTAACAGATATTATCAACTGGTTGCTAAGAATCTTCTAAAATCTCTTAATACAGGTATTAGTGACATGAGGAATACTGAGGGGATTCAGAACGAATTAAAATTCCACCCAGTATCCCAAGACGAGTTGTCAAATATCATTGATAGTTTAAATAATAAAAAAACTGTAGGAATGGATGGGGTATCCAGTAAAATTCTGAAAGAATGTAAAGATCAATTGTTAGACCCTTTGATTCATCTGATCAATCATTCATTAGAACAAGGTGTTTTTCCAGATAATTTAAAAGAGGGGAAGATCTTGCCAATCTTCAAAAGTGGTGACAGAGAAAAGGTAGAAAACTATAGGCCCATTAGTATTTCAAATGTAATAAGTGAATATTTTGGAAGAGTAGTTCTAAATAGGTTACTTCTGCACCTTCAAGAAGCTAACTTTATCTGTGATGAACAGCATGGCTTCCAGAAAGGGAGATCAACAAAGACAGCCATAGTTTCTCTAGTTGAAAAAATAATAGATATAATAGATTCAGGTGATAAAGCTACTGCAATCTTCTTAGATCTGTCAAAGGCATTTGATTGTGTTAATCATAGAACTTTATTGGAAATACTGCAAAATGTAGGTGTAAATGGGGTTGAACTGAAATGGTTTGAATCATATCTTATTGGGAGAAAACAATGTGTAGAACTAACTACAGTAGTTGGTAATAGTATAGTAAAGAATAAATGTAATAAATTAGAGGTGCAAGCTGGAGTGCCTCAGGGGTCAATACTGGGTCCATTGCTTTTTTTGTTATATGTCAACCGTTTACCTAAAGAATTAATTAGTGGTAGAGCCCTCTTATTTGCTGATGATACATCACTCATTTTTGCAATTTCATTCTAGATAATTTAGAAATAAGTGCCCATATAGGTGTGCAGTCCATTGTCCAATTTTTAAATCAGTTGAAATTAACTATAAATAGTAAAAAATGCCAATACCTTCAATTCAAAAACAAACATAATTTAAATGAAGATAGGGCTATAAACGTGTTTATAAACGATAATCAATTAGACCGGGAAGAAAAAATTGCATTTCTAGGAGTTATGTTGGATAGACGATTGACCTGGACTCCATACATTGAGAAAGTATGTAGTAAAATTTCATCTGGGGTATTTGTCCTGCGACAGCTTGCTAGATTGAATGACAAAAAGTTACTTTTTACAGCTTACCATGGGCTCTTACTGTCACATATTAGGTATGCTATCTTAGTATGGGGTAATTCATCAAAACAAAATCTTGACAGGGTGTTTAAGATCCAAAAGAAAGCGGTTAGGTGTATAGAAAGAGTAAATAGATTAGATTCATGTAGGCCATTGTTCAAGAGACTTGGTCTCCTAACTGTACCCTGCTTATATGTGTATGAAGCTACTCTATATGTAAAAACGAATGATATCAACCAAAATCTTGATGTACATGATTATAATACAAGACGCCGAGGAGATTATCACTTGGTGAGTCACAATAGTAGCTTATTCAAACAAAAACCTAGTTATATTGGTAGGAAATTCTACTACAAGCTACCGCAGTTTTTGAAGAGTCTTGAAAATATAGAAATATTTAAAAAACAATTGAAGAAATATTTAGTTGATAAAGCTTTTTATAGTTTAGAAGCGTTCCTTTCACATCAAAATTAAGCCTCACCTCAACTAATTGAAGTAATTATGGTATCTAGTGTATAATATTGTTGATCTGACTTGTCTTATACTCCTCAACTGGAGTCTCCAAGACGTAATCTCCAAAAAAAAGTAATAATACACTGATATTTTGCAGGGGCAACGTTTATTTGGCATTTAAATTTGAGTTTTCTGATGGAACTATTTTCCTTCCATGTATGAATACTTCCATCTGTCAAATATTATACCATATGTGATGGGTTTCCAGTTGATAGACCGGAACAAACTTTACGAAAACGAAACTTTATGAAAGAAGTAAAGCTTCTTTTTATTGTGTAACACTGCTAGACTAGGCAAGGTTAGGTTAGGTTTGGTTAGGTGGAATCATCTAGTTTTCTTTGGTCGGTCAACTGGTAGATTTGGGCAACTGAAAGGTAGCTTAACTAACCAATCTACACTTGTGAGAGAGAAGTTGTTGGTGGGCCAGATGATGATAAAAAAACATAATAGTTCAAAAACATACGTTTTCTTTGAAATGCTATAATTTTGTGTGTTTGGTCAGATCGACGATTATTGTTAGATCACATGATAATAAATAGTAGTATTTAGAAAATAAAGCTTTTTCTTGGAAAGACTATAATTTTTTATTTTCGGCAAGAGCTGATTGTTTTAATTTATTCATTACGTGAAACGCCATTTGTAATGTGTGATGGAGTGCAGCCTCAAATTTTTGGAATCAGTATGCGAAAAGGAGGTGATCGAAATTTTGTTCAGGCATGATATTTTGAAAGATATTACAGTGGTTTGAAGTGCGGTGCAGAATTAAATAAATAAATAAATGAATACTTTATTTCCAATCAATGATTAATTAAAACTATAAAACAATATAATATATGAAGGGCACATGGGAAAAACCAACATAGTCACAAAATGATGTTTTTCAGGAAAGCAAAAATAAAGTTAAAAATGCGTTATTGTTTTTGATATTTTTTTTTACACATTTCAACTCTGTATGATCGGGCTTGTTTGCTTTTCCCTGGATACCTCATAAAATAACATTTACTGTAAAAAATTCCGTTTTTTATTGATAATTTTTTTATAAACTCTCATCAGGACTCAGTGGTTTTTTCCCCTGTTTTTTGTTATGATGTGTTTGAAAACATGTGTATCAATTAAAATTAGTCAAGTATTAGCTAAATTATAAGTTAGTTTGAAGTAAATGACAATTTAACAAACTGGCAAATATACAGAAACGGAATTTATTGATTTCGAATTCCTCAAAGTCCTGTTAATTCATAGTGGAGACTTCCACAATGGCAGATATTTAATAGCTGATGGAAATCCATGAACGCTGCTGTACAAAAATATCAGTCACCGCCGGGAATCGAACCATGGACCTCCCAATAAATATATTATAGATAAGAACTGTAGCCGTAATGTCTATCAATGCCCGTAACCGTAAAGAAACTAAGAACTTGTGCAAACAGCAGTGCTGAACGAACTACTGCGCATGTGCCATGGCCATATGTGTTGGACTGCGTTGTATCTTTCCCAGTTTCAACTGGACTGAATTGGTTATTTCCCTGTTGTAGAAATCTTTCAGCTGCTATAACTTGAGACTGAGTTGTTTCTTCCCCAGTAGGCTCTGTCATGTTAAACTACAGCTGATAAAGTAATGGTTGCCACCATAAACTCAATTTTATAATTTTTGGACTATGTTGGTTTTTCCCCTGCACCCTTCATATATTAGCAAACTACAATAACTATAAAACTGCAATTTTCGAGAAATAATTTTTGGAAATTACCCTACTCAACTATGGTTTACCCATGTTCTAGAGTAGGGGGGGGGGGGGGGGGGGGGTTAGTGCGGAATTATTAGGTAAGTGAACTCACATGTTGTTTGAGATAATTATTTCCAAGTTTTACCTTCCTGTATTTAATATCCATTTGTGGACTGCAGATTTGAATCTTGTTTCAGATGCTGTGCTCTTGATGTTTTCAGGAAGCAGGTTGTACAATTTGGGAGCTAAATGGTCTCTGGTATAAGGCTTTCCTTGCTACATTCGCAATAAGAAGGTGCCTGTTTCTTGTATTGTGGCTATGGTTTCTGTTTTCAAAGTATGCTGTGTTCCTGTGTATTCTCTGGATTATTTCTTTAGAGTAGAGTTGTCTTGGATCCATCACACCAAACTCTTAGAATAGTTGGTCTGATGGGTAACGTGGCGGATTTCTTCTTATAACTGTTATGATGAGTTTCTGAACTTTTATGAGGGGGTCAATGTGGGTGTAGCTCGCTCCACCCCAACCCACGATTCCATAGGTTAGTAGAGATTGAACTATAGAAAAATAGACCATCCTCAGACACTTCGGATTGACTAGTGATCTCAGCATTTTGAATTTGTAAATTGTTCTTAATTTTTTGCATAGCTCATGTATGTGTTTATCCCAGCGTAGAAAAGAATCCACAAGAAAAGAAACTTAGTTGTTAAAAAGTTGAATCTTCAATTTTGCTGTCAAAAAAAAGTGCAACAGGGCAAGAAGGCGGCCGCGGTTTGTGGGTTTACTGGTTCGGCAAGGGTGGGCTCGTTCTTGGACAATTGTAGACTACCAATAGAAAAATATTTCTATTTGGTGTCATTACTTTTGCACCTAAAGCCACCCCGACAAACATTTGTGAAGAGCTGGGAATTTCAACAACAACAGTGGTTGACTGGTATTCATTCCGCCGAAGTATTGAAAGGTTAGTGAGCTTAGTTTTCTTTGGATATGTTATTATTCATTTGATTTATCTCTTTTTATGGTTTGGAGTTCATAATATGTTTGCAAATTATGAATTTTTCAAATGAAAAATTAAATTTTCATAAATTTTTTTTTCGAAAATTTAAATTTTTGTGTGAAAAAAACGCGACCCCCAAAAAATTTCAACGGATTATTGCTTCATGGGGTGTGTAGATGTCACAAAAAAAAAAATTGTCAGAAAAATCGAAAAGTTTGGATACCCAATAATTACTGAAAATTCAACTAAAAAGCTTAAAATAAAACTAATTTTAAAACAAAAAAAGAAACCGACTTCAGTGAAATAATACTCAAACATTAAATACTCACGTACGAAAAAGTTAAAATAAAGTATTTACTTTAAACTGAGAAAATTTTTAATTTCATACAAGTTATCTTTTGAAAACGGCGCCAAATTTCCCATAAACTTTTAAAATATAACAGAATTACTCTGTGATGTCTTCCATGACAAAATAATTGAATAATCTAATATCAAAACTGACACTGTATTCCAGTAAAAGTGAGTGAAAATCACATATTTAATTGAAATACAGTGTTAGTTTTGATATTAGATAGAATTTCTTATCAATCACTTCCCGGTGTTTCAGAACCCACCTAAAACTGTAGATCCAAATCATCAATCACTATCATCCAACTCATTACCCAAGCACAGGTCTCAGACCTATGTGGGCTTCTCAAAAAAAATCATAAAATATTTGGTACCGACTTCAAAAGATTACTTGTATGAAATTAAAAATTTTCTCAGTTTAAAGTGAATACTTTATTTTAAACTTTTTAGTATGTGAGTATTTAATGTTTGAGTAGGCTACCATTTCACTGAAGTCGGTTTCTTTTTTTGTTTTATAATTTCCACCTTGAGTGGAAGCAGGATGAAAATAACAAAACAGCCTAGGTGACATGATACAGAGTGACGCTTTGTGGAAAAAATGAGTCTTCTTAATGACAGGAGAAATATGTCAATCCCATTTTTTTTACAACATGGCGGCTCTAACCTAACCTAACCCAACCTAACCTAGTAAATAAGAACTAGAATACGTATGTTGGCAACGTCCGCCATCTTTTGTAAACAAATTGACATCTTTTTCCTGTATTTAGGTAAACTCGAAAAAATACATGAAACAGACAAGGCAAATTGTCACCATTGGTTTTTCTAACGTTAAAGTTTGTAAGGTATAAGTTTAATTACCCAAATCTGATTCAAGGATTATTTTCAGTAGAATGTTTTATTTTAAAACACGTTGTGATATTGAGGAAGTGATAGATTTTGATTAGGTCAGAAGTATTTCAATGCCATAGATGAATTCATTTGTGTTTGACATTGAGATGCTCATAACATTTTTGTTTCTAATATAATTAATGCATTGTCAAGTTACTGGGATGGGTTAGTCAACAGTGAGGATTAGTTGAGTGGTCAGCAGGGAGTTGGTGTCTTGTGTTTGTGGATGCAGGATGGAACAGAAGCTTCCATCTTGCATGGCATCCCATCACAAAAGGTACGACCTTATAGTTAATTTTACAATTACATTCATGAGCTAAAGAATAGGCCGACCCCATAACTAATCAACATCTATCTTGCTCTATCTTGCTATAACATTCTAAATATTCAGATATGCCAAGCGAGTTGCCAGCCCCTTTATTTATAATTAATAACTTGTATTAAAGTCTATTTAATAAATATTAAATTTTGTTGTGAGATAACAATAAATTAGAGATGAGATGTCAAAAAATATAATGTTTAAATATATATTTTGAGATGAAAAATAAGACGAAATTGTCACAACCACATTTATTAAAACTTCGAGAAACTAGTTTCGGTTGTTACACCATTATCAATCTCAATCAGAGTTTGATTGAGATTGATAATGGTGTAACAACCGAAACTAGTTTCTCGAAGTTTTAATAAATGTGGTTGTGGCAATTTCGTCTTATTTTTCATTATGGATACCTTCCACAATATCACCTTCGCCATTACTAAGATATATTTTGAGCGAGTAAACAGTCATTTCATTCTACCCGAGCTATGCAGCCCATAACATACATGAAAGACGGTTACATATTTATGTGGTTACATATTTGGCGGAGACCCCGTTTCCTCACAGAGTGGGTTACAAAATTTACAAGGGTTAGGTCTGATTATATGTTTAAATTTGCCATTGTAAAGCAATTTACGAGTATGTTCCAATTTGCAAGCACTTTTATTTTCGGGCGTGAGTTCTACTCACAGAACTACTGGCAAAATAATCTATATTAGTGAGAGTTGGTGTGTGTGTCAGTCTTGCGGATTTCACAAAAACGGCAACGATTTGAAACACTAAAACTTCCTCTAAACTCAAATCAGTGCACATCAAAGCCCAATTTCAGAACAAAAAACAAAATAAAAAATTCACTTGCACCCAAAATTACACTGAACAAAATCAAATACGATCTCCTAGGGATCTACAAACTGAACTGCACTGATTGTAACAAAATTTTACATAGGATGAACAGGCCGTGCATTCAAACAATGCTACAAAGAACATTTACAACCCTTACATACAAAAAAGAATCGACTTTTGCAGACCATTTCATTCAAATTGGACACACTTTTACTGACATCACTACCAACTGACACATTCTACATAAAAAATACAAAGGACACGAACTGAACACCTTGGAATGATTTGAAATTTACAAACACACCACACACAATAAACAAAACATCCTCAATGAACAGTTAAATTTTAAATCACACAAACTTTTTGACCACATTATACAAAAACAACAATTATTCTAACCAACAAACCAACATTGCTATCTAGGATGCCTTGAAAATGACTTTCAACAACTCGAAAACGTTCGACCAAGTGTGAGTAAATTTATTATTTATTCACAATCTAAAATGGACTACAAGTCGTTAAATTACAACAAACGTCAAATGTTCAATTAAAAATCTAGTTGCAAAGCGCGGGTAAACCACTAGTATTAATATATGCGGAATATTTATAAATAGAATATGTGTTTTTTCTATGTGCTGTTTATTTACTCACCAAATCTGACCACTTTGCCTGTAGTTGGATTGATATACTTGACTTCTGTTATTAATTTCCCATCTGAATGTACAGTCACTCCATCATAATGAAGAACCTCAGCTATTGAAAATGTCTCCTTAGCTTCCACTGTATTTAATACTCTGTATAATCGTCTGTCAGGCTGCGAACAGAGCAATCCACCATTTTGAATATTCAGGGCAGTGTCGGTTCTGGGGGTTAATTTCTGGGGGGGGGGGTGAAACTTCAGTGGGGTCTGGGGGTATGGAATACCCCCAGGGAGGTGGGGGGCCCAAGAGCCCTCCCACGGAAAATTATAAAAATAACCTCCCAAACTAACCAATTTCTGGGTGAAAATTTCACTAGTAGAAACGTGAAAAACAATTTGGTGTTTTCATATTACTATAAACTATTTTATCTTGAACAATAAATCCCAGCTTACTTACTCATAGGGTTTTGGGGTGAACATCCAGCAGAGAGAATTAGAGCTTTCTATATTTCTAAATTGTAATTGTTGGTTTCGGTGTAGGTTAAAAATTGTAAGCCAAATGCACAGTTTCATAAGCACAATGCACAGTTTCATAAGCACAATGCACAGTTATGTATTCAAAATCTTTTAAACAACTTTAAAATACAGGATTTAGACCGTTTGTACTGAATAAAATGGATTCATTCAGGGAGTTTATTTAGTGTTCTTTATAAATTTAAAGCTCCTCTGGTCAAAATTTTTAAATTGATTCAGGATTGCTTGAGGATTCTTCAATATGTTTTTCACTTTCCTTCCTTTCAATTGACAGTATGGTCAAGTTTGAAGGTCTGTTTCTCTTCATGGTAGATCTACAAGGTGCGGCAGTCAATCCTGCATTTATAAATAGCGCGCAGGAGCGTAGGAGTGGTGGGGGCCGAGCAGCCAAGGTCACCATTGTGTTCTCCTATTCATAGCATTTCAGTAGACATGGAGCCGTGGACTAAGCAACAACGTTCGTTTGCCGTGAAAGCTTTTTATCAAAGTGGTAGCTATGTAGCCGCTCGGCGTCGTTTCCGAGCGCATTTTCAAATTAATCGCAATAGACCAGTGCCTTCGGTAAACTCAATCAAGTTGTGGGTCGAAAACTTTGAAAATATTGGTGAAACGACAAGGAAAAGAGGTGGCAGTGCGAGATTAGTGCGAACTCCAGAGAATATTGAACGCGTTCAAATTGCTGTGGGAAGAAGCCCTCGGAGATCAGCGCGTCGACAGAGTACGGCACTTGGAATGTCTGACAGAACCGTCCGAAGAATTTTGAGGTTAGATTTACATCACCATCCTTACAAAATTCAAGTGGTTAACGCTTTGAATGAGAATGACTTTGTTGCTCGACTGCGTTTCTGTAACCATTTTTTGGAAATGATTGAAGAAAATGGTGAGCTTGTTCACAACCTCTGGATGAGTGACGAGGCGCATTTTCATTTATCGGGATATGTGAACAAACAGAACTTTAGGTATTGGAGTGACCAGAACCCGCAACAATTACATCAAAAACCTCTCCATTCATCTAAGGTAACAGTTTGGTGCACAATGTCCTCGTCGGGTATCATAGGCCCTTATTTTTTTGAAAACGAAAGAGAGCGATCTGTTACCGTGAATGCTGAGCGCTATTCGACAATGTTAAGGACATTCTTCATTCCTCAGCTTCGGCAACATGAAGTGAATGAAGAAACATTGTTTCAACAAGATGGAGCAACAAGTCACACAGCCCGCGTGAGCATGAATGTTCTTAACGGAGTTTTTCCAAACCGAGTGATTTCCCGCAATGGCCCGATTCCGTGGCCGCCCCGTTCACCAGACCTCACTGCGTGTGATTTTTTCTTGTGGGGTTACCTAAAAAGTAAAGTATACGAAGAAAGACCTCATACTGTTGGTGAACTGAAGGCAAGAATCCGGCTAGAAATTGAGAGAATTCCTCAGCCTATGCTTCGTGATGTTATGAACAGCTTCGCAAATCGCCTGCGCGAATGCCGTACTCGGGAAGGCCGCCATCTTACTGATGTTATTTTCAAACAGTGATTATTTTCAATGTTTCTTAAATGCTTTTTAATGTGGAAAAATATTTTATGAATATAATTTTGATATCTACGTCCGTTTATTTTTTACACCTATTTCAAAAATGCGGGATTGACTGCCGCACCCAGTAGATACGTTTCGATTCTCTTCATTGAAGAAAAACTTCTTTCTGAACTGACACTAGTTTGGCAGAGTAAACAGCAGTCTTATAAGTTTTGACAGTTGGGGTACAAATTGGCTTGTTCCATTACCACTATCATTAGCTCTATTGGTTTTCCCTTAAATTCGTTGAGAGCACCAGCTCCGGGTTAAGGTTGTCCTGAAATATTCCTTTTCATACTACTTACTTATATGCTTGGGCACAAAAGTTCTCCTTAAATGTAAACCCTTTTATTTTGAGGATTTATTACATTGAATGTTTGAGAAAAACAATCGTGAGGTTCAAATCTCCTTTGCAACTCGATAATTATGTGGTCTAATACTTCCTATCTAATGTCTTCTCAAAAACTGTGGGGGTAGCCCCCCCCCCCCTGCACAAGGCTAGAACCGCCAGTGATTCAGGGCCGTATATATAAACATAACTTGAAGCGTTCTTATCTAATTATGAATTTGAAAGTCTCTTTTTCACCTGACTATGGCCACAAGCTAACCTAAACTTGAAACGTGATTTCAGACACTAACAAACATATATTAACACACATGATAAGATAAAGATGATGTACTATTTATGTCAATTTATAGATAATGTTGCATAGTATCCTAACCAACACAAATCAACTTAGATGAAAAGATAAAAATAATGCACTATATACAAATTTATCATTAATGTTATTCAATTATAACTCCACAGATATTCTTTATACCATAATTATTTTGAAAAAGAATATATTAATTTCGAAACCTGAAAGTGTTATTAATTAATACTGAGACTTCCACTAAGGTGGATATTGACAACAGCATTGAATAGCTGATGGAAATCATTGAATGCTACTGTACAAAAATAATATCAGTCACAACTGGGAATATCAATCAGAGATCAATTAATCGTATTTTTATTCAACACAGTACAAAACTTTTGAACATCGTAATTTATAATACATCAAAAACTATGCAATGATAATAAACAACACTTAGGCTGGAAAATAGAACTACTTTATTACTACTTATAAATGCTTATGAAGACTTCATAAATGGAGACCATTACATTAAATTTAAGCCAAACATCTTATGATACACTAACTCTAATATCAACAACAGGTGAGTTTGAGTCAACAACAATTCATTTCGAGTTCAATGAACAACAATTCATTCAAATAATCAAATTACATGAGTAATAATTATCATTAGAAATAGTAATTAATTTTTTTCTATTTTGCAAAACTAAGCTAATGGTAATAGGTCACTCATGATATAAACTCATCAACCAAATAATATGCCTTATTAATAAAAAATTTAAAAGTTCAACTTTGAATGTATTTTTATTATTGTTGGATGATAATTTCATGGCGACTGGCAATTTGTTAAAAAATTTGCATCCTGCTTAGCTAGGCTTCCTTTCAAACAGTTTTCGCCTATGAGGTTGAATGGCAAAATTATCTCTTCCTCTTGTGTTATATAAGTGGACATTGGTACTAACTCTGAGGCTCACTCTATTCTGAACTGAATGCATGATGACCCTGAATATGTAAATGGAGGGTACAGTCAGCAAGGAAAGTGCTCTAAACGCCTCTCTGCAAGGGTGGTTGTATTTTAGTTTTGCAATAAGTCTGATAGTCCTTTTTTGGAGGATAAATACTCTCTGAATATTTTCTTTTGATTTTCCACCCCATTATTTTTGTGTGATACGGTAGCATTCATTGATTTACATCAGCTATTCAATACTGTTGTCAATATCCACCATTGTGGAAGTCTTCAGTACAAGTTAATAGCACTTAAAGGAATTCAAAATTAATAAATTCTGTTCTTTGTTTTCAGTAAATGAGTTTGTAATAAGACATATTGCTTTGTTATTCTCTACTTTCAATATGGACTATGAGATTTCTAAACCGGAAAGGTTTTGATAATTGAGTAAGCTTTTGCCATGTGACATGTTTTCTACTTGAACAGCAATCATCTTCTGACTATGCATTGACTACGCAAATAGATGTCCAGTGGATATCTCAATTTCATAATATTATGGCATCCAGAAGACATCTAATGGATGATCTAAAATATCCAAAAAATGTCTGGCCTGGATTAAATTTGGAAGTCTGACAGACATTGGAATCTGTGACACATGGATATCCTGTGGATATCCATATGACATATTTTGGCAAAAAACGGATGTCCACAGGATATTTCAAATATCTGATTGTGCCATCCACTGGACATCCCCCAGATGTCTCTGTGTTGTCTGGGCGTATTTTAGAAATCCGAAATTAGTAAATTGTTTCTGTAGTTTTGTCAGTTTGTTGAATTGTCAGTTCCTCCAAAACTAATTTATAAAAATGATGTTTAAATAATTATAATAATGATTATAATTATTTAATACTTATAATAATTATGTTTTTAAATTTTGAAAAGTAATAGAAGATTGATGTAGTGTAGTGAGCGCTATGTATCAGCAGTTCAAAGAACTATGCATTTACTCCAGCACACTCCAGTTATTTAGCTTCATCTCAGAAGGTTGATCTTTATCCCAGATGAGAAGAAAAATGAATAGGTTAGAACTTGATTTGTATGAAGAAAATTGAAATAGTTCTAATAGGTCAATTATAAAGCTAACTAGTAGTATTGTAAACAGTAGACTTCATGCCCAAGAATAAGGATGCTTGCACAGAGCAACATGCTACATGTGCTCAATGGTCAGTGGCAGATTGTGAAAATGTTCACAAGTGCACATGCACCCCCATAAATTTGAATGTACAAAAAATATTATTCATCAGCACAGAAGAGTACAAAACGTTACTGATACAACTTAATTAACTAGAAATACTACTTGCAGCTTAAGCAAACGTTCTCTGTGTCCAAGTACACAATTACTATGTGCTTCTTCTGAGTCCTCTCTGCGCTTGCATGGCAAGTGTCATGTCATGTTTCATGGACTTTAAATATGGGGAAAAGACTGTCATCAGTTCACAGCTTCTGTTTGATGAGCAAACGAATGCCCCGAGCAAAGTGGAGCAGTTGCAGGCTTGAATGGCTTTATCATGCATTCCCACAAACATCAGCCTTAAAATAAAGTGTCTCCAACTATTTCTGAAATAGTGATTTATGGATGAAAAGAAGGTCAGAAATCATTTATGTCCAGTAACAGTTTTTCATAAATAAAGTTATTTTAAAGATAAAATTTGATTTTTATTGTAATAATGATTTTCATAGGAAACCTGTAATTTTTTGTTTACAACTGATTTGTTCAATAACTATTCAACAGAATTCCATTATTTCCACAATGAATGTTCTTTCATGCTTCTTTAAACAGATTTTATAGGCATGTACATGAAAAACTTGTTGGTTTTTTTAATAATGGGTAATTTCTTGCATCTAGTCTGTGAATTTTAATGACAAAACATGAAAATGTTTGTAACTGACAAACTTTTTATGGTTGGAGTAAACCAAACACATGAATTGTTTGAAAGAATCATAACATCCTAAATTTATTTTCTGTGAAAGAATTACTGAAATTGGATAATGGGTCTTCGAATTAGAAAAAATTTTCAATAATTTTACTGGAGCACTTTATGCAGAGCTCACATTGCATACTAGCTGTAGCCAGCGTAAAATAAATATTAGCGAGCTTCCGTTGAGTTCCTCATGTTGAGATTTACAATGAAATAAAGCTCACTGAAGTGAACATAGTTAGTAATCTATACTTGTATGGTTGTTGCTCATGATAGAATAAAACCGCCAAAACCAGGGCATTGTCATTGTGTGTGTAACATTGACTTGATGTACATGAATATGTTTGCTGTATCGTTTTTTGTATCCTCATGGCTTAATAATTATACCATTCAGTAATAAGACAAGTTTATTAATTTATGTTATATCATAATACCTGCCACAACTGTAAAATCCAACAGGTTATGGGACCCAGGACTTTAAGTGCGCGAAAAAATAAAAAAGGGTAACCTATATTTGGTGCAAGGACATTGAACGACTCAACATTAAAAATGAAGTTTCAAGTGATTTTTTCCTTGCTGATATCTGCGGCACAATTACCAAGCATGTAAAATATGAACTTTTGTAAAAACGTAAAAGTAAAATGTGAATGTAATAGTGTTTAAGAACTTTTGTAAAACGTAAAAGTGATATGGGTACGGTATGTGAATTTCAGTAAGATTTTATTACCGGCACCGGTCAAGTAATTTACAGAAAAATGACTAGTAGTGCTAATTCGGATATTGGACTAGTTGGAAAGTTATCAAACGATGAAGATTTTCAAATGTGGAAGTTTAAAATTAAAATCCTATTTGATTCTCAGGGACTAAGTAACGTAGTGACTGGTAAGGAAATAAAACCCACTGATCCAGGTAAGGAAAAAAACTCGCAGTATTTCACCTGAAGGATGCAAAAGCAAAAAAAAATATTATCAGTACAATCGATTCAAAACCATTAAACCATATATACTGAACTGTCAAACATCTTGTGACATGTTCAAAAAACTCTGTCAAATATATGAACATGATGACAAACAACAAAAGTTTTCTTTGATGCAGGACTTCTTTAATTTTAATTTTGAAACCGGTGAAGACATGGCTAGTTTCATCAGCCACCTTGAAAATTTAACATTCAAACTAAAATCTCTTGGACATGCGATAGATGACAAGATGGTCATTGGTAAAATATTTAGTACACTTCCAACCAAATACATGCATTTTCCAACATCTTGGAAAGCAACTGCTGTCTCAGAAAGGAACCTCACCAATCTGACTACAAGACTGATAAATGAAGAACATAGACTTTTGTTGAGTGGTAAAAATGAACTACAACCGGTAGTGTTCAAAACTTCAGAAATACAGTGCTACAGATGCAAGAACTATGGTCATATTTCCCGAGAATGCAAAAGCAGGCCCAAACAGAAAACAAGCGTATTTTGTAATATCTGTAAGAAGAATAATCATGTGGATTAGGACTGCTACTTTCATAAAAACAAGCCTACTATCAAGAACCAAGTATCCTTTTTAACTAACAACTATAATATAAAATATGATGATGAGATTTTTGTAGTTGACTCAGTGTCTACTTCACATATGATAAAATCTGAAACATTACTTGATAGTTCCATTCCAATAAATTGTAAAGTAGGAGTAGCCAAGGAAAATGAATCTATGATTTCCCTCAAATGCGGTAAAATTAAATCAGAAAAATGTAATTTAAATAATGTTTTATATGTCCCAGAACTCTCTAAAAATGTATTATCTGTCAGTGCTATCACTGAGAACAATGGGTCAGTTTTATTTCGTGGAAATAAGGTAGAGGTGGTAAAAGATAATAAAATTATTATGGAAGGCAAAAAAAACTCAAATGGTCTGTTTGAAATTGATTTGAAAATGAATAATAAGATGAAATTGTCACAACCACATTTATTGGAATGTGTCCTTGACAGCTAGAAAAGCGCGCAAAAGAGCCAGCTTGTGATGAGCTGTCAGAAGCTCGGTCAAGCAAGTGAGTGAGAATGAGTGGGGGCAATAAAGCTGCTGCTCTCACTAGCAAAAGAGTGGGAGCCGTGGGGGAGTGGTCACTACAGTGATACAATGCGCGAAGGTTCTTTTGTCTGTGGCCACACTATAGAAAAAGTTAGGGCACTTTTGTGTGATTCAGGTTTGAACAAGGAAATGTGGGGTGAAGCTGTCAGGACAGCTGCTTATCTTGTCAACAGAAGTCCAACTAGTAGTTTGGAAAGTACTGGAAAAATGGTATGGAAAAAGACCAGATTTATCAAGACTGCAAGTTTTTGGGAGTTTAGCATACAGCCATGTTGCAGGTAATCTAAAGAAACTTGATAGTAGGACCAAGAAACTCATATTAGTAGGATATACTCAAAATGGTTATCGATTGTGGGATGCAAATAAGAGGAAAATAATAGTTTCTAGAGATGTAATTTTCTCACAGGTTAAGCAATCTACAGAATGTAACAATTCTGACACTGAAGTAATCAACATTGATGAAGGCTTTGACATGAAGAGAATTTTTCATGAATCAGGTATTAATGAAGTTGAAGAAAATGAAATTAATGAAGTTGAAGAAAATGAAATTGATGAAGTTGAAGAAAATGAAATTGATGAAGTTGAAGAAAATGAAATTGATGAAGTTCAAGAAATTGAAAATAGTATTGATGAAGTTGAAGAAATTGAAAATGGAGTTCGAGATGAAATTAATGAAATTGAGGAAGATGAAGGAAATGGAGAAGAGGTGATAGATGGAAATGGTAAAATGAAAAGAAGAGACAAGAGGGAGGTGAAAAGACCAGTGTGGTTGAAAGACTATGAAACCAGTTTCTTTAGTTTAGCAGTAGATGAGCCTCTCACATACTCTGAAGCTATGGAATCAAACAATGCCATGAATTGGTTAGAGGCAATAAAAACTGAATTAAATGCATTGGAAGAAAATAATACATGGACTGAGGTAGAGACTGTACCAGAAAATAGAGTAGTTATTGATAGCGAATGGGTATTCAAAACTAAAAGGGATGAGAAGGGTAACATTCAATCTAAAGCTAGATTAGTTGCTAGGGGATTTCAACAAAGAGATAGCATAGAGTTAAATGATATTTATGCTCCTGTGGCAAAATTGTCAACCTTCCGAATTTTCATGAGTGTAGCAAATAAATTAGGTTTGCCAGTATATCAGATGGATGTAAAAAATGCGTTTCTCAATGGTGAAATAAAAGAAGACGTTTATATGTCATTACCAGAGGGAATAGAAGGTTTTAGAGATAGGGTTTGTAAGCTCAACAAGTCAATTTATGGTCTGAAGAAATCACCAAAAGATTGGAATTCTTAATTTGATTCTGTAATGATAAATAACAACTTTACAAGATCCAAGAATGATTATTGTTTGTATTCTAAAATTTTGAATGGTAAAAATGTATTTTTATTATTGTATGTAGATGACCTTCTTATTTTTGGGTCAGATGAAAATGATGTGTTAAAATTAAAGTCTGTGTTACAAGAAAATTGCAGAATGAAAGACTTGGGTTTAGTTTCAAATTTTTTGGGAATAAATGTTAAACAAGATATTGAGAAAGGGGTAACTGTAATCAGCCAAAAGGAATATCTCAAAAGAGTACTAGAAAAATTTAATATGCTTGATTGTAAACCTATGGACACTCCCATTGACAAAAATTTTAACTTTGAGTTACTGACTAGAGAGAAATCTGAGAGTACTGAAGTAGAGAAAAAATGTCGTAGGTTAATTGGTTGTCTTATGTATGCTGTTGTAGGGTTTAGACCTGACTTATGTTGTACTATATCTTTTTTGAGTCGTTTTCAAAGTTGTGCCAGTGAAATGTTATATAAAACCTTGAAGCGTGTGTTACAATATGTCAAATGTACTTTAGATTTAGAGTTAAAATATAAGAGAGTTTCAAATGATAATGTGATTGTAGGGTATGTAGATGCTAACTGGGGTGGTGATTTAGAAAGAAGGTCAACCTCAGGCTATTGTTTTAAAATATTTGGTAACAGCATTTCTTGGTGTACTAAGAAACAACAAAGTGTCTCATTGTCCAGCACAGAAGCTGAATATATAGCATTAAGTCAAGCAGCAAGTGAGGCATGTTGGATAAGAGGTGTATTAACTGATTTTTGCATGTTGAAAAATGAGAAAAATAGTATTCTGTTGTTTGAAGACAATCAGTCAGCTATAAAAATAGCTCATAACCCTGAGCATAATAAAAGAATGAAACATGTAGATATAAGGTATCATTTTATGAGAGAAAATTTCTGAGGGGATAATCCAAGTTAAATATTTAAACTCTAGTGATCAAGTTGCAGATATGTTCACTAAACCTTTGGGAAAAGAGCTTTCTGTAAAGTTCAGAAACAACATTCTGTGAAATGTTTTTTTTAATTATGCAATTTTTATGTAATTTATGTAACTGGGTATTTCATTGAGGGGTATGTTGAGATTTACAATGAAATAAAGCTCACTGAAGTGAACATAGTTAGTAATCTATACTTGTATGGTCGTTGCTCATGATAGAATAAAACCGCCAAAACCAGGGCGTTGTCGTTGTGTGTTGTGATGAATTCACAATGTTTTGAACTTCGCGCTCAGGTACACTCTTTTGTTGGCAGTTGCTAGGTACATTATTTTAAATTTTATGGCAACCATTTGAAATTTTGTATATAAACTTCTGTGAATTGGAATTAATTATTAACATTAATAATTGACTTGCTCTTAGTGGATTAAAATTAATAAATATAAACTAATGTAAATCAATATTATTTAAATCATGCACTTAATGAGAAATGTGTGATTTAGAAGGCTGCCTAGCCATGTAATCATACGAGGTGGCGTGATCTCCAGTTCTCGTTTTTTATTGGTTAAGTCAAGAAAAAATTTGAGTGTTTTGTTAAATCTTGCATCTCGATCAGGTAGCGTCTTTTTTAGTTGGCTTTGTTTGATTTCTTGATGACTTGAGCTTACGAAGGGAGGACAAGCAATGGAGTAGAAATTAATTTTTTGATTTATGATGAGTTGAGGATTTTAATTTTTGCATTTTGAAATGTAGAGTTTTAATTACGTTTTGACCTTCCAGTTTTTTTTTATTTATCTTTTCAAGGGATTGAGTTTGATTAGTCTTCATAAATGTAATTGAATTAAATATCACCACCAAATATTGGTGGTCCCAGTTGGAGGTACGAGTTCTGGATCAATTTGGCATCACTAATTACCAGTTAAAAATTTCAACCTGATTTGGGATTACCAGATGAATCCTTAAGTTTGCTAATGGAGGGCAGAGACAGGAATATGTACCGGTAACTGTAGGATGAGTGTTCTAAGGACCAAATCAAGGTAACATATCAACAATTTCTAGTTTTAGTGGGCCCACTCGTCGATAGTGCGATCGATTATATGGACTGACTTGAGGACACATTTGGGGGGAAAATTTAATAGTCGAAAATACATCAAGAGAAAAGGTTTATTAGTTAAAAGTTTAAAGTTTGCAAGTGATGTTTGCCTCAGGAAGATTAATTATTAGTAACAAATTGTGATCTTTAATTATTTGATTGATATTATTTTATTGTGATAAATTTCTGTGATATTGTGTTGTATGGTTTTTTGAATAATTATGTTTGGTTTAGACAACGATTTAGGTTTATTTTGTTAAAAAAGAGTAATAAATCTGGAAGGTCATTACTGAAGCTGTGTTTAATTGTCTCTTCCGGTTCTTGTTGATTAGAGTGTTTGGTCAGTCAAGCAAACAGTAAAATTGCTGTTTGGGTAATTTGTTTTATGTTGTCCGTTCAAAATTCAAAATTCAAAATTTACAATTAAAATAAATAAAGGACGGCATAAAAAACTGCGCCACTCTGCTACTCCATTTTCTTTATGGGCATTATTTCAAACTTTATTAAAATATCTATTGACTAGATTTCACTGATGCTAAATAATTTATGTCCAAATTCATCTGACCATTCACCTATGATACATGAGTGCGGATAGTAGGCAATTAATAGGCAACCTAGATTGTAGTTAGTGAGAAAGTAAGTGTTAAATTTGATAAACCGATTTTTTGTAGTACTAATCTAGTTGACCAAGTTGAGCCAAGTTTCAATTTTAAACGTTGCAAGATGGCAAGTTCTCCAGTCCGCTCTCCTAATGTAGCCAATGTTCCAGTGGTGAACTATTGGGATTTGAAAGCTCAAGTGGATAGTCTTTTTGACTTTACACCTTTTTCAATCCAGAAAATTAATCCGAATTATCTTGTGAAAGACACTTTGCTTTTTGAACTGGAAACTTTAGGATTTCCAATTAGTACTATACAAGATTTAGATGTGGACAGTTTAAGAGCCAAATATAGAGCTACTAAAGCCGATCCTGATGCAAAAATTTTTCGAATTGTGTATAATGAGAGTAATGTAATTTCTGAACTTGACAAAATCAATTCTATTCTTGTTAAATTTAACGAATATGTGGGAAAATTTGATACTTTAAGTATGGTGGACAAAAAACCGAGTTTGGCAAAGGGAATTTCCATTTTCTTACACTTGATTAATAGAATTGTCCAGTTAATGACCTACGGTAAAGAAAGGTCTGATGATAGTATTATAACTCAGCTCAATGAAATTTTAGAACGAATGAAAATAATTAACGGTCTTCTTGTTGATATTCAATTGGAGATTAGGAGTAGAGTAGGTTCACCTGTACCTCAGGCGTTTACCACTCCTGCACTCAGTCCTACTGCGGCAATGTTTGAGACTGTGTCAGGACCAATAGAGGATAATGTGATGGATGCGCAAAATTTAGGGGACAATCCGGTACCTGGGGGAAGTAGAGTACATACCTTACCTAAATTAATAGTTACCCATGAGAATACTGAAGCATGTAGGATAATGCCTATTCCACAGATAGCTAATCAGCAAGCAAGAATGAATCAATTTTTTCCTGTCTCCTCCAGACAGCAACAACACATCACAGGTAACGAGGTCAGATTTCAAACGTCATCACAATCTGTATTTAGCAATCTGTATAATAAACTTCCAAACCCAATTGAGCATTTAATGAAACAACTACCAACAAGTGATGGATTCATTGTAGAAAATTTGTTGAACTTTTTGTCAGTGGTGATAAAAATTCAAGCCTGTTCTAACCTACAGGGTGTTCAAGTTTTCAGCCTTATACATCCTTTTGTTATGGGTCCACTGGCGGAGAGATTGAAGCTGGCAATGGATTCTAATGCCTCTTTTGATGATTTTCACAGAGATGTATTGAATTATTTCGTACCAAGTCGTCTAATTGCGGTGATGGAAAGAGAAAAATTCTATCGTTTGCAGAGTAATGGTGAGCCTTTGTCCTCTTTTATTGTATCTATTAAGGAAGCGGCGACTTTGTTGAGGTTGAATAAAACAGAGGGGGAGATAGTGTCAACTATCTGCTCTGGGTTGAATCCAGCTGAACGTTCTAGACTGGTGTTTCAGAGTAGACCAAGCACTTTTGAGCAGTTGAATGAGCTCAGTGTACAATCCCAAAATTTGAGGTTTGCAGATATGGAAAGAGAACGTTTTGAAACAAGCATGAGTGATAGGAGTAAAGAACAAAAGGTCAATATCTCTTCTTCAACTTTTCCTAAAACTTGTTTTAATTGCCAGAAGGTAGGACATATTGCAAAATTTTGCAGATCAAATCCTGGTAGCCAAAATGTTAATAGAAATTCAAGTAGTCAAAGTCCAAAAGTTCAAATTCAGACTAATAATTTAAAAAAGCCAACTGATGTAAAGTGTTTTACCTGTCAAAAGTTAGGACATTATGCGCGCGATTGTAGGGGTAAAGAGAAGTGACTAGAGAGCTATAATAATAAACTTGGAAGAAAATTCAATAAAAAGAAAGATAGTTTCAAAGATAAATTAAATTCAAATAACTCCTTCTTAATTAATTGTATTAAAGTTAATAATGGAATTACAGAGAAATTAGAAGATGAGCCTGTGACAGGGAAAGGCAAATTTAATAAGAAACTAAAGCAAAAATCCAGAGATCATCCTTCACAGTATAAAATAAAAGGTTTTTCAAACAATGTGATACCTTGGATTAATTGTGAGTTAGGAACCTCACCCTTAAATTCAACAGTTCTAATAGACTGTGGTTCTGTTAGAACTATAATTTCAGCATCACTTTTAAAAGAGATAATGATTAATAACCCCACCTTACCTATGAAAGATGAAAATATTAAATGCATCACAGCTAATAAAGCCCAAATGGTATTGTCAAAATCAGTTACTTTAAAAATTAAAATTGAGAACTTTAGCTGGAAATTTAAATTTTTTGTTAGTGATAGTTTGTCAGTTCCTGTAATTTTAGGGACAGATTTCATTAAACATACTCAAATGGTGATTGATATTTTCAATAATCAATTTTATTTTGGTTTCAGACCCAAATTTAAATTTTTGTTGGGATGTGACATGCAAACGTTTTCACAAAATTTGCAGAACAGTGTTTCAGTTGGAGAAACTGGTAATGAATTGGGACAAAGAGAACAACAAAGTTTAAAAGAACTTCTAGATAAGTATCAGGATGTATTGACCACCAAACTGGGTAAAAGTAAGATGGGAGAGTATAAGATTCAACTACTTTCAACAATACCTGTGAGGAGACCTCCCTATCAGTTAAATCCAGTGAAGATGGAAATTTTGAAGAGTAAAGTTCAAAAGATGATCCAGGAAGGAATAATAGAACGTTCCACCTCAAACTATTCTAGTCCCTGTTTCTTAGTACCTAAGGGTCCTGATGACTACCGTTTTGTCGTGGATTATTCGTTTTTAAATAAACAAATTTCAATTGACAGTGTCCCATTGCCGAACATTGATGGTGCTTTTAACTGGTTCAATGGTGCTAAATTTTTCTCAGTTTTGGATTTAAACCAGGCCTACTATCAGCTCCCATTAGCTAAAGAAAGTAGACATCTCACCACCTTTTCAACAATGACTCAAACTTATCAGTTTCTTAGAGTTCCTTTTGGATTGGCAACAGGAGCTCAGGCTTTGTCCTCAGTTCTTGATACTTTATTTGAAGACATTAAATTTAAATTTTTGTTTCATTACCTAGATGACATTGTAATTTATTCAAAAGACTTTGAAACTCATTTGAAACACATAGAGATTGTCTTATCTAAGTTGAAAGAGGCGGGTTTCACTGTGAATCCTCAAAAGGCTGTGTTTGCAAAAGAGCAAATTGCTTTTTTGGGACATTTAGTTGACAGAAATGGTATTCGTATTGACCCTAGCAGAACCAAAGCAATACGAAGTTTCCCCTCACCCAAAAATGTGAAGGCAGTAGCTCGTTTTATAGGTATGGTTGGATATTTTCATAAGTTTATACCAAACTTTGCTGAAATTGCAGCACCTTTGAACTCTTTGAGGAAGAAAGATTCTAAATTTATTTGGAAAGAAGAACACGAGGAGGCTTTTCAAAAATTGAAAAAGGCAATAATATCCCCACCATGTTTGAAAACAGCTGATTTCAAGAAACCTTTTGTTTTGCAGACAGACGGTAGCTCAACAGCAATAGCTGCTGTACTGTTGCAGGAAGTAGATGGTATTCTCCAGCCGATTGCTTATGCTTCAAAGAAATTAACCCAACAAGAGTCAAAGTACTCTGCTTATGAGATTGAATGCCTGGCTGCTATTTTTGGGATGGAAAAGTTTAAGTTGTATCTTCAGCACACCAAATTTCTTTTGTTAACCGACAATTCGGCTCTATCATGGGTTCTAAAACATCCAAAACAGTCTGGACGAATTGGTAGGTGGATTTTGCGGTTGCTTTCCTTTAAGTTTGATGTCAAACATATTCCTGGCAAAGAAAATGTTATTGCAGATTGCCTGTCTCGCATGTTTCAAGATGAAGATGACAACCTTGAAGTATCTGAAGAACTTGAAATTGAGCCTTTATTTTCGTTGGTCAATTCCTTAAAATTATCCGATTTTCCATTGATTTTTACTGATATTAGATCACATCAAGAAAAAGATCCTTTCATAGCAGAAATTCTGAAAAAAATTGGTGATAAAATAGATCAGTTTCCTTATTGTGTGTCAAAAGGAGTGCTTGTAATCAAAAAAAGAAATCAAGATGTTTACAAAATTGTGTTACCTAAACTTTTAGTTCCTCTGGTATTCAAATATTACCATGAGACGCCTTTGGGTGGTCATTTAGGGATTGCTAAAACTATAAATAAAATTCTTGAGAATTTTTACTGGCCAGGGTTGAGGAAAGACGTTATCTTGCTGGTAAAGTCATGTGAAATATGTGGGAGGAGCAAGCCCAGTCAACAACAAAATTTCGGTTTTTTGTCATCTAAAATTGTTGAGGAGCCAATGGTTCAATTTTTTTGTGATATTGTGGGACCTCTTGTGAGAACAGCACAGGGTAATACTCAAATTTTTAGTTGTGTAGATGGTTTTTCAAAATTTTGCTGGTTAATTCCATTGAGGAAAGCTAATACAAAATCTGTAATTAAAGCTTTAAAGTCAATTTTTGTCAATTTTTCAGTTCCCAAAAAGATTGTCACTGATAATGCCTCAATATTCACATCTATAATGTTCAAAAACTTTTGTTTCCAACTTGGAATTAATCATTTTACGACCTCACCGTACTATCCTGCACCAAACCATGCAGAACGCCTGCATAGGAATCTCCGGAGTGCTCTTATTGCTTTTCACAGTAATGCTCAAAATAAGTGGGATGAAAGCTTGTCTTGGTTACCACTGGCTTTTAACATGGGAAAACATGAGAGTACTGATTCAACTCCTTTCTCGTTAATGTTCAGGTATGCACCCAAACACCCTCTGCTTACAGCTTGGAAATTGGATGAAATACTGCCTGCCCAATGTACTGATGATACTGTAAATGTTTGGCGAAAGGCTAAGCAAAACTTAATGAAAGCTCATGAAAGAGTGAAAGCTAATTATGATCGACATAGAGTGGATAATCCTTTTCAAATAGGGGATTTAGTTTGGCTAAAGACACATGTCATAAGTAGTGCTGTAAATAAAATTTCAAGCAAGCTTAGTTACAGATGGAAAGGTCCATATGTAATAAAGAAATGGTTAACACCTGTTACTGCAAGTTTGCATGATCCCGAGTCTGACAAGTATGTTCAGAAAACTCATGTCTCTCAATTGAAAAGATATTATGCTGGTAATAATGTTCCTGTTGGATGAATAGTTATTCTATTACAATTGTCTGTTTGATCCTTGTCCTTGGCAAGAAATTATTTCATCTCATCAATGAAATTATGCCTTTGGAAAATATTGTGTAACAATGTAAGCTATAGTTTTGACCTGATTCTTTTTCTGACTATGTGCACGGTCATCTAATCTAGTGTCTGACATAGCTGTCACAGAAACTCATTTCTGTGAGTAACACACACAGAGTGTTGGTACTCAGATGTGGATTTGAATCTTTTCCTTGACCTTGTATAAGGTAGGAATAAAGCTTGAAGTGTGAATTTTGTGATTTCTGGTTTGTGCTGTGAATATTAAATAGGTAGTTTTGTGTAGGTTAAGATAATAGTGATTCATGAATTATCATCATCATCCCTTAGCTACAGTTCTAGTAGTGTAGTATGCCTTGTCATTGTAGTTGTCATGTGTTTTGCAATTGTAAATTTACTCAATGTATTGATTATTGTCCTGATATTTGCTAGTAGATAAGTTTTGATATGATGAAGGATTACCAAAGTTGATTTTTTGTCTAGTGAGCTCTGTTGTGAGACCAGTCTTGTTTAGTCTGACAATTTCTGGTGACCTGTTGTGGTCTACTCTTCTAACTGATTTTGTGTTTTTGGGTGAGTCTTATCCGCGGTTGGAGTCATCCAGAAGTTTGTTTTATGTATTTTTAATTTAATGTATCAGTTACTGGCAAAGGAGAAGATGGCCACTTCTCTAATGTTACTTTCTGATGCCCATGTTTCAAACTTTACATCACTTGTTTGTTTCACCTCTGTCTTTGTACCTTACTTTGGAATTTTTGATTGATACATCACTTTTAAATAAATTTCTAGTTTTTTTTAGGCTGTGTTTCACACAATAAAGAGGGGGAGTATTGTGATGAATTCACAATGTTTTGAACTTCGCGCTCAGGTACACTCTTTTGTTGGCAGTTGCTAGGTACATTATTTTAAATTTTATGGCAACCATTTGAAATTTTGTATATAAACTTCTGTGAATTGGAATTAATTATTAACATTAATAATTGACTTGCTCTTAGTGGATTAAAATTAATAAATATAAACTAATGTAAATCAATATTATTTAAATCATGCACTTAATGAGAAATGTGTGATTTAGAAGGCTGCCTAGCCATGTAATCATACGAGGTGGCGTGATCTCCAGTTCTCGTTTTTTATTGGTTAAGTCAAGAAAAAATTTGAGTGTTTTGTTAAATCTTGCATCTCGATCAGGTAGCGTCTTTTTTAGTTGGCTTTGTTTGATTTCTTGATGACTTGAGCTTACGAAGGGAGGACAAGCAATGGAGTAGAAATTAATTTTTTGATTTATGATGAGTTGAGGATTTTAATTTTTGCATTTTGAAATGTAGAGTTTTAATTACGTTTTGACCTTCCAGTTTTTTTTTATTTATCTTTTCAAGGGATTGAGTTTGATTAGTCTTCATAAATGTAATTGAATTAAATATCACCACCAAATATTGGTGGTCCCAGTTGGAGGTACGAGTTCTGGATCAATTTGGCATCACTAATTACCAGTTAAAAATTTCAACCTGATTTGGGATTACCAGATGAATCCTTAAGTTTGCTAATGGAGGGCAGAGACAGGAATATGTACCGGTAACTGTAGGATGAGTGTTCTAAGGACCAAATCAAGGTAACATATCAACAATTTCTAGTTTTAGTGGGCCCACTCGTCGATAGTGCGATCGATTATATGGACTGACTTGAGGACACATTTGGGGGGAAAATTTAATAGTCGAAAATACATCAAGAGAAAAGGTTTATTAGTTAAAAGTTTAAAGTTTGCAAGTGATGTTTGCCTCAGGAAGATTAATTATTAGTAACAAATTGTGATCTTTAATTATTTGATTGATATTATTTTATTGTGATAAATTTCTGTGATATTGTGTTGTATGGTTTTTTGAATAATTATGTTTGGTTTAGACAACGATTTAGGTTTATTTTGTTAAAAAAGAGTAATAAATCTGGAAGGTCATTACTGAAGCTGTGTTTAATTGTCTCTTCCGGTTCTTGTTGATTAGAGTGTTTGGTCAGTCAAGCAAACAGTAAAATTGCTGTTTGGGTAATTTGTTTTATGTTGTCCGTTCAAAATTCAAAATTCAAAATTTACAATTAAAATAAATAAAGGACGGCATAGTGTGTAACATTGACTTGATGTACATGAATATGTTTGCTTTATCGTTTTTTGTATCCTTATGGCTTAATAATTATACCATTCAGTAATAAGACAAGTTTATTAATTTATGTTACATCGTAATACCTGCCACAACCGTAAAATCCAACACCTCGTATCCTTAGACGAACGATGGCGCATGCGCATGATGACTGATGTTTGCAGGAATGCACAATAAAGCTAGTCGAGCCTGCTCCACTCCGCCGGGGGCATTCTTTCGCTGGTCAAACAGTAGTTGTGTGTTCCTTTCATAGCACTATAATACAGTTCTATTACAATTATACAGTAGTATAGTTATATGGTTCCACTATCAGTGTCGCTAGTAGCAGTATCGTAAGCGTCAATGACACTGGGAGAGTTAGTAGCTTAGTGAGTAGCAAGTAGAAACGATACAGACCGACCGTGCAACAGCAGCTTGATATGCAAAGACGAATTATAGAAAAAAGCAGGAAACCCACTAGGCTGACACCGGCGGCGACCGGCGCTAACACAGGTAATAGAATAGAACGGTAGGGTCCACAAGGTAGATGCGCAGTAGACTAGCAAGCCGATGACGTAACTGGAGCTCACTGCTGCTTATCGTTTTTTTTTTTTTTTTTGTAGATTACGTCTTGGAGACTCCAGTTAAGGAGTATAAGACAAATCAGATTAACATTAGTCATATACACTAGATACCATAATTAATTACTATATTAATTAGTTGAGGTAAGGCTTAATTTTGATGTGAAAGGAACTCTTGTACACTAAAAAAAGCTTTATCAAATAAATATTTTTTCAATTGTTTTTTTAATATTTCTAGACTTTCAAGACTCTTTAAAAACTGCGGTAGCTTATTGTAGAATTTCCTACCAATATAACTGGGTTTTTGTTTGAATAAGCTACTATTGTGACTCACCAAGTGATAATCTCCTCGGCTTCTTGTATTATAATCATGTACATCAAGATTTTGGTTAATATCATTCGTTTTTACATATAAAGTAGCTTCATACACATATAATCAGGGTACAGTTAGGAGACCAAGTCTCTTGAACTACGGCCTACATGATGCCAATCTATTTACTCTTTCTATACACCTAACTGCTTTCTTTTGGATCTTAAACACCCTATCAAGATTTTGTTTTGATGAATTACCCCATACTAAGATAGCATACCTAATATGTGACAGTAAGAGTCCATGGTAAGCTGTAAAAAGTAACTTTTTGTCATTCAATCTATAGAGCTGTCACAGGACAAATACCCCAGATGACATTTTACAACATATTTTCTCAATGTATGGTGCCCAGGTCAATATTCTATCCAACAAAACTCCTAGAAATGCAATATTTTCTTCCTGGTCTAGTTGATTATCATTTACAAACACGTTTATAGCCCTATCTTCATTTGAATTATGTTTGTTTTTGAATTGAAGGTATTGGCATTTTTTACTATTTATTGTTAATTTCAACTGATTTAAGAATTGGACAATGGACTGCACACCTATATGGGCACTTATTTCTAAATTATCTAGAATGGAATTGCTGAAAATGAGTGATGTATCATCTGCAAATAAGAGGGCTCTACCACTAATTAATTCTTTAGGTAAATGGTTGACATATAACAAGAAAAGCAATGGACCTAATATTGACCCCTGGGGCACTCCAGCTTGGACCTCTAATTTATTAGATTTATTCTTTACTATACTATTCCCAACTACTGCAGTTAGTTCTACACATTGTTTTCTCCCAATAAGATATGATTCAAACCATTTCAGTTCAACCTCATTTACGCCTACATTTTGCAGTATTTCCAATAAATGTCTATGATTAACACAATCAAATGCCTTTGATAGATCTAAGAAGATTGCAGTAGCTTTATCACCTGAATCTATTATATCTATTAGTTTATCAACTAGAGAAACTATGGCTGTCTTTGTTGATCTCCCTTTCTGGAAGCCATGCTTTTGTTCATCACAAATAAAGTTAGCTTCTTGAAGGTACAGAAGTAACCTATTTAGAACTACTCTTTCAAAAATTTTACATATTACATTTAAAATACTAATGGGCCTATAGTTTCCACCTTTTCTCTATCACCACTTTTGAAGATTGACAAGATCTTCCCCTCTTTCAAATTATCTGGAACAACACCTTGTTCTAATGAATGATTGATCAGATGAATCAAAGGGTCTAACAATTGATCTTTACATTCTTTCAGAATTTTACTGGATACCCCATCCATTCCTACAGTTTTTTTATTATTTAAACTATCAATGATATTTGACAACTCATCTTGCGATACTGGGTGGAATTTTAATTTGTTCTGAATCACGTCAGTATTCCACATGTTTGCATCACTAATACCTGTATTAAGAGATTTTTGAAGATTCTTAGCAACCAGTTTATGATATCTGTTAAAGAAATTACAAATGTCTACACTATCATCAATATATTTGTTATTTTCGTTCATTATTCTGGGGACACTAGTATAAGCATCTACATGAGCTACTTGCCTATTTTTGTTTATTACATCCCACACTGCTGTGTTAAAGTACACACTATTATTCAAAATTTCAGCTGTTTTCTTACATTTCGCTTTTTTCACTTCTTTCGTATAGTTTTTCTTTAGAGCTTTGTAATTATCTTCACTTAACATATTTCTAGATAGTTTGAATTCATCATATGCATCTTTAACCCTATTTCTTTCTGCAAGGATATCATCAGTTATCCACTCTTCAATTTTGTCTAATTTGTTTTTGACAGGGACCTTTTTTAACTGGACAACTAGTAGTAATATGAAACCTTAAAATATTAATGAAACTATCATATTTGTTATTTAAAATATCGCTATTGTAAACCCTACTCCAGTTTTCTTGAAGCAGATTCTGCTTCAAACAATCGATATCCCCCTGTTCACATTGTTGAATTTCTTTCATTACTCTACTGTTTTTAATTGATTTATGACCATGCAACCCCACCTCTAAGATTTGATAGTCATGATCAGATAGTTCCAAGCCGCCTAATCTTGTTTTAGAGTAATCTATATTTGTAAGGATGTTATCAATTATTGTTTGTGATGTTCTTGTGACTCTGGTATATTCATGAACTTTTATTTCCAAGTTATTCATATAAGTTATATCATGAGTTCCTGTAGGAGTCAGCACCTTTATAGGCTGCTTTCCTAGAACTCCTGGATCATCAATTCAACGCAGGTTTCCCACGACCGGACAGCCTCTCGTCAGTCCAGCTAACACCATCGTAGCGTAAGGTACTCACCTCCTCAAATTTTTGAGTTTAATTATTCAAATGTATATTGAATTCTTTTATTAATTTCAAGTTTGTGAAAATAAAGATTGCTTTTTAAAAAAGCAATCACACGGACTTGAAATATAACTGGCGCAGTCAGTAGGATGGTCGCGATTTATTAGTGAAAATAATCAATCGTCAGTTTTAACTGTTTACGGCCGTTCAAAAAAAAGTAACCTCGCGTTCGCGACTTCTAAAAACAAAAATCAGTGGTGAATTTACTCAAACTGTGCATCGCCAAAATTGTGAAGTGCAGTGAAAGTTATCATCAACTTGGATATCAAACTTCGATATCATCATCTTCGAGCTACGCATCATTCAACTCACTGAAAGGACATCAGGAGAGATGAGCATAGTATTCGTATTAGTGTAAGTTTTTAAGATATTTGTAATTGTTATATTTTTAATTATTAATTACTGTAAAATGGCTACTCATCAGCCTCCAGCAACTTCAGCTACCCCAGCTATTGCTACCCCTGTTTTAAAAAAGGAATTCCTGGATATGATACCAGAATTCTCTGGAGAGCCATTATTGCTTAATAGATTTGTATCAATTTGCGACAAGATAGTTGCTAAATTCTATGTGCAAACAAACCCCGATGATTTTCAAAATGAATATTTATTTTCAACTATTGTATCTAGACTCAAAGGTAGAGCTTTAGAACTTGTAACAAGTGGAAACACTTATTCTTGGCCTGAAGTGAGAAGAGTACTTCTCGACGGCTATCTTGACAAACGAGATTGTTTCACATTGAATATTGAAATGACAGAAATGAAACAAGAAAGTAGTGAAAGCCCTTTTCATTTTCATGAACGCATTCAGAAAATACTTAACTTACAACTCGCATTTTTCCTTACAAAAATGGCTGCAAATTCAGCTATTCTATGCGAATATGCAAGAAATCTAGCCCTTAGAGTATTTTTAAGAGGTCTTAATGAACCTATAGGGTCACTGATGAGAACAAGAAACCCTTCAAGTCTAAGTGAAGCAGTAAACATGCTAATGAACGAAATGCAGTACAAGAATAGAAATAGTATTAACAATTTCAATAAGAGACCAATCCTTCAACCAATGCAAAACTTTTTTCAACAAAAACCAATGCAAAATTTCTCGCAAAACAAACCTGTTCTGCATTTCCAAAATCAATTTCAAAAACCTATGACACAACAAAATAATCAACAATTTCGCAATTTCAATCCAATGAACCAACCAAGACCTATGTTCTATAATAGACAACCATTTGTAGGTCAAGGTCAACAACAAAGACCACAGACAAACTCTCAACCTACCCCTATGAGTATTTCAACAAGAAATAGTGAACATGAACCACCCAAAAAGAATCCTAGACTCAATCAATTGACAACAGGACTTGCTACAAACTGTGACGAATTGACTAATACTAACGAAAATGAAATTTTGACTGACAATTTCCCAAATGATTTCGACAATCTAGAATTGACCGAAAATTTCACAAGCAATTTCGAAGATTTGGAGTTGAACAACGAGTTCAATACTCAAATGACTTTTGAACAATCAGCATCGAATCATTTTTTAGAGGAAACGAGCCTCGGAACAAATTTTCAATAATGAATTTACAGATTGATAGAAACGAACTTCCGTACTTCTTTGACCCTCAAACAAATTTTAGAGTACTGATTGATACTGGAAATACCAGGTCATTTGTAAAAAAAAAACAATTGGACTAGAATTTTTTAAAGAATCACTGAAACAAAACCCATTTGCAGTTACTACTGCTCATGGTACATCAAAAGAAAAATTCAGTACTAAGGTACCATTATTAGGAAATAAGAAATTTGAATTTTTTGTGTTTGATTTTCACAACGACTTCGATCTTTTATTAGGACTGGACACTATGAAACAATTGAATATAAGATTGGATTTCATCAACAATAGACTTTATTACAGGAATAAGCATGTGCCCATATTATTTTTCAATACTACGTCGCAACAAGTTCATTCTCCTGTCAATAAACCCAGTCGCACCTGGACGTATCTGATAGAAGCACGCAGTCAGAAAACAATAGCTATTCCAACAGAAAACATGTCTTACGGTGAATGCTTACTGGACTATCAAAACCTTTCTGGATTAGAAATCCCACAGTCCATACTGAAAGTGGAAAATAACAAAGCAATCTGTCAAATTACGAATTCATTCACAGAAGATAAAAAACTGACTATCACACGCCCATTTAGAGTTGAAAATTTGGAAAACTATGATTTTGCTCCAATAGAATCAAAAGATAATGCTTCATCAAAAAATAATAATTTGAACAATTTTGAAATTAATCAATCCAAATTAGACCTGTCAACAATACGAACCGAACATATGAATTCTGAAGAAAAAGATGCTATACTGAATTTGATAAACGAATATGCTGATATTTTTCATATAGAAGGAAACAAATTAACATTCACAAATCAAGTAAAACATATAATCAGAACAACTGACGAAATTCCCGTCTATTCAAAAAATTACCGCTACCCTGTTGTTTATAAGGAGGAAGTCGACAGACAAATCCAAGAAATGCTAAATCAGAATATCATTAGACCAAGCCATTCAGCATGGAACTCACCAATTTGGATAGTACCAAAAAAACGTGATGCCTCTGACAAAGCCAAGTTCAGAATCGTAATAGATTTTAGAGGGGTGAATTCAAAAACGATTGATGACAGATTTCCATTGCCAAATATTTCCGAAATATTAGATAAATTAGGAAGATGCCAATATTTTACTACACTTGATTTAGCAAGCGGCTTCCATCAAATTGAAATGCATCCTAACAGTATTGAGAAAACAGCTTTTTCGACTGACACTGGTCACTATGAATTTCTAAGAATGCCTTTCGGGCTCAAAAATAGTCCACCCACGTTTCAAAGACTTTTGAATAACGTTTTGAGAGGTATTCAGAACGAAAAATGTCTTGTCTATCTAGATGATATAATAATCTATTCCACCAGTCTCCAAGAACATCTTCAAAGACTAAGAGAAGTATTTGATAGATTACGAAATGCCAACTTTAAAATTCAGCCAGATAAAACAGAGTTTCTAAGAAAAGAAGTAGCATATTTAGGACATATAGTCACACCAGAAGGAGTTAAACCGAATCCAGAAAAGATTAGAGCAATACAAAAATTTCCAATTCCAAAGACTAGCAAAGAAATCAAAGGTTTTCTCGGATTATTAGGTTATTACAGAAGATTTATTAAAAATTTTGCAGATATAACTAAACCACTCACAAAACGTCTGAAAAAAGGAGTAAAGATTAACATTGATGACAAAGATTATGCGAAATGTTTCGAATATTGCAAAAATATTTTATGTAATGATCCAATTCTACAATATCCCGATTTTTCATCCGAATTTCTGTTAACAACTGACGCATCGAATATTGCAGTTGGAGCTATACTTAGTCAAATAAATAACGGTGCAGATTTGCCAATAGCGTATGCAAGTAGAACTCTTAATGAAAGTGAAACCAAATATTCGGCAATAGAAAAAGAATTGTTAGCGATAGTTGGGGCAACAAAATATTTCCGCCCGTACTTGTATGGCCAAAAATTCAAAATTTATACCGATCACAAACCCTTACAGTGGTTGTTCTCAATAAAAGAGCCAAACTCCAAACTTCTCCGTTGGAGATTGAAACTTGAGGAGTATGATTACGAAATTTGCTACAAGAAAGGTAAAACTAACCAAAATGCCGATGCCCTATCTAGAATCCAATTGAATGTTAATGATACTAATCCAAGTATTCCACGTCAGAATACAGGTGAAGAAGTAGATCGAATAATAGAAGAAGCTATTGAATTACATTTTTCTGAACTTGATAATCAGTCTATGATAGGAAATGTAGATGCCAATGAAATACGTGACAATGACCCTGACCGTGAAAATGAACAAGCTGAACGTGATTCTGACAATGATCAAACTATGCACTCTAACTATGATGGAAATGAAATGGTTGGAATTCAAACTCTTGACGAACCAGTGAATTTTGGCAAGAATCAAATTTTTCTAAATTTAGTGAAATACAAACCACGAAAAGTAAAAATACAAAAGTTATTTGAAAATAAACAACGATTCCATGTAGAAATTTCTGAGAACAATTTTGAGAAAGACGTTGTAGAATTTGTAAAAGAATATTTAGTTCCGAATGTTAAATATTGTCTATTTTTTGAGAGTGATTTCTATGAGAAATTTACTGTAGTAATTGCAACTTACTTCAAAAATACGCAACTCAACTTAGTTCATTGTACGAAAAGATTAATTGATGTTACAGACGAAGAAGAAATAAAAGAGATAATTGATAACTATCATGTAGGAAAAAATAATCACCGTGGAATTCAAGAAACGTATGAGCAAATTAGAAGAAAATACTATTGGCCAAATATTCGAAATCGTATTCAGAATTTTATCAATAAATGTGACATATGCTTAAAAACAAAATATGAAAGAGTTCCATTGAACCTGGAAATGAATCTCACACCCACTGCTTCAAAACCACTTCAAACTATTCATATTGATAGCATTACTTTCGACAGACGAAAATTCTTGACAATAATAGACAGTTTTTCACGTTATGCACAAGCATACCCACTTGCTGGCGCACAAGGGGTTGAAATAGTAGATAAACTATTGGATTTCTTCAGTCATCACGGCGTTCCGGAAACTATAGTTTCGGATAACGGCACTGAATTCAATAATAATGTTGTGAAAGAATTGATGGCATTACACAAGATCAAAATTCATTTTATTAGCACACAACACCCTCCTTCCAACGGTATGTGTGAAAGACTCCACTCAACCCTGATCGAACACATCAGACTTCTCAACAATCAAGATCAATTCAAAGAAGACTCCATTGATAAAAAAATAAAACATTCAATTTTAGCGTATAACAATAGTATTCACTCTGTTACTAAATTGACACCATTTGAGATTTTAAACGGACACATAAACGCAAACGCTCTACTTGACATTGACATTAGTAAACAGATGATGAGTGATTATATCAATCAACACAAGGAAAAAACCAAAAAACTCTATGAACACATTCGAGAAATGAATCAAACAACCAAAGAAAAGGTAATTGATAAAGTGAATGAGAATAGAGAAACGTTGCCTGAAGTTCCTCCAGAAATCTACATAAAAAACATGCAGAAACAGAGTAAAACCAAGAATAAATATAATAAAGAAAAAGTTGAATCTGTAAACAGACAGTTGAAAACAGCGAAAATTGTACCCAGACACCATAATACCAAAACCAAAATACACCTATCAAAAATGAAAAGACCTAGAAAAATTGCTAAAACTAATGAGATTGAAAAACCTCAAACAGTGACTCAACCGACTCTTAACAATGACAATCCTGTTCCAGGTCCTTCCTCATCCTGTATGGAGCAACCCCAGGAGCATTAGTGGAAATCAAAAATGTAACTGTAAATTTAGGAATTGTTCCAATACATCTTGGAAAAGCTAAGTTAGAATATAGTTCTCATGTTTTTGTACATAATTATGATTTAAAATTGATGTATTTGCAACTTGAAAATTTGAACAACTATTATGAAAATGTTACCCATTATTTTTGGAAGAATATTAGTTTAAGTGCAAAAACCGACTTTGTAACAGACAATAGTAGTAAGCTAAGAGAAGCAATTAATTATCTGAAATTTATCAACCACACAAAAACTGTTATTGAAGAGAAACTCGAAATAATTCTGGTTAACAATGAAAATGTCAAACGTAATAAAAGAGGTCTAATCAATGGCCTTGGATCTGTTCTAAAATTTGTCACTGGTAATTTAGCTGATCAAGTTGCTAATCATTATTCAGTTAGTCAAAATATTATTGTAGAATTTAATAGAACTATTAAACTAGTAAATGAGAACTTTGAAGAAATGAAACAAAAATTTATGTTAGTTATGAACGATTTTAGTGATTTTGTAGAATTAGAAAAAATTAAGGATATTTTGAATCAATTATTCATTGCCTATAATATGATGTTAAACGTAGTTCAAGACATCAAAAATTCAATTGCATTTTGTAAAGTAGGCGTCCTTCATCCTAGTATCATGTCTACTAAAGAACTGTTCAATGAACTTTTGAAAGTGTCGAAATTTTATAATAATAAGCTTCCATTAGATATTAAGTATGATAAGATGTTAGAAATAGAAAAATTAATCAACGTAGATTGTAAGCTAATTAATAATTAAATCATTTATTTTCTCAAATTTCTAATTGTGGAAGAAGTAATTTTCGATTTTTATGAACTGTTATCAGTACCAAGTAATTTAGAATCTGGTTTTGTAACCATATTCTCACGTAATAAGTACATATTGAAATCTTTTGACAGTTTGTCAAATTCAAAATTTGAAGGATTAGATAGAAAATGTAAATTGATAGGAGATAACGAATATCTATGCTCATCCGAAGACATCTCCCATCAACAACTCTCATGCGAAGCGGCGATCATCTCAACCGGCACAACGGACAACTGTAAATACACCGCTGTCCAAATTGAAGAGAACCTCCTAAAATGGATTCCCGAAATGCAGCAATATCTGGCAGTTCTACCAAAGAAAGAGACTTTCAACATCGAAAGTAAAACCGAAACCGCTGTTAAAATACTTCAAGGAATCTTTTTTATCAACACAGCTGAAGGAAGAGTTTACTATCAAGGAAAACCTCTTTTCCATTCATCTCAACTTAGAGGACACCCGAAATTTCTAGAAGACATCAAATTAGAACTTCAAGACCACCAACTTCCAGACTTCCAAATTAATATTAAAAATTTGGACTTTGAAAAATTCAACTACAATCAAGTGTCACCAGTGATTCGAAATTCATACTTCACCACTGACGTCAACATCTTCACATCAATATTGTACATTGTGATTTTATTGGGTGTTATCCTTGCTGTGTACAAAAGACTTTCCAAAAGAGATCCTTCTTCCAGAACTTCGCAGCCAACCCCCGAAGTTCTCTTTAGGGATGGAGGAGTTATATCATGAGTTCCTGTAGGAGTCAGCACCTTTATAGGCTGCTTTCCTAGAACTCCTGGATCATCAATTCAACGCAGGTTTCCCACGACCGGACAGCCTCTCGTCAGTCCAGCTAACACCATCGTAGCGTAAGGTACTCACCTCCTCAAATTTTTGAGTTTAATTATTCAAATGTATATTGAATTCTTTTATTAATTTCAAGTTTGTGAAAATAAAGATTGCTTTTTAAAAAAGCAATCACACGGACTTGAAATATAACTTATATATAATATCCCTTAAATCTTCTGTCATTTTATTTTGTGTTGCAAAGTCTGTATTGAAATCTCCCGCTACAATAACGTTTGTAAAGCGAGTAGTAGTAATCTCAAAGCCTATTGAATAGTTCGCAAAAATTGTTCCATTCCCCATTTGGTGACCTGTAAATACCTAACACCGCTACTTCGAAATTATTGTCGATTTTTACTCTCAAACCAGTAACTGCTAAATCCATTCCCACAGCAAATTTCTCTACATATTCTAAATTGAAAGTTTGCATATTCTTAGCATTTTTAACAAAGATACCTACTCCCCCACTTCGATGAGATGTCCTGCAATACGATGCTTTCAATGAATAGTTTGGAATATTAAGTTGTGACAATTCATCTTCTTTTGAACCATGCTTGGTGGAAATAACTATATCAGGAGCCTCTTCTTTCAAAAATACTTCGATTCTATCTATTTTGTTACGAATGTATTGAATATTCTGATGGAACACAGTCAGTACTTCCCTATCATTCCTTATTACGTTATCGTTGCTTTTGCATATTGAAGTACATCTACTCAATCTCTTAGAACCTTGGGAGCCCATCAGATTGTTACAAGAGTTCCTTCCACTAATGCTATCCTGATTTCCTGATTGATTAACGTCTTTTAATACAATCGAAGATATGAATTTATCATTTGAAACTATTTTCCCTTCCCGGTTTTGAGCCACTTTACTAAAAAAGGTTTGTTAGATGATTGTTTAGGAGAATTATTGACAGTAGATTGCAAACGACTCTCAATCAGCTCTGCCAGCCTATTACAAAATATTACTTTGCCAGATTGATTTAGATGTAGACCATGATTAGTGAAGTTTTGTTTTTTCAGCCTTTCATTTAGAAAACAAATCCCCAATTGCTTAGAATTCTTATTTTTTAGCCTATTGATTGTATTAAGGATTGATTTATTTGTCGACTTAATGGTTTCATTTAGCTCTGGCCTATCAAACCTATACGGAATTGTACTTATTATTACATTAGTTTTTTGGCTGAGTGGCAAAATCTCTTTAATTTTTCCATTTATTTCAGGAAGATGTTTTAGATTAGGTTCATTTATATTGTTTGAGCCACCCAGTACTATTAGAAAATCGTTAAATCTTTAGTTTGCTCCTTTGCTGACTCTATGATTGCGTTTATAGGGGCACTTGGCTTGAAAAAGCTCTGAACTTCATACTTATTTTTTAATCTTTTATTTAGTAGGTCACTGCAGTCTTGTCCATGACTGGATGTCGAGAGCAGTACTCTACCTTTCCTATCATTATCTCCCCTCACTTTAGTTTTAGTTGCTGTTTGCAAAACCTGACTATACGTTTTAATTTGACCAATTATGTTTTCCCCATTTCTTTTAGGTTCTAATTTTTTTGTATTGATCAGAGGTTGAGATCTTACATTAGCTAAGTATTTTTGATTTTAATATTTCGATTTCCTCTGACATAGACCTACTCGTGAGATTTAGTATTTCAGTTTTATGGTCTTCCTGCTGCAATTTTACAATAATTTCCAGAGATTTTATGTTATCCACCAGCCCTATCCGTTCTTCCTCAGAATTTTTTAGTGATGATTCTAATTTTGTTTTTAATTCGGTGTGATCACTCATTAGTTTAGCAAGCTTTTCTTCCACATCTACAGTACGGTAGCTTTAAGAGCTGAAGGAGATTTTTTTAGTAATACTTGAGAACACGTAGTTACCTGCGGTTTAGTTAAACAATTTGATTTAGATGATTTGTTTGGACTCATTTTCTAAGCTAAAATTTGTTTTCAATTGATTTACGTTAAATGTTTAATGAAGTATTACTTAATTTATTATAATTGTCAACTCGAGACTATTTAATTACAAGAAAATTTATCAATATCGGTACACCTAACCTTGAAAATAGAATTTGACTTTTTATTTAAATACTTTAATTTATATTAGACAAATTAATGATGTAAATTATTAAGATATTATAAATACTAATAATAATAATAATAAACAAAAATACTACTTATCCGTTCGAATTAATATTCTATTCTTCAAAATTCGCAGAGCCTGTTCTGACAACGTATGCACAGTACCACTGCTACCTTGATACTCCCTGAACTAATAGTTGTCACCTGAACTAATAAATAGAGCCAATTTACCAGTGTTTTTGCAGAGATTATCATGGAGAAAATCTCAACAAAGTATATAATGTGATGAAAACCCTTATCAGCTTCCATGAGATTTCTGCAGAGATTATACAGTGCTTAGTCATACATCGTGAACTGACTTCTGTTGAACCCAATTATTTCCTTAAAAATGATTACAATCAAGTAGGTAATTGTATTTTCATGTTTGGAGATATTCATTCTACAACCTTTATTTAACGTTACTTGACTTTCGAATGAAATATTAAACGAAAATTGCAATGGCTGGCAATTTACAACAATAACCCACTTGTCCGGCATAACTCCGGCAGAAACCGGAGCTGACAGAAGAAATGCAGCAGTTGCAATGGAGAGTTTGTCAGATGAGGAGTTATTTGTGATAGTCGCGGTGTGTGCTGAAGAAGAAAAAAGACAGAAATGGAGGAAGCAGTTAATAGAAATAAAATAAAAAATTACAATAGAATAAAAATAAATAAAAAACAAATAAAAATAATTAATTATTAATTAATAAAAATAATGTCATGTTACTTTTTCAATTTAATTTATTAATAGTATAGTAAATTGATTGTTCAATCCCATTTGGGATTGAAGATATTGATGGTTAAATAAATTAAATTATAATCCCATTTGGAGAACACAACAATAACTGTACAATTTAAGATCGATGTGACATTTATCTGCAGTATTTTCAAAATAGCTATTTAATCATTGAATCATCACTATTCTACTTACTAATCAATACTCACCTGAACCAATAACAAATAAAACATGATTTTGTGATATACCGTAATAGAAATTATTGTGTTCTGGTTGAGATAGCCGGCAATTAAACAGCTGACATTAAGTTACAAAAGGCGACCCAGCACCAGAATTTCGATCTCATAGATTTAGAATACTTTTGTTATTGGTTCAAATTCCATTGAAAAAGTAACCTGACATTATTTTTATTAATTAATAATTAATTAGTTTTATTTTTATTTCATTGTATTTTTTATTTTTAATTCATTTCAATTTTATTTTTAATTAATTTTTATTTTTATTAACGGCTTCCTCCGTTTCTGTCTCTTTTCTTCTTCAGCACACACTGCGACTATCACAAATAACTCATTGTACTGTTCATGCAGATCACTTGCGATACTGGCATCGACTAGAGAAATGCCGGACAGGCTGCTCGGCAAGAATGCCCCCAAGAGCTTCTGTCGCCGCTGGCCGTAGTCGGTGATGGTCAGATATAGTGGGTTGCCGTTCAATGAAAAAACAACGCAAAGCAATGTTGCTGGTACACATTGGTCGCCGCCGGATGCCGCTGGGCGCCGCCGGTGCCGGGCCAGTGGGTTTCCTGCTTTAATGGAACTTTCAGAATTACCCTCATACTATGGAATTTCAAAGAAAATAAACAAAATTGTATCTAATACTGTTCTGCTTTCACCCATCTCTATTCATTTGAAAATGAAACGAAAATAGTATAAAACTACTAAATGTACTAGAGAATATTGGGGTTGTCTGATGAGATAAGTTTATGAAAATATATTAATTAAATTTGTATGTTATTTACTTAGTAATCACTTGTTATTATACTTAATTGAAATATTAGAAATGGAACAAAAAATATTAATGAAAATTTTATTCATATGAAATGAATAACCAGATAGTTCATCTGCTCAACTAGATGAATAACCAAATGTTACAGCCCGAGGGCTATCTATGAATCTGATTCCAATTGTATATAATGGAGACGCTCATTTTAGAAATCATATAGAAGGCTTGCCTTTCCTTTTTTTCTTATAAGTATTTTTTAAATGCAACAAACTTTAACAAAAATCCTTATACATACATCGGTGAGCATTATTAAAATGAACATTCCTGCCAAATTTCAAAGAAATCAGTTTATGTGTTCAGACGTAAATGCGTTACAAAGACAAACAAACAGACAAATGCAAAACGGTCGACTCGAAACATAGACCTCACTTCGCTCGGCTAGTGATGCAAAAATTGAATGTGATGATTCTATTTCATTTAGATGAACCGATGTTGTACTAAAAAATGAAGTCCAAATATGATAGAACTAGAATGGCTCTCTAGAACAGCTTTACAATAGCCCTCAACCTAGCTAAGATCGGATTTGAGATACTGATTTAAGAACGACTTGCCTTTTATTCAAGAAGATCTTCAGTGAGGATCATGTGATTGAATTGACTTGACTTCAACCTCACTTTCTTTGGACTATTGGACAGTTTTAGTGCTTCGTTTTTAAAGTTCAAATCTAAATTGATATTCATGTTTTGGAAATAATCAGGAATTGTGGTATGAAGTAAAAATTTCTAGTTGAACTTGGTCATAAACTGAAATTTGGATTTTTTAATTGAAAATTTGCAATGAAAGCAGTAGTGCGCTGTGCCTGTTGTATCTCTACTTGATTGTGTTTTGTTATGAATATATAAACAAATGTCATATTTACTTATTTGGGCCTGAGGTTGATAAAAACAACCTTGTTTTTAATAACCTTGGTATTGGCCCACCATCTAATTTATCACAGCAAAAAGAGACTTATAATATTATTAACATGTCAAAACATATTTTATTTCACTCAAATATGGGAAGCAGAACAGTCATGTTTTATTTTGTGGCTGAGCAAGTGTACAAGTGGCTTGAAACTAGTTATTGTATTTTCAATGTTAACAAATTTTTAGCATAGATTTGCATAACCTCTTATGTCTTAGGCTCATATTTATGAACGTGACTCACATTCATCTAAGCACGACTTAGCTAAGTTCGACTTGGAAAGGCTCTATTACATTGAACTTGGTCATAAACTGACCTAAAACTGTGTCATATTATCAGGCACTAATAAACATAAAATAACATACATGAAAAGATAAAGATACTGCACTGCATGCAAATTTACAGTTACTGTTACTAATTGTTACCCCACCAATATTTTTTTAAATCACTATTTTCTGTTTTTGAATTTAAAAAATGATAGCATTTTGAAGCAGTTTAGGGAGCGCTACCGGCCAGCAGACCAAAGAACTTCATCTATTCTATTTCATAGAAAGTGAATTCTATCCTAGTGCCAAAAAAATGTATAGGTTAGAACTAAATTTATATAAAATAAGTAGAAATAATTTCAATAGGTCAAATATACAGTGAATTACTTTGCAATGGTGCAAAAATGGAATATGATGATTTTATTTAATTATTATGAGCCGATGCAATACTAAAAAATGAAATCAAAATATGATGCAACACAACAATCTGAGAATGGCTTCAAGTCAGCTCTGTACCTAGCTTGACAAAGAACGGATTTGAGGTACCGATTTTAAGCACGACATGACTTTCAAGTTAAGAAGATGTTTAAGTGAGGTTCATGAATACGAACTTTAGTTTAAATCATGACTTATACTGAGTGAGTTCACAAGCTGAAAAGTGATGTTATAAGCCAACCCAATTGTCCCTGCAACATTTACGTAGTAAAGATTCTTATATTAGTGTAAATCAGAGTTTTTCAATGTAAATTATTAATTTCAAATTATCTATCAGGAGTCAGACCTTTGTTGTGGGTTAGGTTGGCTTTTAGTGTTACAGCTGCTTGCTGGCTTGAACCTGTCAGTGTGAGTACCGTATGACTTATTGCCACTAAGTCTGACTTATCCAAGTCAATCTTTGATAAGTCACGTTCAAAAATATGGGCCTAAGTATCAATCTATCATTCTATCAAGATTATTTATTATTCTATCAATAAAAATTCTGATCTCACCAGATTGTCATCCCTGCATTCCCATATCTGCTGAGAGATTGAGAAAAATTTATCGGGATCAATTATTCTATATTTGAACAGAGAATTTTTGTCTTCTACACCTTGTTCAATTTTCATGCTGACGGAATTGAAGTTTAGTTTGCCTGGGTGATAATCACATCTGAAAAAAAATAGAAATATTGGAATTAATATTAAACTGCACTTCCATATCCTCCACAATCGAATGTGAAAATCGATAGTAAATATACAAGAGGAACGTTAGGTTTAGCTTAGTATTTGGTACAGATATCTATTTTTAAACTGCAGGTCTGTCAATCAGATCACTCATCATAACACATCCCAACCAATGAAATACACTGAAAGTTTTGTTTACATGATAAAGCATAATTTTTTCTAAAAGAATATGGAAATCTAAATATTTGCATGACCTGCTCTCTGGAAACTCTACAAATAATTACTTTTAATTTAATGTTCCTTTTCACCCATTAAATCCTTAAACCTTTCCTTTCCTCCCTCTCTATCTAATATTATGTGGACCTTTTCCTAGCACATGGGCAACCATAGTTGGAAGGGGTTTCCATCTCCACATATAGTAGCCTACAGTACTATTTTTAAAAATAATTTGAAGATTTCAATTTTACATAATATTGGATTTCAGCTATTGATGCATTTCATTTATTTTCTATATATATATATATATATATATATATATATATATATATATATATATATATATATTGTATTATGTTGTATGTTTTGTATTTTATAAATAAATAAATTTAGTGTAAAGTTCATAGATTTCCATTGAACTTGAAAAAATATATATAACATATATCAGAACTGACACTGTATTTATGATTTTTACTCACTTATACTGGCGGTATGATAATTTATGCAGAAATACAGTGTCAGTTTTGATATTAGATTGTTCTAGTATTTCGTCACAAATTATTCCTATGGAAATAGGAAACAACATTATTCCTAGGAAACATCACAAATTATTCCTATACTGTAAATATATCATGTATATCAAGTGAATGTACTTCACTAAAGAAGAATAAAGCAAATTCCAATACAGCCTACTGTAACCAGCGACCAATCCTCCGAGCATGCTTAGCATTCACCGCATGCCCAACAATTAATAGCAGACAAATAAAGAGAAAATATGGGTGCCAAGACTATCCTAACAAGTTAAGATATTAATGAAATATCAAATATTCCAGTATTCATGTTTGCCATCACAATCATACACCATTGAAGGAATGTGACACCTCTCTTGAATCTCTGTCCAATGTATCCTGTTGAGAGCCCACATGCCTTGCTAGACAAGTTTCAGCAAAAAACTCATGCATGTGCAGATATCCATCTAAATAGACGCAGCCTTTTACATACACTGTGATTGCATCCTTCTCCTATGGTAGTTAGTGGAATTCTAAGCTCATGAAAAGGCTGAAATTCCACTTTATCAAAAATATTGCACAGAAAAATAAAGCATAATAAATAATTCGATTTTCTTTTTGTAGATTACGTCTTGGAGACTCCAGTTAAGGACTATTAGACAAGTTAAATCAACAATTATTCAAACTTATACATTAGTTACTATATCAATTAGTTGAGGTGAGGCTTAATTTTGATGTGAAAGATAGATAGATAGATTTAATAGCGTCCATCACCCTCCTATACAGGGGGATCTGGAGATTGTCAACCTCATCCCTCAGTAAATGCCTATTCCTGGTATTATACAAATGTGTCATCACCTCGCTTAAAAATTAACTCATTTTTCTTTACAAAACATTTGTCTCAAACACATATAAACTTGGGAGAGGCAAAATTTTCAAACTCTTAAAATGAGGTCGGCAAGTATTCCTGATGGACTCTCCCATCACCACTCTAATTGCCCATTTTTGAACTTTAAAGACTTCAAGAAAGTCTTGTACACTATGAAAAGCTTTATCAACTGAATATCTTTTCAATTGTTTCTTTTAAATATTTCTATATAAATTGAAGACTTTTAAAACTGCGGTAGCTTGTTGTAGAGTTTGCTACCAATATAACTAGGTTTTTGTTCGAATAAGCTACTATTGTGGCTCACCAAGTGACTCACTCAGTGTGGACACTGGAGTGTTTTATAAAAATTCACATCATTTCAATCAAAATATCAATCAATCACTTTTATATAGACTGAATAATATGATGAATAGTAGCCTGGTATAAAGTTGGAATAAATGCCAAGTTGGAATGATAGGACGTTTGTGCAATCGGAGAAAGACCAGATGAAGCTGAAGTCAAACGATTAAAATGAAAGATAATGGAGAATAAAAAACTGTACTGTACCCTAATCTTTGAAAATAAGAGGGATTTGGCATAACTTCATCATATTCTCCTCCAACTTTGAGCCTGGATCCCTTCATGCCTAACACTGATTTATAGAGAAATCGTTTGCCTAGCTCATAATGTACACCAAACGATGCTTTCCCCATCAGACTGTAAAAAATTAAAACCAGAAAAGTTGCATTAAAAAAAAAAAAAAAATAAACAGTGTTTACACTAACAAATTTAGAAGTTACCAAATTACAAACCAAATATGGAACAATAAACAGGGTGCGGTACCGTACTTTGAATATCTAGAAGAAGTTATCTCGGAAAAATACTCACAACAAGATAGAATACAGAAAGATCATAAAGGATGGTGCGATATATCTATGATAAAAAATATTTTATCTTTTCATACAAAAGTTGGACATTACAATACAGTGATCAAACCAGCAATGTTCAGTCTTTCTTTGTAGTGGCGAAGGTGATATTGTGGAAGGTATCCATAATGAATAATAATTCGAAATTGTCACAATTTTGCCTTATTATTAAATTTTCAGTCTAGTCAGAGACGTCGTAGCGTCAACAGTTTTAGTTAGTGTAGAGTAGTTTGGTAATAGCAGTCAGCAACAGCGGAAATTGACCTAGTTTGAGTTTTTATTCAACAATTCAATCAACTAGTGTCCAATTCATGAGGTCGCCTCCTCATGGATTGAAACCAGAATACGAAGAGGAAGATGACGTAAATACACAGGATCAGGAAGCGGAAAAACAAGAGACTCAGGAACAAGGTAAAATGAGCTCTTTTAATAAAACAATGGAGCAGGAATTCGCAAAAGACATTGATTGTTTACAAGAAATTAGAATATTAATTAAGAATTTCAGAATTATGTGACTCCTCGTTTGGTACGTCACGTTATGTGAGGTTTAATTTACTTGTAATATGGCCAACGGGATGAAATCGGAATAAATATTTTATAGTTTAAAATTAGAAACAAAAAATAACAATAATAAAGAGAAAACCCTGATCCCGAATCGACTCTCGGTTAGACCAGTTGTCTTTCCACAATATCAATTGAATAAATATTTCTAAGACACCCCGAAGAACCTAAATACAAGCCTCACTAATATAAAATGTTTCCTCAATGCTTTCTGAAGTTGTGTCCGCACCAATGGTGCATTTCAGATGTGTCTCGCAGTGGAATTGATTCAACTAATGCAAAATATACAGTTTTAATTGGTACTATCACTGTTGTGTCTTTCAGATCAGTCAATCGATATGCAAACACCAGAGCTGGTAGGCATACAATTATCAGAATAATTATGCGTATCCACTGCATCTGCAAATATTTTTGTGATCTAATTAATTTTCTTGGTCTCTTAACAGAGGCAATGGATTTAAGTGGATCTTCACCAGTTGCCTTCAAGAAACTTGAAACCCAAGGAACAAGTAGTTCTTTTGAAGTCCTCAAAGGCCAAGGTTTAATAGATAAACCTTATCTATTAACCTTGCTCAAAGGCAACTGGTGAAGATCCACTTAAATCCATTGCCTCTGTTAAGAGACCAAGAAAATTAATAAGATCACAAAATATTGTTGCAGATGCAGTGGATACGCATAATTCTGATAATTGTATGCTTACCAGCTCTGGTGTTTGCATATCGATTGACTGATCTGAAAGACACAGCAGTGATAGTACCAATTAAAACTGTATATTTTGCATTAGTTGAATCAATTCTGAGATATGGAATCACAATATAGGGTGGAGCATATGATACTCACTTGAGTGGTTTATTCATAACTCAAAAGGCTGTGATCAAGACTATCCTTCATAAACCCAGAGATATATTATTCAACCCATCTAGTATTCAAGGTTTTTGGTGTTATGACTATAAGTCAAATGTATTTGAAAAACTTGATAAGATTTATTAAAAAATACAGACAAAACTTTCAGGAATATGAACAATCTATACATTTAGACCTAATATTTCAAGGAAATACAACATTTTTCACACTAACCTCAGTTTTATTCAAAGACAACTTCTTTATATCAGTACAAAATGTATTAATATAATTCCGGAAAACCTTTTGATTCATCGAATTCAGAATAGGATTGTTAATGAATGGATATGCTGTAACTTCTTTCAAGATTTAAATTTTCTAAAAAACTTATCTCTTCTGATGTAAAGTTAGCCTTCACTATGATTTTTTATGATTTGGTGTCTACAAAAATACATTTATCAATTGTTTGTTTTTCATGTGGATTTTCATTCTTCTCTCTATCATACTAAGTAATAGCTTATAATAATAATAATCACATAATATCTTAATTATCAAAAATCAAATTTTCCGAAAATACAATAAACCTAGAATAATGACTCCCACCACAGCGAGCAAGTTTTTTTACTTTTTCTGGTGGTGCCTTTGTAATTTATGCCATGTGAACTAGATTATGTTTATGTTGATCTACAAGCTTATGTATTTTTCTTATTTATTGTAATTCAAGTTTGCTTTGTATGTTTATTTTTCTTTGGCAATAAAATTTCAATTTCAATTTCAAAATTTCAATTAAGACATGCCTTTAACCATTATCAATAATATGTAGGCCTTACGGATTTCTGAATGAATGGGAGGGATAGCTTTAATCTGTCACCCTCTTTAATACTGCAAAAAAGCGTTTCCGGACCTACATTCATAAAATTTTTCTTATATTCATGAGAAGATGCTTATGCAGTCGGCCAGAATCATCTTGAACTCTTTAAACACTCTGTATAAAAAAGACACATTATGATGGACACTGGACAACAATCTTGTAAAAAGTGGTCTGCAAAATCCAAATTTTACCCTGCTCCCCTTCAAAATTTTATCTGGTAGGGCGGGTAAGCCCCCCCAAACTAAAAGTCTGGGTGCGCCCCCGCACAGAACTACTAATCCAAACAGAAGCGAGGAGTCCAATGGCCACACTGTCTATGTCTATACGGTCACTGTAACTAGAACATTGAATGGCTTCTTACGTGGCTTCTGTCTGAGGAATAGGAGTCATTTTCTTTCGTGATATCAGCCTAAGTCTTGCCTTATAATACTTGCTCATTTGCCCGGTATTTGTAATCTTCAGATTGATCAGCCCATCTGCAGAGAAAAATATCCAATTATTAATGACACGTTTTGACTTGAACTAAGTTTGCAACATTGTTGCCAACTTGCTGACAACAAAAAGCTGCCTGCAAAAACCCCACCACTGTGCAACATTTCCATAACTGATTCCATTTCAGATTCATTTGAACTTATTTACAATATGTGACTCGTCTCATATTATCTGCACTGAGCCAGATAATATTATGAGCCAGCCAGGTCACACGATATTATTATTATTATTATCTGCACTACAAAAGTAAATAACACGAAATTTTGAATATTTGAATTTTTAACATTCAATTGTATTCCACTTCTTCTTCTGCGTACTTGGCTACTTGAATTTTTTCATAGCTTAAAATTCAAGTACTTGATCAAAGCTCTCAATTTTATCATTTTATTCAGCTTTAAAATCAGAATCATTTATAGAAACTTCAAATTTCTTGGTATAAGAAAAAATCGAGCTGGAATGAAATCTGCAGAACTAGTAGTCATGATTTTTTAAAATAATCAAATTTAATGATTTTCCTTTATCCTTTTGTACAGGATAAAAAAAGATAAAAGAAAAGAGCTCAGCGCTGTAGATAAAGTCAACTCCCCAGACAGTCCACTGTTGCTTATTTTTTTTGTTATCTAGAACATGTCATCATTGTGCTGCCATTGCGCATGTTCACAATAAGTTGGCAGCCAAATTGCACCAGGAATTAGTTTTTGACAAATTTTGCTGCTAACATGTTGCAAACATTTTGAGCATTCCCACTCGCAGCAGAATTGTTGGCAACATGCTTGCAGCAATGTTTTCAACAAATTTTAAACAGTATAAACAGGGCTTAATAAAAATCCATCAATAATTATCACTCATAAAAAATATCAATTAAGTTATAGTTACCGGTAACACATCTGGACGCAGTTCCCAACGCTCGTGTCTTAACATCACATTCACTCAACACCACACACCTATTCACATGTTATAGCATCTTGCAGGAGCTATAGTTTGCCATTAATATAGAATAGATAGATAGGTAGTTGTAACTATGTATTATTGATGTATGCCTTGGTAATATAAATAATAACTGCAAAACCATTGGTGTATATCTATAGTGGAGTATAGCCGCTCAAGATGGCGTTCTCTACAGTTTTGAGACTTAATGCTCCCTCCACTTTCTTATCAATCCATTGTTGATACAATGGCTGAGTTTATGAAAATGCTACCGGTTGCGTCTAATTGGTCTATTCAAATATTTTAACATCTATGAATAGACCAATCAGACGCCATCAGTAACATTTACCGGTTACTGGTAAAGCTCCCTGAAACTCAATCGAAGTAGCGTGCACACCAGTGAATGGATTATTCTCCTTCTCCTCCTTCTTTTAATTCTTCTTCTTCTCATTCCACTTCTCATTCTTGTTCTTATCAATCTTCTCCTTCTTCTTCTCCATCAACATCTCCTCTTATTGCTCATCCTTCTTCTACCCATCCCTTCTTCTTCTCCTCGTCCTCCTCGACCCCTTCCTCTTCCTTCTTCTCCAACACCTCCTCTTCAACCACTGACTCTTCCTTCTTCCCAATATTCTTCTTCTTCTTCTTCTTCTCCTCCTCCTCCTCTTCCTCCTTCTCCTCCTCTTCCCCTCATCGGCTCATCGGCCTGCTTCTACTCTTCCTCTTCCTTCTTAAACCAATTCTTCTTTTTATTATTCTTCTTTTTATTCTTCATTTTCTTCTTCTCTTCCTTCTCCTCTTTCTCCTCCGCCACCACCCCCTCCTCTTTCCCACCACCTCCTTTCTCTCATCTTCCTCCTCCTTCTTCTATTTCTCCTCATCCTCCTTCCCTACTTTTCTCCCTCCCACATAGCAAGAAAGATTGCAACAAGCCTTGATTTACACTTTGCCAACAGTTGTCACATTGGAATCCAACTGAAATAGAATGCATTTAACTTGTCATTGTCAATTCGCTTGAAAACCCTTGAATACACAAGGGTGAAAAAATCCTATATATATGTATCAAGTCCCCATATATATATTTGAGCATTCACCCTTTACCACTCTTCTACCTGAAGCCTGTTTCATAATAAAGGACGGCATTGTGTTACTGTATGACTTTCGCATGCGCACACTCACTCCACCACCCATCCCTACAACCTTACTACATTGCTATACATTCAAGCATTCCACTTCTCAATATTGGTGATAAATAAGAAGTCGTCCTATACCGCTTCTGTGAAGGAAGTCAGTACTAACGTCACATTTAAGAAGCTGAGCGCCAATGTTTGAATTCTGAAGGAAAGAAAGGAATTCTTGGATTTCTTGTTCCATAACGATCTGCGTTGTTAAATTTACAACACAAATAAAGGAGTTTAACATTTAGAAAGTGAGCAGAGTCAATACATTGCAGCACTACGATGTCAGTTTGTTACTTTACAAATATCAGTACAGTCAAACATGCAAAATGATTGGGAACTTCCAATTGTAGTGGACCGACTCTCACCACTCTCATCTATCACCATATATACCACCTAAAAGTCAATGAATTTGATGTCAACTTTTAACTCAACCTAATTTTATAATTATTTTATCAATGTATTCAACTAACGAATGCTGAAAATTTATCAAGTTGGATATTCTATTCATAAATGAATGTAAAATAATTTCCTAGATTCGCGTTTGTACTCGCTTGATACATGCTGCACTCTTGATTAAAATAATTCTTGGTTTCAATTTTCACAAAATTAAAAATGAGCTAAAAATTCTTGAAGAGCTACAAAATTCAATATTTCTCCATGCACAAACTGATGATTCTTCAACATAGAAATTACCGTATTCAAAATAATTTTATTAAATAATAATTATTCAATTCAGATTTTCAATATTTTTATTCTCTTATCGGGGGGTGGAAACGTATTCATCTGATCCAGTAGCGAATCAAACATTTTGATATGATGGTGGGGGGTGTTATCGGTGATTTTGGGGCCCTCCCGGGGGGGGGGGTATGAAATCCCAGCGAGGGTGGTCCGGAGGTCCTCCCCCGGGAAAGTTTTGATAAATAGTCCCTTTAAAATTATTTTAACAGATTTTTTTTTTTTTTTTGTAGATTACGTCTTGGAGACTCCAGTTAAGGAGTATAAGACAAGTCAGATCAACAATATTATACACTAGATACCATAATTACTTCAATTAGTTGAGGTGAGGCTTAATTTTGATGTGAAAGGAACTCTTGTACACTATAAAAAGCTTTATCAACTAAATAATTCTTCAATTGTTTTTTAAATATTTCTATATTTTCAAGACTCTTCAAAAACTGCGGTAGCTTGTTGTAGAATTTCCTACCAATATAACTAGGTTTTTGTTTGATTCTAGATTCTAGATTCTAGACTCATGACTAGAAAAGCTTAAACTCATTAATTTTAGTCCAGATTATTGGATTTTTTTTAAATTTTTTATGCTGAAAACTTGATTTGAGGCTCAAAAACAGTAATTTTTATGAGTATCTATTAAAATGAAGTCTATAAATGTGGAAGCTTAAATTTAATAAATAATTTATTTCATGAATCGCTTGTTTAAGAACTTGAACCCACTTTTTGGGTTAAAAAATACTACTTTTATAGTGCCAATTTAACAAGTTATAGTGGTTTCAAATTATTATTACAATCAGATTTGACGTTTCTTCCCTGGAGAAAATTTTTTTTAGGTCTTGAAAGTACAACTCTAAGCTTTTTTGTGGTAATCAACCTCTTCCCTCATATTATTTGTTGATTGATTCATGGTATGACAAATTTTAGGGGGAGATTCCATCAACACCTCCCCCCCCACGAAGTTCAATCCTGGCTAGGCCACTGGTGTTGGGGCGCCTTGGTTATCAATAAAATGAGATTAAATCTGAACAGTGTCAGAAATGAGCATTTGAAGCCTGGCTGCAAAATATTAAGTGATCTTTTTCCTTTCAGGCCTACTGTGTCAACTTCATGCAAGTGGCCAGAGGGCCCTTCAAACCCATGAAAAGAAAATACTTACTGTCAAAGTCCATACTCTTTTAACCAACCTCTTCCCTCATATTATTTGTTGATTGATTCATGGTATGACAAATTTTAGGGGGAGATTCCACTTTACTTATCTATCATGTTAAAATAATTTTGTGAATTGTGTATTACTTAGCAGTAATGTCAAAATGATATCAGAAATAATCATTTAAGTAGCCTACAGTCAATACATGAGCTATATGTGGAATGAAAGTCAGTTAATATAATCAACATAATAGAATAATCTATACAATATAATATGCATTATATATTTATATACAGTGCACTAGTCAGTGGCATGTCATGTAGCTAAACCTGTTACAAATGCGACTGAGCTGCAATTTCGGTACATGAAAAACTAATAGCTACCCTAAATCCTTATACCAGATGCAGATGCAATTTAAAATAGTAATAACCAGGTGATTGGAAGCTGTTTTTGGTTTGTTGCTGAAGTGTGAGAGGAGGGAGTGAGAGAGAAGAAAGAGCGCGTGAGAGTGAGAGAAAAATTTGTACACTAATGTAGGCAATAAAGACAGAATGGAAATACCGAGAACCAAACTATTCTCTGTCAAACCGAAAACCGTTCGAGTAAAGGCTGGCAAGGCAGGTAACTGATGATGGGAAAGGGGGGCATGGGGGTAGGGTGGCTGCTATTTTCGGAAGTAGTTGGGGGGTGTGTGTTGTCAGGCCCATTGTCACATACTGAAGATTCTATCCAAGAGGCAGCAACTAATTCCTTCATTGTTTTGTTCCCGCCAACACTTGAGGATTTTCAGACTCTTCACCTTTGGTAAAATTAAACACAAACTGACCATTTCTAGTTCCGACTTGCTAGGCGAAAGTATTAAATTTGTGAAGTGAGCTCCGACAAGTTGTTCCTGTTTTTTGTATAATACTATCCAGACAAGAACGAGTAGCACATTGAGTACGGTAAGTACAACTTGTAGCCTGGATAATAACTAATTATTAGTAATTATATAACTAACTAATATAGTGAAGTCAACATACGTTTATAAATAAACTATGTATTTCATCTAAGTTTATTAAATTTGTTTACTTTTGGGAGAGTGAAGGGATTGGTGTGTTAATTATAGAGAAAATATAAAAAACCAAGTGCGCGGGTCTCAAAAAATAACCAGTTTAGTATAATACTTTTTTGGTTAAATTCTTATTAATGGAGACTGCAAGTTGCATGTAGAATATACGGTACCGTATTGAAAAATTAGGGTCTTCATCTACAATAGGCTATTTCATGGAACATTTGTCCAATAAGAAATAGTTTTTTATTTCATGTAGCATACAAATTAATTGTACAGTAGATCGAAAAACTACTAATAAATACACAGCATCAATCAGTTAAATACATTTTTTTTTTTAATTGAACACACAGAACGTCTGCAGTATTTTAATTGCTACTTGAATATTTTTGCGAATAATTTTAAACGTAAAGGCGGTACAAAACTTTGTTTTTCTAAAACCTTTCCGTAATTATTTCAAACTAAATAATGCAACCTTTGGTCATAAATTTTTCTCATAGTTATAGTTAGTTGGTCATAGTTATTTTTTGAAAGATGACTACCAGTATGTGGGCTATCGAACGTAATAAAAATAAATGAGTTCAAACATGAATAATTGTTGAAAATACTCTACTGGTGAATTCAACATTTACTTATCCGTGTGATAGCTATTTCGAATTGTTCTAAATCTAATGCTTCCTCAGATACGGTTGGAGATTACTGAATCGGGTCTTGAAAATTGGGCTTTGAAACATGTAAAACTTTCTTCAAAGCCCAATACTCAAAACCTGATTAAATAGACCTCCAACTGTGATTGAGGAAGCATTACAACAATGTGGAATAGATATCACACGATTAAGTAAGAGTTCAGTTTATTAGTAAAGTATTTCCAACTAATATTTATGTTTAAATTTCAAGTGTAAAAGTAATATGAAAACATCAAATAAATGGATTTATTAATGAAACTAAAGAGCTATTATAAATGGTTACCTAATTATTGATGTATTCACTGAAGTATTGATTGAATTGATAATAATTTTCCATTAAAGCTGTGAACACAACTGCTTTGTTGATAAATCTATTGAGTTGAATGAATTTATTTCTGTCACCCAACTTTTATGGATTGAATAGTGCGAGAAAAGCTGACAGTACGTGACCTGCAATTGAATCTACTAATAAAAGTTACCGTATTAGTTATTTTATTTATAGCAGTTTAATTTATTTGTTTCTCACGACAAATATATTGGTAAATTTCGGGTTGAAAAAAATATTTAAAAAAATGTTTTAATTGAGAAATGAATAGGCCATGTCATTGACTCCCTGCAATCGATTATCCCGTATTTTCATGTGTGTTCCTCGTCTTTCTTAGTAATGGCGAAGGTGATATTGTGGAAGGTATCCATAATGAAAAATAAGACGAAATTGTCACAACCACATTTATTAAAAACTTCGAGAAACTAGTTTCGGTTGTTACACCACTCAGAGTTTGATTGAGATTGATAATGGTGTAACAACCGAAACTAGTTTCTCGAAGTTTTTAATAAATGTGGTTGTGACAATTTCGTCTTATTTTTCATTGTGTTCCTCGTCATTTATTTGTGATGAGGAGCTGAGAATATGATTGATGCTGATGACTGATTGGGTATCTCCGAAGAGCCAAGGGATGAATAAATTATTTATGGGATATATAAAAAATATTATATTAAAAAAATATATTTACGAATAAACTTGATTTATAACAATTATTAAGAGCCTATCAAGCAGAACATATCAATATACAGTATGAACATTTTTCAGATGTATGCTGTATGCAAACTCCCAGATGGAGGATTGGTGATTGTGCACGGTGGCTAGTGGACAGCAATACAGCGACATTTTATCCATCTAAGTCACAAAGCAGAAATATAACAGCATTGTTGAAAAAATGTATGGAGCCCAATTATGACCAGTGTGACAAGTATCCAGTGGCAGCCATGGAGTTATAAGGTAAATTTGCTTATTTTTTAAAACAAATTTTTTTTAGAAGATGAAACCCACATAAATCTGAGACCTGTGCGTGGTGATTGATGAGTTGGACCTACAGTTTTAGGTGGGTTCCAAACCACCAGGAAGTGATTTTACATCAATTGATATATAGTTACATTTACCATGATGCATTCCACGTGAAGCGCATAACAGTGGCTACAGTGTTTCCCATTTTGATGAAGTGTTTGCTTATTATTATGTATTCATCTTGAATCTATTCCTAAAAGATACATATACGAATGTGCTATTATATAATATATGCTAATAGATAAATATGATAATATGCTAATAGATCTTATAGGCTGAACATAAATTTATATGATATCACATAAATTACTAGCCGGCAGGCTCGCTTCGCTTGCTTCACCGTTTAAACACTTCAATAGATGAAAAAATACTTTCTCACCTAATTAACAAAATTGGATATTACAATCTAGATAACCACGCTTTGCAATATCAACTGCATTCATAAATCATCTTTAAATCCATCAAAATGTCCACAGATTATTTATACAGAAAATATTATATTATTTGAAAGTGTTTGGTGAAAGGAGTATTAGTTGTGCATACCATACATATTTATGGTATACATAAATATACAATATAGTGGCCATTTTTATTTTACCAGAATATCAATATCATGATCTCAATATTCTGGTGAGAAAAAAAATCGCAGTTATCAAAGACGCAGTTATTCGTATCTAACAACATTTGATTACAAAATTTATGCTAGCCTACTCTACTCGTTAACTGTATATCTGTTTATTTCACAAAACAAAATAAATTTTTATCACGTCACCTAGCCATTTCTATTAGACATTAAAGTCATACATCTGTAGAGACTATTATATTGTTCCAAATATACGGCGGACCGCTTGGCGCAGTTGGTTGGGGCGTCGCAACTTCAACTTGCTGTCGTCTAAGTGGTCGTGGGTTCGAATCCCGCTCCACCATCAGGCATTTATGTGTAATCATTCATCTCATTACCCACGCACAAGTCTCGGACTCATGTGGGCATTAGCAATAAAAAAAAAAAAATAGCTGATTCATAAATTTTATCTCAAAATGCCTTTCACATTTCAGATAAATCAATTCATAGAATAATTAAATATGTAGGTACCATAATACAAAATTATTTACTCAGTAATAAATCTTTATTTTACTAAATTGGAAAACTATTCAGTTCCTCTTAGGAAAAACTGTTATTCTCATGAATATCTCTGAGCCTTGATGGGGGCTCGACTAGAAGAATAAAAGGGGCTGAGAGCTATCCTGAGATGTAGCCTACTATATTGAAATCTGATGCTGATCCCATATTATGATGGAATAGTCCATCATAAATCATGTTTTGTAGAAGAAGGTCAGAGTGCCTTTCCTTTTATCCTTTTAAATTAATATCCAATAAATGCAAGCACATTTTTTAAGTCCATACACATACATTGCTGCACATTCCCAAAAGGAACATCGATGCAAAATTCCTATGGTTGATGAACTGGCAATGCAATTTTCATAAACTGGAAAAGTAGTGATGACTGGGAAGATGAGAGTTGCATTTGGCAGAACTGATGTCGCTAAATGTGTTATGAGTGTATTACATTTATATAATTCATCACATTATGATAAATATAGTCTTAAATAAGAGTGGCTGAAGTCTAGCCCTTTAGTAAGGTGGCTTTAGTGACAAAGTCATATAAAAAAAAAACATAATTTGTCAACTAATAAAGTGGAAATGTCTGATTCCATCATAGATTTGAGTAGCAGAAGCGTTTTGAGCTACACTTTTCACACCATTAGAGCTTGGCACAACTAGTCTGTACTAAACACTGAAGATGATAGAGCATAATCTTGAAACCCATTTATGACTGAATGTTTTATTCATTTATGAAGGCTGTGCGCAGGGTTTTGGGTCTAATTTTTTTTTCAAAGTTTATTCTATTGGATATTTTTAAGGTATTGAAATGTTGACTATTACTATGAGAGATTATTTTTTTCATCAAATATTTTATGGAATATGGGAGTTCAAAGTTGAATTTTTTGGTTTTTGGGGGCAATTGATCTCCCCTACAAGTTATTTTAAACTCTTGGTAATTTTGTTTTTAAATGAAAGATCCATTGAGGAACAAAATGACATATTTTTTATTCCAATCAAACAAGTTTTCTCAAAATAAATTTTTTAAAACATGCAAAAAATTTCAGTTTTTCAAAAAATTATTTTGAAAAGACCAATTGTTAAATTGCAAGAAAAAATGTGTCATTCTTTTACCCAAGGTGTCTTCCAGTTATAAAAAAATTATAAAATGTTTAAAATAACTTTGTAGGTGAGTTAAATTGCCCCAAAAACCGAAAAAATTCAACTTTGAACTCCCATATTACATAAAACATTTGATGAAAAAAATAATTTCTTGTGGCAATAGGTAGCATTTCAATACCTAAAAAATATCCAATACAATAAACTTTGAAAAAAAATTATGACCCAAAACCCTGCGCATAGCCTTATAGTAGCATGTATTGTATTAGGTATCATTTTGAATTTGGTAGAATAGAGCCAATAGTTCAATAATGTGAGCCTCTTTATTGTACTGTATTCTCGCACAAAAATATATTTAATGGTGATGTTGGTGCATTCTTAGAACTAACCTATTGCAGATGCTTTATGACAAGAAGAAATTAGTAGCCGATTTACTCAAATTCTATACTCTATATATCTAATTACTCTCAATGATTTCTGACAGTTCACCCTAAAATAAATATATTTTTTACTTTTCCATTTCCAGTTTACCTATATTCTCTGTATTTCAACCAAAAGTGGCTTCATAGAAAGGTTTCATGAAGTTTGATATGAAAAAAATTAAGAAATGTTGATGATATTGTTTTTTTTTTTGTTTGCAGTTGCTGTCTAGGGGCTTTTTGGAGAGAGTGCAAACCAGTTAGAATGGCATCTTTCGGCTGCAAAATGGATCCAGCATGCTAAAGCAAGAGTGGAAAGGAAGTAAAATACATTTTAAAGCTATTTTTATCCATCCTCATAATCTTGAGACTTTCCATGAGTCATCAAATGAGTTTCATGAGTTATTTTGAAAATTTTGATGATTGGACACATAAGCCTGTAAATTGTACATGGTTGATGAGATAAAAAACTTTATTTAGCGGAATTGAAAATTGAACTTTGACAAGTAATAGCCGAGTGCCGTAGCAGGTATCTGTTTAATCAGAGATACACTACGAAACTCCTGGGCGTTCTTTGTAAGCGTGACTGATTGGATTGGCCAGCAAAAAAGTATCTTTTCTCTGCTGTAAAATCACTTCCCGTTGGTTCGGGACCCACCTAAAACTGTAGGTCCAACTCATCATTCACCATCATCCAATTCATTATCCACGCACAGGTCTCAGACCTATGTGGGCTTCGGCCTCCGAAAAAAAAAACTACTGTTAATGAGTTTAATTTCCAACTGTGCTAGGCACCATTTTTTCATTTCATCTGCCATGTATAATCTATACTATACTTAGTCACTTATGTAGTCATATCATGTGGATACAGTGGTTCCCAAACTTTTTTGCCTCATGGACCCCTTGCCGTAATTTTCGTTTTTAAGTGGACCTCCTGTATAAATGTTATCATTTTTTCCTAATTCATCAGTTGGAATGTGATTTTGATCGCTGGTAGGGTCGGCCCACTACCACTGACAAATAGATTCTAATTATGCATTGCAGTGCAGTAAACGATCAAAAACATGTGTCTAAACTTAGTACATTTTTGCTATGTAATCGAATTTGAATTTAAACTAAACAAATAGTATGATATACCTTGTTATTATTAGTTATAGCAAAATAAATTAGTGGAACTCAAGAAGTAAATGACTAATGACTGTATTTTATCAAGCAACATTGCCTCCTTTAAAACCAAATATGAAATCTCCGTTATTTTTAAAATGCCTTCATGCCATAATAATTATTATTTAGAAGGGTATACTGTATGTGCATATTTATAAAATACTATTATGCAAGTATATATACCATATATCACATGTACCCGATCACCCAAACCAAAGACATTCGCTATTGTGGATCCTCATTAACATATCATGGACCCCCAATCTTATTTTTTACTGGCATGTACCCCTGGCAGATCCCCGTAGACCCCAGGGGGTACACATGGACCACTTTTGGAACCACTGGTATAAAAGCTATAAAATTATTCTTGAAAATTGTTTAGAATGGCATGGAGAGTAAGACCTACATGAATAATTAATAATAATTTAATTTCTTGTCTTTAGATAAGTTTTATTTCACTCTAGGACTTTATTAATTCCTGGATTTCTTGTTCCATGACGAACTGCGTTGTTAATATTAACTTTTCATGTGAAATTTAACGACTTGCAGTCAAATATTTGTTAAGAATAAGTATAATAACTCTCTTAATCTGGCCGAGTACTTTCGAATCTATGAGATCCATCTTCAGAGGCGTGGGTTCCTAGATCATCATGTCAGTTTTTTGGTTAGAAGTGTTGTGGTGTTTGTGAGATTTAAAATTTAGTTGTTCATTGAGAATGTTTTGTTTATTGTGTTATTTGTTTATAAGTGAGTTATTATACTTATTCTTAACAAATATTTGACTGCAAGTCGTTAAATTTCACATGAAAAGTTAACTTTATTAATGTTACTGTAATCGGATATTTCTCTATGGATGGATGCACAATGCGCGCTCCTTGCTGCAGTTTGAATTAATGTGAAAGACTTGATGCAGTTTGAACTTCCTGAAAACCCTTTCTGCATACTAGCAGATAGAAGTCTGAGAATTTTATTCATATTTAGTTGTGTTTAGATCATTAACAATATAATTTGATCAAATTTGGGACCAATTTCAGTTTTTTTATATATCAGTTGTTGATACTAATTCCCCCAAAAATATGATATTGTTTATTCAACATCAAATTTTTCAATAATGAGTGTCTAGTCATTTATACTTTTGAATAACTAGCACACTTGAAATGAAATACTAAATAGCACACTTTTCCAATTTTACAGGTCCAAAAATCATACTGTAGTTGTGATAGGGATGGCAGAGCTGAATCAGGATGAAGAAGAACTGCGAGTTGAAACACCAGAGTAGAAACTTGCTGTGCAGAACTGACCTTTTTGAGTCATGGCGGATGCCTTTCAAAATATGTACTTTCTCAGTGCTTGGTTGCAGACTCACTCGCCTATCTGTCCAAGCCTGTTCTTCAATAAGACGTGTTATAATTCATAACTATTACATCAATAATAGTCTTTTCACAGTTAATTGATAACCCGAGCCTATATGAGCTGCATTAACACTCTTTTTTCAATGAATATTATAGATTTTGTATTGGTTTACCATAAAACATCTGTAAAAGATTTGGGAAATTTCCTACAGTGATTTCATGTCATCTAAAATGCCCATTACAAAAATATAGTTTGTTTTTTAGCTGTTTTCATATAAACAGGAAGGATGATGACTACTTTAATCAACATCTTGTTTTATACCTTGTAATGTAGTACTGTATTGTGAGCAAGTATTGTATATTGTAGATTTTCAACTATTTATGTTGTATATTGGATAGTTATGAAATACATATTTTTCTAACAGTTATTCCTCTAATAATTTTCTGACTCACCTCTCCAATTGCTCCTATATAATCAAAATTAAATAATGATTCCAGATGGTATGTGATAGAACAAATAAAAAATGTGTTTACCAAATAATGTGAATGGGGTGAATGGTATAATATGTTGCTCCTCTTTATTAAATTAGTCTTTGATGATTCAATGTGTAATGAAAACCTTCAATTATTTTAATTAGCAGTGATATTTTGCAACTTCAAGTTACACATGTTTTTCAAATTAAGCTTGAGAGAATTGCTGAAGCAATTTATTGAGTTTTTATAGTAAATTCAACAACTTTCAATCAATTTTAATTGAAAATATATTATATTTTCACTCATTTCAGGCCAAACGTTTTTGACTCATCTTCAAAGATGAGGCCTTTGAAGATGAGTCTCCATGACTCGAAAACGTTTGGCCTGAAATGAGTAAAAATATCATTTATTCTCAATTAAATTCGACTGCAAGTCGTTGAATTTACCATGAAAAGTGAATATTAACAATGCAGATATTTATGGAACAAGAAATCCAGGAATTTATTGAGCTTGAAATGCTTGCCAAAGCTCTTCTTATAAGCTTGAATCTAGATTGCAATAATTGCAAGACACTCGATTCATACTTACATCAAGGTTGAATTGCTTGCTGACACTATCAATATATACTTGGATCAAGCTTGCAGTCACTTGCCTATACTTTTCATCCACACTTTCAAAGCTTGAATCAAACATTGATTCAAACTTTCAAAGCTTGAATCAAACATTGATTCAAACTTTCAAAGCTTGAATCAAGATTTGATTCAAGCCTGTAGAGCTTGAATCAAGCCTTGATTAAAGCTTGCAAAACTTGAAACAAGCATAGATTTAAGCTTAAAATGCTTGCAAACCCTTGATTTCACTTGAATTAGGCTTGAGGAGCTTGAATTTTAGTTGCAAAATACACTTGAATAAATTTTGCATTGCAAGCTTGCCACAAGCTTGAAATGGGGGTAGTTTTCCATTTGAATCACATTTGTTTAAAGATTGTTGAAAAATTCCTTCAAGCTTGCTGCAATTTTTCATGTTTGACATGTCAATCTCATTTCAATTTTGAATCAAATGAATTTTGCTATGTGGGCTCCTCCTCTGCTCGTCCCTCCTTTCCCTCATCCTCCTCCTCCTCCTACTTCTGGTCCAGATTCTAGGTGTCCTCCATTATTTGTACCTGCAACAAACTTCTAGTAATTGTGTAGTAAATTCGACTTATAAATTGAACTCACCAAATCTGACCTCTTTTTCATCTAAATCAAGGTACCGGATTTCAGTGATAAGTAATACTTTCTGAGTATTGATTGCCCCCGTCGCAATGGTGATGCCATCGTAATACCAGATGTCATCTAGTTTGTTATCATTAATATGATACAAAAACACGTTGATTACCCTATTGAACATTTGTTTCTGAAAAAATTAAAATAACTAGTTACTGTAGTATTCATTTGTGTATGTACCATAGCCGATTTCGACTGTAGGTGACTTTTCAGACCACAACATCATGATTTGGATCAAAGAGCGTACCATGCAAACGAGGAGTGAGGTAGGTTGCGATTACTTTCCTCCCTCACTAAGCTAACAGGGTTGTGTCTATATGTCAAGCCCACCAGAACAAATTCTGAAGCTCTAAGCACAAAACAGCCCAATCCCACCTTTGCACAGGGTCTGGCTGCACAGGTGAGTTCACTATCTAGCACATTTCTGACAGCTACTTCCAAGCCATCAAGATGATTGAAATGCAACACAATTGTTGTACCCTTCTATTGTATCCGAGATGGCAAAAACTTCATTCACCTCAATTTCTTTGTTACAATACAGTAAATTCAAAGATGAGAAATCATATTGAACAGTTTTTGATTGGCATTGATTACATACATGAACAAAGCCTTATGGAACAATTCAAACTTATGAAAAGGGCTGTGCTTGTCAGCTGACAGTCAGTTTTTATTCAGATTTTCAGATAACAAGTTCGTATTGTGTCAATACAATGAAGGGCTATGAACAGTAAAATTGTTATTCAGCATTTTAGTGTGATAAAAACTATGAATAATTGTGCTCAGTAAGTGATTAGTTTATTAATGAGTTAGTAAATGTGTATGACTTTTATTGGTGGGGAGACCCTTACAGGTAGTTCCCCCTCACCACTTAAGCCATGTTATTGGAAAAATGGTGGACCTATAATTTTAGGTAGGTTTCAAACCACCGACAAGTGATTTTTACAACCGAGAACAGTGTCTTTCTTGCTGGCCAATCCGCTTGGACACCCTCACAAATAGTGCTCAGGAGAGCGTTGCCTATCTTATCCAATTGAACAGATACTTGCTACGGCTTGTGGCTATCACTTTCCGTTAGGGTGGTGAGTGGTCACGCGATGTTCAGGCACTAGCGCTCACGACTGTGTTGGGATGGGTGACCATGTTTCAATGACTTGATATTATAAGCATTAGGCTATTATCATTTACCCAGTGGTTCGGAACCCGCCTAAAATAGTAGTCCCACCATGTCCTCATAACAATAATGGCATTGGCTCAAAAGGGTCTCCTTACCAATAAAGGCATATCCTAATCATTTTTATTACTAAGCAGTTTATTAGGCATTTCTTATTGAGTAATTAAACAGTTTATTGTAATATCAATCGGCCTATTGACATTTTATTAATCAGTTTTGTACAGTGATTAATATTGTTATAGAAATATTCATTGTTATTGAACTATTAGTTTTTTTATTTGATTTGCTTGTGTGATAATTACTTATTAGTGTCTGTTATGGGTATTGTGTAAAAAAGTTTGAGTTGTACTTACAAGTGTTGCCAGCATTAGTTTCACATTAGCGAGTAGGAATATTACAGACCAACCATGCTACAGCAGCTCAGCAAATCAGGCCATATTATATAAAAGATTTAACTCAAGTTAACAAGTAAAACTAATCCAAAACTCAAATCTCTCATTACATTTCACCTCTTACTTATCAAACCCTTTTTCTTTATAGCCTGACCCGCTGGGTCCACTACAAACAATAAAAGACAAGTCAAAAAATTAATTAACATCTTGATTTCTTACAAGATTATTTAAATCATTTGAAGTGAATCAATTTAAAATAAATCCCACCGCTGCCACCACTTTGTAGTGGACCCAGCAGGTCAGGCTATAAAGGAAAAGGGTTTGATAGGTAAGAGGTGAGATGTAATGAGAGATTCGAGTTTTGGATTAGTATGTTTCACTTGTTACCTTGTTGAGTACAATACATGATGGTGTGAAGTTAGTCAGCGGCTTCCATGTGAAGATTGGTTGGAGTTTACAGGCTTGGCAAGAGAGGGTGTCTGGGACCAGCCAAAATGGCGTTGTCAGGAGAGTCGATCTGCAAGTGAGCTGTGAGAGAGCTCCTCCTCTCAAGTCACTGCTTAAATACTTGAGTCAACTTGGTCTTAAGCGTGTAAGCAAGGTCACTTCTGATTGGACACTTCTTTTTGTGACCATATAAAGAGCAATTTGGATTGCCAGCAGAGGAATGTGTCTTGCCCTTGAAAAGGAGATGCCTTTTGCATAGGCTTCATTACGTAACCAAAATGTGAAGGCTGAAATGTGCCTCAGGCCTTACAACCTACACTAGGTTAGGTTAGGTTTGGTGAAGTGAGTCTTGTTAGTTTAGAAAAGGGTGTGGCAAGAAAAACTGAGCCAGAACTGTCATTGCTTATAGTGTGGGTAGCCATACCCAAAAATTTCATTATTTTTTCTAATTTATTATCAATGGAAAATGGTGTTTAATACATGAATTTGGGGTAATTCATGTCTAATTCTCACTGCTGAATGTTCACCCCACGACCCTCCATATGAGTAAGTAAGCTGTTTGATATTTATTGTGTAAGATAAAATAATGTTCCTGGATTTATTGTTCCATGACGAACTGCGTTGTTAATATTAACTTTTCATGTGAAATTTAACGACTTGCAGTCAAATATTTGTTAAGAATAAGTATAATAACTCACTTAATCTGGCCGAGTACTTTCGAATCTATGAGATCCATCTTCAGAGGCTCCTAGATCATCATGTCAGTTTTTTGGTTAGATGTGTTGTGGTTTTTGTAAAATGTGATCAAAAGGTTTGTGAGATTTAAAATTTAGTTGTTCATTGAGAATGTTTTGTTTATTGTGTGTGGTGTGTTTGTATATTTCAAATTGTTCCAAGGTGTTGAGTTCGTGTCCTTTAGATTTTATGTGTAGAATGTGTAGGTTGGTACTGATGTCAGTAAAAGTGTGTCCAGTTTGAATGATATGGTCGGCAAAATTCGATTCAGCTTTGGATGTCAGGGCTTGAAAGTGTTCCTTGTAACGTTGTTTGAATGTGCGGCCTGTTTGTCCTATGTAGAATTTGTTACAATCAGAGCAGTTTAGTTTGTAGATCCCTGGGAGATCGTATTTGTTTGTGTTCAGTGTGGTTTTGAGTGTAAGTGCATTTTTTATTTTGTTTTTTGTTCTGAATGAGATGGTGTGGCTGGCTTTTTTGAAGATTTTTGCTAGTCTGTGTGATTGTGGATTAATGTATGTCATTTTGATGTATTTTTTGTCAGTGGTGTTGGTGTTCTGTTTTTTGTTTCTTATTTTATGATTGAGTTTGTCAATTAGGTCGTGTTTGTAGCCGTTTTCTTGTGCTAGGTATTTTATTGTATTTAGTTCAGTGTGGTAATTGTCGGTGGATAGCGGTGTGTTGTTGAGTCTGTGTAGCATTGACCTGAATGCTGAGTGTTTGTGTTGTGTTGGATGATTGGAGGTGCTGTGTATTAGGGTATCTGTCATTGTTGGTTTTCTGTAGATGTTGAAGCTGTGTTGTTGGTTTGTGTTCTTTGTAATTGAGAGGTCTAGAAAGTTTATTGAATTGTTTTGCTCATATTCAGCTGTGTATTGAATGTTCTTATGTATTTTGTTTATGTATGATCGAAGTTGTTCACATTGTCTTTTGTTTCCTCTGTATAGCAATAGAAAATCATCTACGTATCTGTGCCAGTATATTATGTTCTGTGAAAATTTGTTATTAAAGAGTATATGAGTGTTTTCGCAGTGTTGGAGATAGATTTCAGCAAATATGCTTGAGATTGGTGAGCCCATTGGCAGTCCATCAGGTTGTGAGTAGAATTTGTTGTTGAAGGTAAAGTAATTTTGTTGAGTGATGATTTTTAGGATGTCTATTATTTCATTTATATGTTCTGTAGTTGTGTTGTTGTGAATAAGGATGTTCTGTATTATTTCTATTGTTTCATTGACAGGTATGTTGGTGTATAGGTTTGTTATATCAAAAGATGCAAGAGTGGAGTTGTGAGGAATTTGTGTGTCTTTTATTTTTGCGATAAGATCGCTACTGTTTTTTATGTGTTGTTGTTGATATTAATTAGTTTTCTCAGTGTTTGATCTATGTGTTTTGCTAGTTTATAGGCAGGTGCTTCTTGGTAGTTTACAATTGGTCTAATAGGTATGTCGGGTTTGTGAATTTTGGGAAGTGTTTGAAGTGATGGTGCAGAATAATTAATTAATAATTCACAAAAAAGAAAACTGAAACAAATACACCCTAAAGCTGAATCGAATTTTGCCGACCATATCATTCAAACTGGACACACTTTTACTGACATCAGTACCAACCTACACATTCTACACATAAAATCTAAAAGACACCTTGGAACAATTTGAAATATACAAACACACCACACACAATAAACAAAACATTCTCAATGAACAACTAAATTTTAAATCTCACAAACTTTTTGATCACATTTTACAAAAACCACAACACTTCTAACCAAAAAACTGACATGATGATCTAGGAGCCTCTGATGATGGATCTCATAGATTCGAAAGTACTCGGCCAGATCAAGTGAGTTATTATACTTATTCTTAACAAATATTTGACTGCAAGTCATTAAATTTCACATGAAAAGTTAATATAAAATAATGTGTAGTAAGGTGAAATAACCAACTTGTTTTTCACATTTCTATTATTAAAACTTTCAGCCGTGAATGGGTTAAAATAAGGTTTTGGGAGGTTATTTTTTTTTCAATTTTCTGGGGGAGTGCTCCCGGGCTACCATTAACCAACAAGCCGTTTATACTGAGATGTTCAGTATTTTTGGAATAATTTTCCAAGTTATTAGGAATGTCACATATACTATATGTGACAGATAGTAGAAATTTGTCATGGAATATGTCTTATTGAGTCTCAGTGTTTGTATGTTACTAGTATTGTACTTACCTGTTCATTAGTATCAAAAAATGTGCAGTTCCATATCTCATGACTCTTGAATTTGAAATAATGATCAAATACAGTCGATTGGTCGATTCTTGTCTCCGATAATTGTCTGCCATGATTGTTATTATTCAATTTGCGAAAATGTGTCAGATATTTAGAACGGAATGTATCTACAGATATACCTGTGGTTTTTTCACAGCTGGAAGAAAATTCAATAAAAAGAAACAGATGAGTGGAATGCGAAATAGCAACTGAAGCAGATGATAAATTTAGTAGCAGTGATAAGTGTGAATGGAGAAGAAGAAGAAGAAAGAGGAAGAAAAAGAAGATGGAGAAGAAGAAGAAGAAGAAAGAAGAAGAAAAAGAAAGAAGAAGAAGATGGAGAAAGAAGAAGAAAGGGAAAATGAGGAAGAAGAAAAAGAAGAAGAAGAAGAAGAAGAAGAAGAAGAAGAGGGAAAATGAAAAGAAAACGGAGGAGAAGAAGAGAGAAAGGGAAAAAAGGAAGAAGAAGAAGAAGATTGATTTATTTATTGTTTGTACTAAGCCTTTACAGACCCATTGCACATTGAACAGGAATACAAAATTAGAATAAATTATAATTGAAGAAAATAAAAATAGATATAAATTAAAATAAACTGTATATCATTTAGACTGTCCATGTCATAAATATACACAATATCCATGTAATGAAATAGCGTTTAATAAAATGTTTTGTTTTGGAATCCAGAACTGTAGTTGTAGGAAAAATATTGTATGTAATTTGCGCATGAAGCTTCTTTATTGCTCTCGCAAAATTACTGTGCTCTGCTATGCGTCATGCAATAACTGTTTGGCTCGAGCGATAAAGTCGCGCTTCACGCTCTTAATACATAAATAACTATTAGAACTTCTGAAACGCTCTCTTTGTCAATTAATCCATTGATGTGAATGATGAAATCAGTTTCGTATCTGAAGTCTCGAAGAGGTAGGTAGCTGGGTCTTCTCCTTCCACCAATAACGCATCACGAAGACTGTCTTGTAGAGTAGACTTCTTTCCAGATGTTTCTAGATCACGGTCCTCTAATTCACGTTTGAGATCGGCCACTTTCAAGTCGCACAATGTAACTTTGCCAGCCATCTTTAATATAACACAATATCCCACTTCTGACAACAATTGTTACGGTTTCTATGTCTAAAATAATGCTGGCAACACTTACATTTATCACTCGCACTTTATTAACACAAATATTTCACTACTCACACTGTTCAGTGATTTCTTACAGAAAAATAAGCAATCGGAAACAGATAAAACGATATTGTTCAACTGATAATGAGTTTTCAATAAACTGAACGAAAACCAATCACTAAATGTCAAAAGGCCGATCTAATATTAAATAATAACTGAACAATGAACTGTCCAATAATATTCGAAAAGAATCATCAAGGAAGAACAATTAACTTACGTAGCACAAGTAATAGGTAAAAGAATTATCACTACAGACAATGAAAGTTCATTGAATGGTTTGTAATAGCGACAACGGGATTTCACTGTCTGTATTAACGCGAACTGTCACTACTGCCACTTATCAACATAGAACAATAACTGAACTACTTAACTGTCACACTTGTTTATCATGACGAATATCAAAAGACAACTGAACTAATTTACAAATGCGTTTGCCTTAAATAGGTTTTTCAACAATCGAGCAATTTCTACATTTTTCTATGATCTTCTGAATAAATAAATCAAGGAAACTGGAACTTTCTACTATATTTGATAAGACTCCATTAATTTCTAATCAAACAAATAGAACATTCTACTAATTACCAAGTAAACACTATAAAAGTGTCAAAAGCAGTGTAATTAATTGCTTAAAAGTAAACATTTACATAGCAGATACCGCCAAGAACCACTGTTTCCTCTTTCTCTCCATTCTTTCCAATTTTATATTCGCTACAATATTAATGAATCAATATCACAAGATTTAGATAAAAACTTACCCAAAATAGGGTTATGGAAATCTAATACAAATCCAATATATCAATTTTACATCATTGTGTTAATAAGTACAACCGAAATTCGATGAACTAAGAAAATACCATAAAATGCAAAGCCGAAAATATTCTCATGATGAAAACTATGATGTTTGTAGAAAAGTCAACTCAAGAAGACGTTAATATTTAGGAAATAGTGAATTTTGGAAGTTTTCCTGAGGCCTCAAGGGGTAAATCAGGTGAGCCAAAATAAGAAAAATAAAGTATCAATCAATGTTTAGATAAAGAACTATCGAAATTGAGAATTGACAGTGATGCTGAGAAATCTTCAAGAAAGGGAAAAGGGATGATACTGTACCATCCTCATATAAGTCACCTAATTCTCGGTTTAGCCATGCCGCACTGAGACACTAGTTACACTGCTGGCCATTAGATCGCACCAAGCATTCTCTTTCTTTTTCATTTCTATTCAAGCATAACCTCTCACACGAGTTTTGTGTGTAACCAGCTATATAGCTGTATAAGCTGGTCACTAACTCATCTTCAAGTTAAGTGAACTTCAGTGAGCTGTGGAAACGTTTGGTAATGAGGTTTGGCAACAAGCACTTGGAGCAGTTATATCGATTCCAACTCAACACAAGAGTTCAAGGACAAAATGAATCACTGCAGGAGTTTGAGGCTGCTATTGCTAAACTTGTGAGGAATGCATATCCCTCTGTTGATGACAACATATATGAAAGTATAGCAGTAGAAAGGTTCCTGAGTGCATTGAGGACAACACAACCCCAGCTTTCAGTTAAATTAGCCAGACCAAAGACACTGAGAGATGCTCTTGCCCAAGCATTGGAGTTTGAAGCTGTTTTGCAGTCAGTGCCAGGAGGCTCTGTGATGAGGGCCTTGGGAGCTGAGAGTATTGGAGCAAGCACCATTCAGAAGGTTGTTGAATTAGTTCTGGAACAGTTGGGAGTAGCCAAAAAGGAAGTTCAATGCTGTACTTGTGAGAAGAAAAGGCAGACCAGAAGGAAGAGTATAGATAAAACCATCTATCAATCTGGAAACAGTGACAGGAATGTGGACAGTTTCTCAATGGAGTCCAATGCAGAGAAGTCCCAGGAGGGTTTGCTGAGGAGGACTACAGTGATCTCTGGGTTGAATGGAAGGAGCCAGTTTGGGAAGAAACAGAAGGAAGATCCTGGCCAGAAACATGTGAGGTCCCAGAAGCAATCAGCACAAGGGCAACTAACCTGGCAAGGAAACGTCAACAGTGCTAAGGAAGCAAGCAGGAACAGGAAGAATAAGGAGAAGCACATCATCACAGCAGACCAAGGTGGCAGTAAGAAGGCAAAGGAAGAACAAGCAGCTCAGGTTCAGCATACTCTGTCCCCAGAGAAGTCTACAGATGGTCGCAGTTCAATGACAGTTCGGAAAGTGATCCAGACAAGTGAAAGGGATCTGTTCACCCTGCCCAAGGAGTATGCACTGGCGCATTGTGTCACCAGCAACTTAGCAGAATCTTGAGGCATTGCTACAGTCTTCAGGAAGAAGTTTGGTGGTCTTTGAGACCTGGAACAACAAGGACCCAAGGAAGGAAATGTTCTTCATCTGCAGCGGCATGGTCAATATCTCTTCTACCTGGTGACTAAGGGACAGCCTGAGCTGAAGGCATCATATGACACATTGTGGACTTGCTTGGTTCAGCTGAGGGATAGAATGCATCAACTAGGAGTAAGGAAATTTGGCATACCACGGCTTGGCAGTGGATATGATGGCCTGGATTGGACAATTGTGAAGCCAATGCTGGAGGAGGTGTTCAAATCCACTGGTGTCCAGATTACCATCTGCATCTACAACTCTTGGAAGACCAATGAGGAACCACCCAGAAACCAGATCCGATCTAAACTAACCTAAGTGCTTTTGTTCTGGGACAGAACAATCTCTCAAGGTGGGGGTAGTGTAGTGAATATGAAATTGGAAAGAATGGAGAGAAAGAGGAAACAGTGGTTCTTGGCAGTATCTGCTATGTAAATGTTTACTTTTAAGCAATTAATTACACTGCTTTTGACACTTTTATAGTGTTTACTTGGTAGTTAGTAGAATGTTCTATTTGTTTGATTAGAAATTAATGGAGTCTTATTAAATATAGTAGAAAGTTCCAGTTTCCTTGATTTATTTATTCAGAAGATGATAGAAAAATGTAGAAATTGCTCGATTTTTGAAAAACCTATTTAAGGCGAACGCATTTGTAAATTAGTTCAGTTGTCTTTTGATATTTGTCATGATAAACAAGTGTTCAGTTAAGTAGTTAAGTTATTGTTCTATGTTGATAAGTGACAGTAGTGACAGTTTGCATTAATACAGACAGTGAAATCCCATTGTCGCTATTACAAACCATTCAATGAACTTTTGTTGTCTGTAGTGATAATTCTTTTACCTATTACTTGTGCTACGTAAGTTAATTGTTCTTCCTCGACGATTCTTTTTGAATATTATTGGACAGTTTATTGTACAGTTATTATTCAATATTAGATCGGCCTTTTGACATTTCGTGATTGATCTTCGTTCAGTTTATTGAAAACTCATTACCAGTTGAACAATATCGTCTAATTTGTCTCCGATTGCTTATTTTTCTGTAAGAAATTACCGAACAGCGTGAGTAGTGAAATATTTGTGTTAATAAAGTGCGAGTGATAAATGTAAGTGTTGCCAGCATTATTTTAGACATAGATCCCATAACAATATTATTGTAATAACTATTATAGCCTATTTTCTCCTACAGGAAAAATCTAATGTGAATTAGATTTATCATAATTACATGGCATAGTAATAATTATTGTTATTTTTTTAGGGTGTCAGTCTATCTATCTGTCTGTTTGTCTGCCAATCCATATTGAAGGATGTGTCACTTATATTGAGAGATTTAATTCACTGGGAACCATGACATGAATTATCCATCTACAACTAATTAACATAAAAATGAATACTAAATCACCTTTAGAGGGACTTGCCAACCATGTTGAGAGAGTGTTCAACAGTTTCTGAGGTACCAAGACTTACTGAAACGTCACCAGTCAGGGAATTCCCACATTTTCACGAAACCAGGATAATCCAGGAGCAATGTTATTTTTAAACTTTGAACATATTTAATATTAATTTCTAGGCACCCTCTGTGCACGAATCCAATGCTGTAGCCTAATGTCTAAATATTTGTAATATACAGAATCTAATTATCAATCCAACTAAGTTGTTTTTATTTCATATTCCACAATTATTTGATTTTTCTTGTTTATGTTCTCATCTTTGATCTACCGGCCCTTGGAGCCATTTTCAACTTTTATGTATAATTTATCACGATTTCGACTACCCTCATCCAATTTATAGGAATAAATAAATGGTGGGAAAGCCGGGGTCGTGGTAAATGATAAATAATGAGTGCATAAATAGCCGCTTTGTTGGGTAACTGTAGGGAAATCATTATTATATGGTTTGAAGAATAAATTAGCCTACAGTTATCTAACAAAGTGGCTATTTATGCACTCATTATAGTACGGTATGCAAAACAATAGATTCTTGCACTCTTTTACTTTGCCGCACTCCAGCTGACTTTGCTGCACTCATTTTACTTTGTTGCACTCCAGGTGTGCCAACTGTAGGAAAAATGCAATGTATAACTCGTGCCGAATAGTTTCTTGAGTGCAGTCAAGAAACTAATCGGCACTTGCCTGTGGTTCGTGCATAACGTATTTCTCTTATGTAGCAAAGTGCTACTTTTTGCACCAGTTACCCAAATAACTATTTTCCTACAACTGCTCATAAATAATTAGTTTATGTGCTGAAAAATTTCAGTAAATTTGTAGGCCTATGCAAGTTATTGTACCTCTGTACTGTACAGGAGGAGATGAGAGAGGAGGAGAAGTAGTAGGAGGAGAAGAATAAAGGGATGGCTTGAATCAGGCCACCTGAATAATGCTCAGCTCAGAACTTACGTAGCTGAAGTTGTGGCAGTGCCAATCTGTTTCTTGTAATGTTCACCAATCACAAACACATTGCGCTCTGTCTTCTTCTCTGTGGGTTTGTACTCTCTGAAGACGTCCAGTTTGTGATAGCGCCTCATGTCCAGTTTGTAGATCACTTCCTGGCCGTCAGAGTGCTCCCTGAAATAAGTAAAGATAGAGTGTTTCAGGAGAAATCTGCGATACTGAACAAGCTTATTCCACTCTCAATAATAATGGAAAACGTTCATATAAACATGGGTCTCGAAATGCTTCATTACCGAGTTGTACAGGTTAAAAGGTTTCGCCCAAAATAAGTGAAATGAAGACTTGCTGGAATCCTGGGAAGGTAAATTGAGGAACTAATTCAGTTGATTCTTATGGTTCTCAACCTGAATAATTGAATACAAAAGGTTTCAGAACCGTATCTCTCTTAGTTTTTGTGTTATTTCACTTGAAACATGAAAAATAGGGGCCAAGAAACCACTTTTTTGCGTTTGACGTTCGTTAGATTTGATAAGCAAGGAATAACACTGAAGATATTGTAGCCAAACTCGTAGAAAATTCTATTCTCGAGAATATCATGTAAATTATGCCAATGAGAAACAAATAATAGTTGATGAAAGTAAATTTTATTATGCTACAAAATTGAATGTTTGTAACGTTCTATTAATACGCAATAAAATAACAGAAGAAGAAGAAGAAGAAAAAAAGAAAAAATAAGAAGAAGTAGAAATGAATAATAAGACGAAATTGTCACAACCACATTTATAAAAACTTCGAGAAACTATTTTCGGTTGTTACACCATTATCAATCTCAATCAAAACTCAGAGTTTGATTGAGATTGATAATGGTGTAACAACCGAAACTAGTTTCTCAAATTTTTAATAAATGTGGTTGTGACAATTTCGTCTCATTATTCATTATGGATACCTTCCACAATATCACCTTCGCCATTACTAAGAAAGTTAAAGAAGTAGAAAAAGAAGAAGAAGAAAAAGAAGTAAAAAAAGAAGAAGAAGAAAAAGAAGTAAAAAAAGAAGGAGAAAAAGAAAAAGAAGAAGGAAAAGGAAAAGAAAAAGAAGGAACAAAGTGCATCCTCACCTCTCAAGAAACGTTGAAATTAAGGATCTATCCTGAGCAACAGTTCCACACATCAAGTCCTGGTCTTCCAATGGTGGTAGCAGTATCACATCTCCCTCTGAAAAAATATAGACTCTTTCTCAAGTAATTGAAAAATCAATCATTGAATCATCAACTGCATTATTTCATAACCTTGATGTACTGTTTTACTTTGAATTTGACAGCAGGTATCTGTTCAATCAGCTAGGATATTCTACAAACTACTGGTCCCTCTTTGTAAGGGTGACCGACATGATTGGCCAGCAAAATATATTGTTTTTTGGTGTAAAATCGATACCCAAATAACTATTGTCCTGCAACTGCTTATAAATAATTAGTTTTTGTGCTGATAACTTGTCATAAAACATATGTTTTCTAATGTGCAACCAGTATCTTCTTTACTGCTCACTGGATGACGCCATAGCTTCACTTCACGCTCTCCAGTGTTGCCAACCTTCCAGTCTAGATTATCGAGCTTGATTTCCAAAAAAAGATTCTTGAGTAAGAAGCTATAGGTCTGAGACCTGTGCGTCGGTAATGAATTGATGATGATGTTGAATAATTGTATATGGTGATTGATGACTCGAACCTACAGTTTTAAGTGGGTTCCAAACCACTGAGAAGTGATTTATGAAATTTCATCCATTCTACATTCATTCATAGATCTCAGCAAAATAAGATCAGCAATTAAATTTCAAATCACACAAACGTTTTGTTCACATTATACAAAATCCACAGTTCTTCTAACCAAAAAACGACATCAGCGATCTAGGACGCTTTGAAGATGAGTCTTCATGAATTCAAAACGTTTGGCCAAAAAGTGAGTAGAAATATAATTTATTAGCAATTAAAATTGACTGCATGTCGTTGGATTTACAATAAAACGTAAATTATAATATTTCCTTACAATATAACATGATTAATAGCTTGAAGAAAAATGCCACAATATTTTATACACATCGTGAGTTATTGTCCAGTGTACCTCTTCATTTTAAAAATAATTTGAAGAAGATTCTTCTTTTTTGTATCTTCAAAATGTCTTCTTTTTTCTCATCTTCTTGAAATTTTTCAACTCTTACCACATCTAAACAACCCAACATATTCAATTGGGGTAACAATTTAGGTATGGATATATAGATCATACTATAAAAACGGTACAACAGCGCCTTATTTGCACAGAAGTCATAAATAAACAGGTAAAAGTTCATTGTCTCTTGTTGTTTCTCTATCTTCGTCTCAATGCTATCTTTCACACTCAAATGTCAAAAGGGCTTCTGTTATCAATACATTTCAAATTGGGTATCTGTTATACAATTCAAGATATAGAGATCTTACGAATGCTACCATGTATATAGGTACAGTTATATACTTTCACATACAAGATTGGTATAAAAGTAGTATGGATAATGAACCAATGTTATGATAGAATAGACTAAAAAATGCCAGTTATTTATCAACTCACCATAACGTAAACGTTGAATACTGTCAACATTTTGATATTGGACGAATTTTACAGTTATTTTAGTGATTCTGTCTCCATCTTTTATGGGATTGACTGTCGCTCCATCAATATAGTATAATTTTTTAATAGGCTTTGTGAATATTACCGTTCCTTCGAGTCTGTAGAATTTCAATTCCTGTTGAGAAAACAAAGCAGATGAAGTTTAAAAAAAAAGCTCAGATCTTGTGGCATATGGTAAGTCTCAAGTTGATTACAATTAGAATAATACAATGCACCATTCAAGCAAGGTGCATGAACCTTGCCATTCATGTAGGCCATTGTTCAAGAAACTTGGTCTCCTCACTGTACCCTACTTATATTTATGTGTATGAAGCTACTTTATGTATGAAAAAAGAGTAATATTAAAAATAATCTTGATGTACTCAATTATAATACAAGAATCATAATTCTGGCTTACTCTTCAATAACAGTATTATCTTGTTATTCTCGGTTGACCTTGAATCCATTTAATTTAGCTTTATTTTTTATTTTATCTTTTAAATGGTTTAATTCTAGCCTACTTGTGTATTGTTCTTGTTTGTTACTTTTTGGTTCTTAATTTTGACACTGATTATTCCTTGATTCACCTCCCACCAGTGGGTGTGACTTGTCAGGGCCTTCAGCCAATCATAGACCTTCAATGAAAATTAGCCTATGAGATGCACTTTCACCCTCAACCAATAGTATCATTCTATAAGGCGAAGTTTGGACAAAAATTCTTCCACTCGAGCACTTAACCTTGACCTTGAGAGTGAGAGAGAGAGAGAGAGAGAGAGAGAGAGAGAGAGAGTGAAAGCGAGTGAGTGAGGAGAGTGAGAGAATGAGAAGAGATAGAATATTGTAAGAGTGTAATCTGGCCCATGAAGCCAAATGTAGGGGCATGTCTTGTGAGATCAAATGTTGGGGCGGATGAGTATTCGGCCTAGGAGGAACAATGGTACATCCCTAGTGTTGTTGAGTTAGCTTAGAGGGGTTGAGGAGAGAGGAGAGCAGTGGAGGACCGTATGAAGAGGATATATGAGGAAGAGAAATAAATCTTGCAAACTTACCAGATGTTGAGTTGGAGTGATGGGGGCGCCCCATGTTACCTGCTGCTGGTAGTCATTGTCCAGTCTGGTTAAGCTGTAGTATATGAGTGAGGAAGAGAGGAAGTGTGTGAGAGAGATGGATAGAGAGGAAGAGAGTGAGGAGAGTGAGAAGAGATAGAATATAGGAATCGCATTTGGGCCCTCAAGTACAGAGACTTTACAACTATGAACTACTTGTGCCAAACAACTAGTGCTAAAAAAATGTATAGGCTAGAACTAGATTTATATAAAATAAGTAGAAATAATTGAAATACCGTAAGTCAAATATACAGTGAATTACATTGCAATGGTGCAAAAATTGAATATGATGATTTTATTTTATTATTATGAGCTAATAATGCTATACTAAAAAATGAAGCCAAAATACGATGCAACACTACAATCTAAGAACGGCTTCAAGTCAGCTGTCAGCTCTGTACCTAGCTTGGCTAAGAACGGATTTGAGACACCAATTATAAGCACTACTTGACTTTTAAGTAAAGAAGATGTTTAAGTGAGGTTCATGAATACGAACTTTAGTCTAAGCTTCACTTATGTTAGGTGAGTTTACTAGCTGAAAAGTAAGGTTATAAGCCAACACAGTTGTCCATGCAACATTTATGTAGTGTAAATTCTTATTACACTTATTAAATTAGAGTTGTTTAATGTAAATAATTATTAATGTTAGATTATTTATAAGGAGTCAGATCTTTGTTGTGGGAGCTGGGTTGGCACTTTGTTGCTCACTGGCTTTCACATCATGAACCTGTAAGTGTAAGTACGACTTATTGCCACTAAGTTTGACTTATCCAAGTCGATCTTTGATAAGTCACGTTCATAAATATGGGCCTGAATTAGACTGAATGAGAGGGAAGCTCAGAGCTGGGGCGGGTGGCTACAATCTTATTGCAGATAAGATTGGCAGTAACATATATATTAAGATGTTGAAGATCCATCTTGTTTCCACTAATATGTATTATAAACTTAAAAAACACTTTTGAAAGGAAATTGACTCACGTTATCGCGAGAAAACTCATGCCTTGAATCAGTGTACTGTGGGTCGTCTGATGATGCTCTAGACAACAGAGCGAAACGGCCGTCACGCCATAACGTGAGTCAATTTCCATTCAAAAGTGTTTTTTAAGTTTATAATATATATTAAGCTACACTGTACCTAAGTTTCAGTTTGTTTGAAATTGATAATGGTGTAAAAACCGAAACTAGTTTCTCATGGTTTTCAATGAATGAGGTTGTGACAACTTCAAATCTTATTATTCATTAGTTCCTTACATATCAAAATTGAGTCTCATCTTAATACTGATTTGAGTTGTAATTGTGGTAAGTAGTGAATGAGATTGGTGATATTTCTTATAATTGTTGATCCGAATTGTCTCTTAATCCATATTGGGCTTCAATTATTGGAGTCTGCAAGTCATATTTGAAAAAATATTTAGTTCATAAAGCTTTTTATAGTGTACAAAAGAATCTTCACATCAAAATTAAGCCTCACCTCAACTAATTGATATAGTAATATTATGGTAACTATAGTGTATACGATTGTATAATTGTTGATATGACTTATACTCCTTAACTGGAGTCTCAAGACGCTGGTTACACGAAAGCCAATTAAATAAGGAGTTTAATGTTAGTTAACTAACTGTTGTAAGTCGATCTAACAGGTTTATTTCTGTTGCACAAAGAACCATTAGTTATTTTTCGTTAACTTAATAGGCATAATCTGGCTACACTGTAATTTGATGAACAGCTGATCCTGAAGTTGAAAAAAGATGAATTAAAATTGTTTAGTAATTGTGAATTATTTGAATCATTATACAACTATCTCAATATTATTATATTATTAATAGATTTTATTCATTTTGAAAGGTTAGCACCTACAACCTAATTTTTAGTTCCGTGTTCTGGTACAATAAGCATAACCTATAAAATATAACTTGACAGGAGTTCACAAGATTTTTTGATCCTAGGTGAGCTGGTGGTTAAACATCTCTTACGACAGTGAGCTTGATTGGCGTTATATCTTGTCATTTGTTCTTTGTGCAACCAAATTATCTCCATTGAATTCAATCTCCATAGAATGACATCATTTAAATTTAATTGGCTTTTGTACAACTGGCTGCACATCTACAAAATAGATAATAATCTTAGAAAAAACTAGTAATTACCGAATTCTGACATAGCCATGCTTTTGTTTCCCCAAACTGTATTCCTAGTTCTTGAATAGTTTTCTTGTCTAAACAGGCCCAACTAATTATATTAAATCGATTAATTAGATTAATTGCCGGTTTGTAATCCTCAATATTCGTCCCTCGTATTGAATTAGATGGCACACATCTGGAAACAAATAAATAATTAAATAATTGAATGAACAAATAAATAGATAAATAAATTGTAAATGCATGAATTAATAAATAAATGGATAATTAAACGAATAAATGAAAAACAAATAAAAAACTGAATGGATAAATGAGAAAAAAATGAATGCAATAAAATATTTATTCATTCATTCATACATTTATTGAATTATCCATTTTTCCATTTATCTATTTATTCACTTATCAATTATCATTTATTTATTATTTGTTACTCCTTTGTCAATATATTTTTCCTCCATTAAAATGTTACTTCTAAATTTTGTTAATATATCTCTGTCGTAGAGAGAACATTGTTTCGATTGTTAGTCGTAGTGTAGTAGTTTTTTCAGTGTAGTCAGTGATTTTTTGTGCATGTGCATACATTTCATAGAACAGTAATATCTGGGTCAACGTTATATTGTGTTACACTGTGAATATTATGGAATAGAATTGCCAAAAAAAACTGTCATCTTTTTTAGCAACAGAATTTGAGGAAAGCGAAGTTGAATCCAATAAATAAGTTCAAATTATGGCATCTAATAAATCAAGTGAGGACCTGAATGAACTAAAAGGTTTGGAAATATCTTCACAGCAGTGGGGATTAAATTTATTTGACAAAAAAAGCTACCTCGAGCAGATTATGATGAGTTTGTTGGGCTTTGTAACAATCTTAAACTCATCATTAACAGAGCAGAGGCAAGAAATGAAACAGCAGCGGATAATTCAAATCTAGATGAGAGGATGAACAAGATCGAGGAGAAAATTGAGAAGCTGTCATCCAACCTCCAAGGACAGAACCAGCAACGATCATTCGCCGAGATAGTGCAGCTGCCGATAAGGTTTACTTATCAAACCAAAGGGAATAAAAGGAACAGATAGCCAGACAAGTGAAAATTTAAAAACTGCTATTAAAAAGACTATTTCAAACGAAAACTCACTTGAAAATTAAAAAAGCAATCAATGTGCGGGGTGGGGGTGTGCTTTTGGTAATGGACCCCAGTGTAGACAAAAAAGGATTTTTAGTGATAGTATGCTACGTAAAGCTAAATTCGAGGTAAGTGAGCCACATAAAATTAAGTCTAAATTAGTGATCTATAATGTTCCAGTAGAATTAAATGCAGAAGTTTTAGTTAAAGAAGTATATAATAGAAATTTTCATGTTGACATGACATTTGAACAATTTAAAGACTCATTTAAGCCGGGTTTCAAAATTGGACCAAAAGAAAGAAAGCAAATTAAATTGGGTAGCAGAGTGTACTGGAGATGTAAGATGCAAGCTTATCAATATGAGGAGAGTATTTATTGATTGGTCGGCATGCAGTGTTAGGGACTATGTGTCGGTGACCCGGTGCTTTAAGTGCCAAGGCTTGGGGCACATAGGCCGTCATTGTACCCAAAAAGATAACACCTGTGGTCATTGTGCAGAGACCCGGCCAAGACGTAAATACCTGTCCAAACAAGAAGGAGAAGGAAGTATGTGCCAATTGTAAGAGACAGAAGACTGGAGCAGACCATAAAGTTAGTGATAAATGCTGTCCAGAATATGAGAAAGCCTTGAGGAAATGATAGCCGCGAGCCGTAGCAGGTATCTGTTCAATCAGAGAGATAAGCTGCGTTCTCGTAGGTCCTGTTTGTAATGGTGACCGATTAGATTGGCCAGCAAAAAAGACACTGTTCTCTGCTGTAAAATCACTTCCCGATGGTTCGGAACCCACCTAAAATTGTAGGTCCAACTCATCAATCACCATCATCCAACTCATTACTCACGCACAGGTCTCAGACCTATGTGGGCTTCATCCTCAAAAAAAAAAAAAAAAAAAAAAAAAAAGTTGTTAGTACCGATTATGGGTATTAAAAATGTTCTTTTCAACACATTGTGCTACTTTAAAAAACAATAAATCTCCAATGTCAAACAAAATAACCTTGTAAATATCTGTGATGCAACAAGCCAATTACAAAATTTTAACCCTCCTTGTACCAGGTGGAGTCGTATCCGACCCCAGGCGCCATTGTTTATCTTTTTGTGTGTGTGTGGGTGAGGGAAATGCCAGCCCTTTTCAGGTAACCTTTCCTTCAGGTAACATTCTCAGAGAGCTGAACAGACAGCTATGTGATTCAGATGCCGAAAGTGATGATGAGCTTGATCTTGATGCTTCAGACACTGAAGACTGCATTCTGCCAAATGATGATGATGTGATACGTTTCAAGCAGAAGATACTGATCCAGTTCTACCCAAAGATGACAATGAGAGGAACTTCGAAATTGGGAAGGATGATGACACAATCTGGACTGACAAGATCATTGAATTTTATAACATGACAAAGGGTGGCGTTGATGTCATGAATTAAGATAACGGAACACGCCAATGTGTTTTTTAAAAAAGCATTTATTAGAACAAAATCGGTCTACTGACCAGCATAGTAACAGTACGTGAACAAGAATGACGATTGAACTAATTTTACAAGATGTTTTATAATCTAAGGAATGCTTACTATGCTATTGTACTAATCTATTGTTCCATATCTATATAACTCCTCCCTCCTCAAGATGAAGGTGTCCTCACCTTCATGTAGGTATAGGTAATTGAGGGGTGAGATGAATTCCTGCTGTATCCCATCTTACTTGTAATTTATCCAAAACATGTTTATTATTTTCTTTTTGCTCTAAGTAAAAATTAAGTTTAGTTTTTATATAATGAAATACAATAATACAAACAATAATTATCAAACTTATGACTAATACGAACATAATATAATCTGAAAATGATCTACTAATTGGATAGTCTTCAATTAATCTTAACGGTTCTAATTCAGTGTTTGCTCTATGAATCTCATCAAAAGTTAGATTAGTAATAATTTTATTAACATGTGTTGGTATTTCTGTTGGAAATATAACATTACTTTCCCAAAATGAATATGGTTTGCTATAATTGAAAATTTTTTCAGTTTTGTCAAGAGTAATCAATTGTGTTGATTTTGGATAAATGGTAATATTCCTGATTTCTTGAACTACAATGATTTCACTTACATTAAACATTAAATATTGATTAATAATTGGAATATATTTAACAAAAGGCTTATAATCATTTATAACTAAAGTTCTACAACTACTCAGTTTCTTATCAGCTATAACTTCTCTTATACATTTATCTAAAATTTTTGTCGCATTCTTACAATAATATTTATTATTTAATAGTGTGCAATCGCCTGTTAATAAATCTTTTCCTCGAATTACGAGAGAAGGATGCACGTGAATAGTTACAATTTCGTCTTTTGTATTAACTGGGTACGACAGCATAAAAATTGTTTCATACATAGGAGATTCAATAGGCAATTGTATGAAATAAGAGATGAATTCATTATGAATAGAACAATGTACATTTCCTAATTCCCATAGTATTTCTGGCTCATCAGAAATTAAGCTAACTCTAATAGATTTCATTACACGAGACAATTCTTCAAAAGTTAGTATGCTAGAGTGAATTATGTTTAATTTACAAAATTCCAAACTTGTTTCAATATCATCTATCTTATTATGAATGAGCGTAATTGTGTTGAATAAAATATGGTGCTGTTCATTTAGCTCAACTGAATCAAATTTATTGCTTACTGAGTTGAAATAGTTATTGAGTTTCTCATTGTTTGAAAGGATTACATCAATGCCTTTGTTAAATCGACTGATCAAATTTTTATTAATTGACAATTGATTCTTAATATCATGTTCTAAATTGAATTCATTTGAGTGAACCTTTTGCAAAATTTCATCATATCTTGCTTTATCGTCAGCAGCCATATTACCAGTCAACCAAGAGATAGCAGAGCCTAACCCATTAATAAGACCTCGTTTTATTCTATACTTATCAAGTAAAATATGATCAAATTTCAGCTTTACATGTTCTAAATGCAATTTAAGTAACCTAGTTTTGTTTTTGTCCTTTTCTTTCGTATTCAATAGATTCACTGAGTGTTCAAGTTTCATCAACTCACTATGTAAGGATGTTGTGTGATGTGGTGTACATACGTGTAGGTTCCATTGATAATGAAGGCATCTTGAATCCTAATCGGGATTATTCCTGGTGTTTTACTCAAGTCGGTCGTTCTGAAGGCCTTTGCTGGTGCTAGGTTGTGGATTATCGTTAGAATGATGAGTAGCATCTTGTCCTGAAACAGATTCCTTATTTTTAACTACTTTTCGTGGTCTTTTGACGCGATTTGGATGAACTTTAAAGGGGCGTTTTTGAATTGCTTTCAGATTCGTTGCTCGATTTGTATCTTGATTGTAGTTTACTTTGAAGAATTTCGGTTTATTTTTCTTGTTAAATGTCGTCTTTATGTAGGCGTTTTCAGGGATTTCAATATCTTTTTCGCGATTTTTATTTAGTCGTTCAGTTCTGCTCTCTTTTTCAGCTTCTAATTTACTTTTTATAAATTTGTGCACTGTTTTGAGTCGATCTAAGTACTCGTTCGCTCTTTCTTCAGTTACTAATGTATTTGTCAAATCGTTCATGTATGGATGTTTCGATACACCATATGTGATCTCCATTGGAGTTAATTTAAGATTAGAGTTGAGTGTGTTGTTGAAGGCGATTAAAGCTAATTTCATGTTTTCTTCTGTTTTTCGGTTTTTGTTTTCCAGTTGAAGGGCGTTAAGGATTTCTATGAGTGTGGAGTGCGCTCGTTCAAGTAAGCCTTGTGAGTCAGGGTGACCAGGTGTTACATAGTAAGGTTCGATTCCATATAGTTTGAAAAATTCTCGCAAACTAACATTGTCAAATTCTCTGCCATTGTCCATTTGAATTATTTGTGGCGTGGGAAAAGATGAGAGATAGTCAAAAATGTGATTCTGAATTTCCAATTGATTTAAACTTTCTAGTGGATAAGCCAACAGTCTTTTCGAGAAGCAATCAATAACTGTTAAAAATTTTATTTTATTGAATTGAAAAGTATCCATTTGTAGTTTTTCGAAAGGTTTTTGTGGCGTAGGGGCGATCCTATATTCCACTTGAATTGGGTTTCTATCATATTTCACTTTCAAACATATCTGACATTTATTGATGTAGTCTGTAATATCTCGAAGCATTGATGGCCAATAGTAGGTTTTCCGAATGTGATTATAACTTTCATTTATTCCTCGGTGACAAGTTTTACCACAATGGTAGTTAGCAACAATTTCTTTCTGTTCATCTTGGTCTGTAACGTCAAGGTTGATTTTCTTATAGCACTTTAGTTTTATTGATTTGAAGGAATCCTTGATTACATTCAAAAAGCTATGGAGTATCATTTCATAATCTAATTCTAATGATCCTATCTTAGAACAAAATATTCCATAGGTCATATTTGGAATTAGATATTCGAGGCATTTATTGTTTATTTCTTCTATATCGAACGGATCCAATATATAAAAGGTCAATCTGGTTTTTCCGAAAAATTTCTGTATTTTGGGCGGTTGGTTACCACGTTCTAAAATTAATTGATTGTGTTCTATATTCATGATTTTATCTTCTTCCATTATTGCAACTTGGCTGTTTGAACTATCTTGAGAATGAATTGTTACATTGATACTAGCTACTTCATCATTATTTTCATGATTTTCATTTTTCTCATTATTTCCTGTTCCATATTCTTGAAGAAATTCGTCTAGAACGTCTTGAGCAAGATCTGGTGGTGAGTCTACCATGTTGATTGGCTGCTGTGGAATCCTGGAAAGCGCATCTGCTACATAGTTTGTTTTTCCTTGCACATATTTTATTTCAAAATCAAATTCTTCTAAGTAGAGTTTCCAACGTATTAGCTTTGAATTCGGTTCTTTAATATTATGTAGCCACTGTAAGGGTTTGTAATCAGTCTGTATTAAGAATTTTCTTCCATAAAGGTACGGGCGGAAATGTTTACATGACCAAACTATTGCTAGTAATTCTTTCTCAATAGTTGATAAGTTGACTTCATGTTTGTTAAGTGTTCGGGAGGCATACGCTATGGGTAAATCCTTTCCATCAAACACTTGTGAGAGTACTGCTCCCATCGCAAAATTACTGGCATCAGATGTTAGTATAAACTGGCGTGAGAAATCTGGTAATTGTAAGATTGGTCCGTTTTGCAACATAAGTTTAAGTTTTTCAAAAGCTTCTTTAAATTCACGATTATTTGGGTTGAATGTATTATCTTTGCTGAGGGCTACTGTAAGAGGTTTTGCGATTTTAGCATAATCTCGAATCATTTTTCTGTAGTATCCAGTGAGTCCTAAAAATTGTTTAACTTCTTTTACTGTTTGTGGTAGTGGAAAATTTTTGACTGCTTCTATTTTTGCAGGGTTTGGTTGTATGCCTTTTTCTGAAATAATGTGTCCTAAGTATAGTAGTTCTCTTTTGAAAAATTCTGTTTTATTAAGTTGGATTTTTAAGTTATGCTCTCTCAATTTTTCAAAAACAGATTTTAGATGCTTGAGGTGCTCTGTCAGGTTATCCGAAAATACAATTATGTCATCCATATACACTAAAACATTTGGCATCTTAGCAAAAATCATATCCATACATTCAATCCAAAAGGTAAACGAAGAAATTCATAATGACCATTTTCAGTGGAGAATGCTGTTTTTGGAACGTCTGGGTGTAGTTCAATCTGGTGAAATCCGGATTCTAAGTCTATTGCTGAGAAATAAGTTGCACGTCCTATCTTTCCAAATAAGTCTTCAATGTTTGGTAAGGGATATTTTTCATCAACCGTCTTCGAATTTAATTTCCTGTAATCCAGTACCATTCGTATCTTTCGTTGGCCTGAGGCATCTGGTTTTTTTGGCACTACCCAGATTGGGGAGTTGTAAGGAGAATTCGAATTTTGAATAATTTTATTCTTCAATAATTTTTCTATTTCTAATTGAATATCTTCCCGAAATGCTTGAGGATATCTATAGTTCTTAATATATACTGGAGTGTCATCTTTTGTGACTATTCTATGCTTCAGCAGGTTAGTGCTACAGGATGTATCATTTTCTTGTTTTATGAGTTCTGGAAACTGTTTCACTAAATTTATGATATTCGACCGTTCTTCTTCATTCATATGATCAGTGCGTATAAGACTTGGAATTTCATCTAAAAGCTTTGAACGTTTTGACTGACAGGTTTTATTAATATTTTTACAATCACTAATGGTATCTACTTGTTCTATTTCCATAGGTTCAGGACTAATGGTCATGAGTTCCTCGGCGAAAACTAAGCATAAACATTCGTTTTTTTCAATAGTTACTAGTCCTTCTTCAATTCTATATTTATCGTTATTTACTGCTTTGACTAATCCTTCCTTCAATTTTGAAGATGACTTCACTGGGACCGAGATCACATTGAAGCCTGGTTGAAGAGTAATGCTCTTATTATCTAAGGAGAATAGCAATTCTTTAAATCCATTCTCGTATTTTAAAACGTTTTCACTAAAATCTACATTTGCTTTTATTGCACTTAGTGTTTCATGGCCGAGAAGTATGTCATATTTTGGTGAGAATTCAAATAGATACATTTTTATTTTGTATGGCTTCGAAAAGATGTCTTCTGATTCGAAAAAAATATACTCTTGTCCTTTGCTTTCTCCATTTGGAGTTTTGACAATAAAATCTTCTCTGTACCTAGTAATATCTGGTGAGACTAAGGACGGATTAACGTAGTTTTTGAGTGAGCCTGTGTCTACTAGCCATTTGCTATTTTTCTTATCACAAAAATACGGGAGAGATTTGTTTAGAATTTTTAAATCGAATTGTTTGGGGGTCCTCCGCATAGCTGGGGCCTGACTCTAAAAAATGATCGGTTAGCTTATTGATTGAGTCAGTCAGAGAGTTGATTTGAGATTGCATATTAAGTATTTGCTCTTGTGTGGAATCATTTTGTTGTGTTTCTTCCAGATAATTTACTTCATATGGTGATCTGTAATTCCTCATTTTCTGTACAGGGTCTGTCCTTTGTGTACGCATTGATACAGTATTGGACGAGTTCCATTGTGCTTTGTTATTATTTAGTGGTTGTTGTTGAAAGTTTTGTTGTGGAAAATTTTGTCGTGAAAAATTTTGTTGTGAAAAATTCTGTTGTGGAAAATTTTGTTGTTGAAAATTCTGTTGCGGAAAGCTTTGTTGAAAATTTTGACGTTGAAAGTTTGGTTGATAGAATCGTTGATTTTGTTGAGATCTAGGTTGTGAAAATTGTTGTCTATCATGAAAATTTCTTGAAAAATTCTGGAAAGGTTTTCCTTGGGTCCATTGTTTCTGATTGTTTCGTTCGAAATTTGGAATTCTAAAAGAATTGGTTGCCTGTGTAAATCCACTATCGTGTCTGTTCATTGTAGTGGTGTTGAAGCTCAATTGTTGTAATATAATACTACAGTCATTAATCAATTTACTTCTAGCATCATCCAAGTTTTGTACTTGCAATACTTGTAGATGAGATCCTAGAGTTGGGTGTACACCATGAACAAAAGTGTTAACTAGAGTTGCGTTAAGCTTTTGAGTTAAATTTTCTAATAAAGTTCCGGATACACCATCCAACTTATATCTGGTTAATACATGCGTGCGTTTTTCATCTAATCTATTCAAAAATTCAATTGGATGTTCTTTATAGTATGATTTCATTACAGCTAATTCTGCTATCAATTCTGGTACAGATCTATTATCAGCAAAATTTTGTTTCAAGGCATTACCGTAACTAATTCAGCGATATTAGAGCAAGAATTATTATAGGCTACTGCTTCAGCTGGTCCATCAAGGTGGTTCATGGCCGCCTTGAAAAGAATCCAATGATTTCCATCTCTTTCTACTATATTTTCAGCACAATATGTTCCAAATAAATCTTCACAAGTGGAGATAAATTGTGGAAGTTTGTATGAAGTTCCATCATATCGAGGGATGTACTTTAAAAGTTCATGAGGAAGAGGCTTATTTATCTCCGCCATTCTAGAATTTGAAAAATTTGTTTCTAACCTTGATGACTGGATGACGGAATAACTCGCACCTAGGGTGGCGTGGTGATGAGCTTCCGGGTCTTCTTCGTCGTCCGTTGATGCTGGGCTGCTTATTAACGGCCGGTTGACGTTGTATTTGTCTGCCAGGATGACCACTTGGCTGCTTCCGTTTAGGGTTGTTGATGTGGATGAGGAGTTAACACTAGCGTTTTCACTACTCAAGACTATTGGTCGCGAAATAATAAGTTAAAAGAACTTAATGAAAACGTCCACAGTTCCTGTGCCGGGCGCCAATTAAGATAACGGAACACGCCAATGTGTTTTTTAAAAAAGCATTTATTAGAACAAAATCGGTCTACTGACCAGCATAGTAACAGTACGTGAACAAGAATGACGATTGAACTAATTTTACAAGATGTTTTATAATCTAAGGAATGCTTACTATGCTATTGTACTAATCTATTGTTCCATATCTATATAACTATGGACAAGCTTTGTCATGACAAGACCACTAAGCACACAACCAGATGCTGGCCACTTAGATATTTCTTCGGTATTCTGAACATTGCTGCTGTAAATAGTTACATATTGTACAAGTTTAATCTCAACTTGGAATGATACTCAAATGAGGCACAAGCTGACTTCTTGAAGATGCTGGCTTTTGAACTCATCAAGCCCTGGATAACAAGGAGAGCCAAAAACATTCACATTCCTAAAAAACTTCGATAGTCAATAAAGTCAGTTTTGGGTCAACCAGAGCAAGATGAACAACCACCAGTTCCTGCTACATCAGCTTCACACTCATGCTCATGAGAGAGATGTGCATTTTTACCCGTGGAAAAGACAGAAAGGGCAGTCTCCAATGTATGAAATGCAACCAGCAATTGTGTGGGGAGCACAAGAGAATAGTATGCCCCCAATCTACTCACACAGTGATTGATTGATCAATAATTGATACATAAAACATTGATACTAAAAAAATTCAATAATTTAATGATTATTTTCATATATTTGTTTTATATACTTTGGTCGGTTTTCTTATATATGTTCAAATAAATAATATTAATGTCATTTCTAAATGAGTTTCTATGTGAAAAAAATGAATTATGAGGATGGGGTTGGAAACGACCCCACCTGGTCTTCCATGTCTCATAGTCCCACCTGTTACTAGGAGGGTTAACATGACTATTAAAACCCCGAAGAGTAGAATAAACCTTGTATATAATTATAGAGAATATGTAGATTTGATAATTTCTTTTGTGCATAAAGAAGAGAATCACATGACTATCTAAGGGGCTTTAAAAGCAATTGAAAAAATCAAAATTGGCTCTCAATGACTGGCAGCAATTCAGTGATACTGAAATCGAATACATTAAAGTCTTCTCCAAAGAATTGACTGGCCCAGTTTTTATTTTGGAATCCAGTGAACAGCCAACACACCGATTCCGTAATATACTTGCCATGCTGAACAGGTGGAGTGAGAAAAATTATCCTTTAGTATCCTTTAGGCGTTGATATTTTTATTCAAGAAATACCCCCAGTCAGCACAATCATGTATCTTATATGTATTATTTACATTCAAGCAATATCCATATTACGTGAATGATATGTAAACTACAGCAATGGGAATGTAAATTTAATGTATAAGAAAGGTTCATAGGTTCGTCTATAGGACATATAAAAAACATACGTATTTACGTATTATATTTACATAAATTGTATGTGAATTAAATACGTAAATAATATGTGAATAAAAGCAATGGTGTATATGTATATGAAATATGTAAATTTTATGTGAACAGAATATGTAAATATTACATAAATTGAAGGTCTAAAATATACATATCAAAAGTCTATTATATGTAAATAGTACATAAACAAGATGTGTAAATGATGCATAAATTTAGCATCATATAATATACGTATATTAAAGATCTCTTATACATAAACTTCACATAAGATTTATATTTGAAGCTGTTCAATGTATACAGATTATGTGAATAATATGTAAAAAATACATACAGTAGACCTAGGTGTACATATATTGAAGGTCCATTATATGTAAAGTGTACATCTCATTTACATAAGTGGTTGAGTACTACATATAAAATATGTATAGAATCGTCAATAATAGGTCCAACATGGACATAAAATTGGTGTAAATAATACATAAACAAGATATGTAAATTATACATACATTTAACCTGATATATGTATATGAGAGATCTATTATACATAGATTTCACATAAGATTTATATTGAAAGCTGTCCAATATATATATTAAATTTGTGAATCATATATACAAAATACATACAGTAGACCTAGGTTTACATATATTGAAGGTCTAATATATGTAAAATATACATGTGATTTACATAAGTGGTTGAGCACTACATATAAAATATGTATAGAATCATCAATATTTGGTCCAGATGACACACTTGTGGACATAAATGATAACATGCATATAAGATATGCAAATAATACATATTTAATGTTTGTAAAAGATCTATTATACATGAAAATTTACATAAGATTCACATCAGTAGCTGTCCAATATATGAGCATTATGTAAATAATATGTGTATTAGAGCTATACACATACATCAAACATATATTATACATAAAATATACAAGTGATTTATATTGGTGGTTGAGCACATTATATAGAATGTGTATAGAAATGGTGGATGGTGTAAATGATATGTAAACAAGATATACAGATAATTCATTTCATTTATTATAACACAATAATTACAAACAGTTGAGAATATCAACAAACAAAATATACACAAATATCATACTTTATTGACTGCTTTGCTTCTATTGAAAATCCTTGTTCCTGCTTGTCTAAACCACTCCCGCATCCTTGTTTCAAATATCTTCTGTGTGAAACTCTTGTGATTCGCACACAGAACACCTGAAACAAATAAATGAGTTACACAATTACTTGAATTATTAGCAAATAACATATTGATTACAGAAAGCAAAGAAATTAGTTGATAAAATACTGAAGAAAACAGCCAAAATTTAGATTGGTCTCTCTGGTAAAATATGCACAATAGCTCTACTCAAAATGATAGATGCTTAAATTGGATGCAGACAATAATTTTGTTCCATTTGTTATGAATGAGTTCATCAGAACAAAATCTTCTTAAAATAATAATTCCAATAAATATACCTGATAGATATTTTATCTAGTTATGAAACTGCCCCTGGTGGGCTGCTAGGGAAATTATTCCCACATTGATATATTATCAAGAGGAATATTCCTGATTCAAATTACATATTAAGAAGTAACATATTATTTTGGGGGTCAGATGAATTGAGTATAATATTTTAATGTTCATTGTTACAGGTATCATATGATTATCATGCTAAAATAGGACTGATAAAGTGGTAAAAAAATGTGCTGGTGGATTAGTTCTTTCTTGTACAATTTGCACAATAGCTCTACTCTAAATGATAGATGCTTTAATTGGAAGCAGACAATAATTTTGTTCCATTTGTTATGAATGAGTTCATCAAAACAAAATCTTCCTAAAATAATAATTCCAATAAATATACCTGGTAGATATTTTATCTAGTTATGAAACTGGCCCTGGTGGGCTGCTAGGGAAATTATTCCCACATTGATATATTATCAAGAGGAATATTCCTGATTCAAATTACATATCAAGAAGTAATATAAATTTTTACAAGAAAAAAGTTTAGTAAAACAATCAAGTAACATATTATTTTGGGGGTCAGATGAATTGAGTATCATATTTTTATGTTTATTGTTACAGGTATCATATGATTATAATGCTAAAATAGGACTAATAAAGTGCTAAAAAAAATGTTTTGCTGGAGGTTAGTTAGGGTGACTTAACCCAATACAAGATTATGCATCACTCATTTTTTATGCTTGGGCACAGGTGTCTGACCGCGACTCCAACAAGGTTAATTAGCTCTGCATTGCAATAAATGTTGAAGTTCCACACATTAGTAATGGGAATGCCAACACTTTCGAATTTTAAAACCTAGGATTAGGGAGATTTAACCCTTCTGCAAGGTTCCCGAAATTGATATCTACAACTACTTCTGATAAATATTCCCAATCTATTACTATACTGCATGAGCATAGAAAGACTATGTGTTTAATATACATTTCAAACCATTTTCTACCCATAAAATATGGCAAGTGCTAAAAGTGGGTCATGTCTCTAGTTCCCCCTATTGCCTTTTTAAAAATAGGGATGGATATATCCTCTAAGAAATTTGAATTAGTAGTCTATATCATGTACATGAGGGGAATTAAATGAATTGAATTACTTGGGATCTGTACAAGAAAATGTGCAGAATTCAAGACTTAATCTGTTTCCTAGATGAAAGAAATAATCTGCTTTTCTAATACAGCTGACTGATATAAAATATCCTTAAAGACCATCATAAATAAACAAGCATACCTTCTAAATTCTTAATTATGGAAAGAGTTTTTAAGATTCTCTTCCCCTTTCTTCCCTCCCAACTGAAGTTCACCGCCACTTCGTTGGTGAGAAGCCTCAACAGTGATCTTCTCACTGCCTCCTCCATCGACCCCCCTCCAATTTTTGTGAATAAATCAGTCTGAAAATTAATTAAAATATTAGTCTTAGAAAATTAAGGTTATGTAGGCTAAGACTTGGAAAGAAGAGTTTGAGCCGAAATTTTACTAAACTAGTAATGTATTACGGGTACCTAATTTCTTCATTCAGAGGTGGTTATTAAGAAAAGAACAAAGCCTCTATGATCAGCTGGAAGAGCCCTAGGACTAACTTCTTTCCTAATTAGAAATGTAACCTCAGCGGGAGGTGGCGAATAATAGAATCAAGGATAATTTTTATGAGAACGCAGCAATGCGTGTCAGGCCAGCTAGTATTTTATAAATACATACATACAGTATACCCTTCTAAATAATAATTATTATGACATGAAGACAATTTCAAAAAATCATGGAGATTTTATATTTGGTTTTAAAGGAGGCAATGTTGCTCAATAAAATACAGTCATTAGTCATTTACTTCGTGAGTTCCACTAATTTATTTTGCTATAACTAATAATAACAAGGTGTTTAGTTTCAATTCAAATTCGATTACATAACAAAAATGTACTAAGTTTAGACACATGTTTTTGAACGTTTACTGCACTGCAATGCATAATTAGAATCTATTTGTCTGTAGTAGTGGGCCTACCCTACCAGCTATCAAAAGCACATTCCAACTGATGAATTAGGAAAAAATGATAACATTTATGCAGGGGTTCCACCTAAAAACGAAAATTACAGCAAGGGGTCCATAAGACAAAAAAGTTTGGGATACCACTGTACCATCACCATGATCTGACTACATAAGTGACATAAGTATAGTGACTACATAAGTATAGTAGATTAAACATGGCAGATGAGATTAAAAAATGGTGCCTAACACAATTGGAAATTAAACTCATTAAAAGTATTTTCTCTCTTTTTTTCAGAGGCCGAAGCCCACATAGGTCTGAGACCTGTGCGTGGGTAATGAATTGGATGATGGTGAGTGATGAGTTGGACCTACAGTTTTAGGTGGGTTCCGAACCAACAGGAAGTGATTTTACAGCGGAGAAAAGATACTTTTTTGCTGGCCAATCCAATCAGTCATGCTTACAAAGAACGCCCAGGAGTTTCGTAGCGTATCTCTGATTAAACAGATACCTGCTACGGCACTCGGCTATCACTTGTCAAAGTTCAATTTCCGATTCCGCTAAATACAGTTTTTTCATCTCATCAACCATGTACAATTTATAGGCTTATGTGTCCAATCATCAAAATTTTCAAAACAACTCATGAAACTCATTTGATGACTCATGGAAAGTCTCAAGATTATGAGGATGGATAGAAATAGCTTTAAAATGTATTTTACCTCCTTTCCACTCTTAGCTTGCTGGATCCATTTTGCAGCCGAAAGATGCCATTTTGTCTGGTTTGCACTCTCTCCAAAAAGCCCTTAGACAGCAACTGCAAACAAAAAAAAAAAAAAAAACAAAAAAAACAATATCATCAACATTTCTTAATTTTTTATATCAAACTTCATGAAACCTTTCTATGAAGCCACTTTTGGTTGAAATACAGAGAATGTAGGTAAACTGGAAATGGAAAAGTAAAAAATATATTTATTTTAGGGTGAACTCTCAGAAATCATTGAGAGTAATTAGATATATAGAGTATAGAATTTGAGTAAATCGGCTGCTAATTTCTTCTTGTCACAAAGCATCTGCAATAGGTTAGTTCTAAGAATGCACCAACATCACAATTAATATTTTTTTGTGTGAGAATACAGTACAATAAAGAGGCTCACATTATTGAACTATTGGCTCTATTCTACCAAATTCAAAATGATACATAATACAATACATGAAGATATATGCAGCTACTTTAAGTGCGCAGGGTTTCGGGTCATAATTCTTTTTCATAGTTTATTGTATTGGATATTTGTAAGGTATTGAAATGCTACCTATTGCCACAAGAAATTATTTTTTTCATCAAATATTTTATGGAATATGGGAGTTCAAAGTTGAAATTTTTCGGTTTTTGGGGGCAATTGAACTCACCTACAAGTTATTTTAAACATTTTATAATTTTTTTATAACTGAAAGACACCTTTTTTATTTCAGTTTGACAATTGGTCTTTTCAAAATAATTTTTTGAAAAACTGAAATTTATTGCATGTTTTAAAAAATTTATTTTGAGAAAACTTGTTTGATCGGAATGAAAAATATGTCATTTTGTTCCTCAATGGGTCTTTCATTTAAAAACAAATAACCAAAAGTTTAAAATAACTTGTAGGGGAGATCAATTGCCCCCATAAACCGAAAAAATTCAACTTTGAACTCCCATATTCCATAAAATATTTGATGAAAAAAATAATTTCTCATGGCAATAGTCAACATTTCAATACCTTAAAAATATCCAATACAATAAACTTTGAAAAAATTATGACCCAAAAACCTGCGCACAGCCTTAATAAATGAATAAAATATTTAGTCATAAATGGGTTTCAAGATTATGTTCTATCATCTTCAGTGTTTAGTACAGACTAGTTGTGCCAAGCTCTAATGGCGTGAAAAGTGTAGCTCAAAACGCTTCTGCTACTCAAACAAGGTCAGGTCTATGATGGAATTAGACATTTCCACTTTATTAGTTGACAAATTATTTTTTTCTATATGACATTGTCACTAAAGCCACCTTACTAAAGGGCTAGACTTCAGTCACTCTTATTTAAGACAGTATTTATCATATGATGAATTATATAAATGTAATACACTCATAACACATTTAGCGACATCAGTTCTGCCAAATGCAACTCTCATCTTCCCAGTCATCACTACTTTTCCAGTTCATGAAAATTGCATTGCCAGTTCATCAACCATAGGAATTTTGCATCGATGTTCCTTTTGGGAATGTGCAGCAATGTATGTGTATGGACTTGAAAAATGTGCTTGCATTTATTGGATATTAATTTGAAAGGATAAAAGGAAAGGCACTCTGACCTTCTTCTACAAAACATATGATTTATGATGGACTATTCCATCATAATATGGGATCAGCATCAGATTTCAAGATAGTAGGCTACATGTCAGGATAGCTCTCAGTCCCTCTTATTCTTCTAGTCAAGGCTCAGATATTCATGAGAATAACAGTTTTGCCTAAGAGGAACTGAATAATTTTCCAATTTAGTAAAATAAAGATTTATTACTGAGTAAATAATTTCGTATATGGTACCTACATATTTAATTATTCTATGAATTGATTTATCTGAAATGTGAAAGGCGTTTTGAGATAAAATTTATGAATCAGCTATTTTTTTTATTGCTGATGCCCACATGAGTCCGAGACTTGTGCGTGGGTAATGAGGCCCACATGAGTCCGAGACTTGTGCGTTGGTAATGAGGTGAATGATTACACATAGATGCCTGACGGTGGACCGGGATTCGAACCCACGACCACTTAAACGACATCATATAAATTTATGTTCAGCCTATAAGATCTATTAGCATATTATCATATTTATCTGAGCATGTATTATATAATAGCATATTTGTATATGTATCTTTTAGGAATAGATTCAAGATGAATACATAATAATAAGCAAACACTACATCAAAATAGGAAACACTGTAGCCACTGTTATGCGCTTCACGTGGAATGCATCATGGAAAATTAAATGTAACTATATATCAATTGCTGTAAAATCACTTCCTGGTGGTTTGGAACCCACCTAAAACTGTAGGCCCAACTCATCAATCACCACGCACAGGTCTCAGATTTATGTGGGTTTCATCTTCTAAAAAAAATTTGTTTTAAAAAATAAGCAAATTTACCTTATAAATCCATGGCTGCCACTGGTCATAATTGGGCTCCATACATTTTTTCAACAATGCTGTTATATTTCTGCTTTGTGGCTTAGATGGATAAAATGTCTCTGTATTGCTGTCCACTAGCCACCGTGTACGACCAATGCATTCTCTTCATCTGGGAGTTTGCATACAACATACATCTGAAAAATGTTTATACTGTATATTGATATGTTCTGCTTTATAGGCTCTTAATAATATTATAATCAAGTTTATTCGTAAATATATTTTTTGAATACAATATTTTTTATATATCCCATAAATAATTTATTCATCCCCTGCCTCTTCGGAGATACCCTATCAGTCATCAGCATCAATCATATTCTCAGCTCCTCATCACAAATAAATGACGAGGAACGCACATGAAAATACGGGATAATCGATTATAGGGAGTCAATGACATGGCCTATTCATTTCTCAATTAAAACATTTTTTTAAATATTTCTTTCAACCTGAAATTTACCAAGATATTTGTCATGAGAAACAAATAAATTAAACTGCTATAAATAAAATAACTAATACGGTAACTTTTATTAGTAGATTCAATTGCAGGTCACATACTGTCAGCTTTTCTCGCACTATTCAATCCATAAAAGTTGAGACACAGAAATAAATTCATTCAACTCCCAATAAATTTATCAACAAAGCAGTTGTGTTCACAGCTTTAATGGAAAATTATTATCAATTCAATCAATACTTCAGTGAGTAACATCAATAATTAGGTAACCATTTATAATAGCTCTTCAGTTCCATTAATAAATCCATTTATTTGATGTTTTCATATTACTTTTCCACTTGAAATTTAAACATTTTTTTTGTTGGAAATACTTTACTAATAAACTGAACTCTTACTTATTCGTGTAATATCTATTTCACATTGCTGTAATGCTGTAATGCAGACCTCAATCACAGTTGGAGGTCTATTGTATCAGGTTTTGAGTATTGGGCTTTGAAGAAAGTTTTACATGTTTCAAAGCCCAATTTTCAAGACCTGATTCAGTACTCTCCAACCGTATCTGAGGAAGCATTAGAACAATTTGAAATAGCTATCACACAGATATAAGTAAATGTTAAATTCACCAGTAGAGTATTTTCACCAATTATTCATGTTTGAACTCATTTATTTTTATTACGTTCGATAGCCCACATACTGGTAGTCATCTTTCAAAAAATAACTATAACCAACTAACTATAACTATGAGAAAAATTTATGACCAAAGGCTGCATTATTTAGTCTGAAATAACTACGGAAAGGTTTTAGAAAAACAAAGTTTTGTACCGCCTTTACGTTTAAAATTATTTGCAAAAAATATTTAAGTAGCAATTAAAATACTGCAGACGTTCTGTGTGTTCAATTAAAAAAAATTTATTAAACTGGTTGATGTAATTTTTCGATCTACTGTACAATGAATTTGTAGGCTACATGAAATAAAAAACTATTTCTTATTGGACAAATGTTCCATGAAGTAGCCTATATCATAGATGAAGACCCTAATTTTTCAATACGATACTGTATACTCTACATGCAACTTGCAGTCTCCATTAATAAGAATTTAACCAAAGAAGTATTATACCAAAGACAATTATTAGATTGTCTTTGATTATACTAAACTGGTTATTTTTTGAGACCCGCGCACCCGGTTTTGTATATTTTCTCTATAATTAACACACCAATCCCTTCACTCTCCCAAAAGCAAACAAATTTGATAAAATTAGATGAAATACATAACTTAGTTTATTTATAAACGTATGTTGACTTCACTATATTAGTTAGTTATATAATTAGTAATAATTAGTTATTATCCAGGCTACAAGTTGTACTTACCGTACTCAATGTGCAACTCGTTCTTGTCTGGGTAGTAATACAAAAGACAGGAACAACTTGTCGGAGCTCACTTCACAAATTTAATACTTTCGCCTAGCAAGTCCGAACTAGAAATGGTTAGTTGGTGTTTGATTTTACCAAAGGTGAAGAGTCTGAAAATCCTCAAGTGTTGGCGGGAACAAAACAATGAAGGAATTAGTTTCCATAACCTTCCGGCACAGCATTCTTGGATAGCATCTTCAGTATGTGACAATGGGCCTGACAACAGACATCCCCTTACTAATTTTAAAAATAGCAGCCACCCTGCCCCCATGCACCCTTTCCCATCATCAGATACCTGCCTTGCCAGCTTTTACTCGAACGGTTTTCGGTATGACAGTTTGCTTCTCGGTATTTCCATTCCACGCTAGTGTCCGAATTTTTTCTCTCACTCTCACGCGCTCTTTCTTCTCTCTCACTCCCTCCTCTCTACACTACTCACACTCAGGACGGTATAGTTACTATACCGTCCTGACTCACACTCCAGCAACAAACCAAAAACAGCTTCCAATCACCTGGTTAACACTATTTTAAATTGCATCTGCTTCTGGTATAAGGGTTTAGGGTAGCTATTAGTTTTTCATGTACCGAAATTGCAGCTCAGTTCCACTTGTAACAGGTTTAGCTACATGACATGCCACTGACTAGTGCACTGTATATAAATATATTATGCATATTATATTGATAATAATAACTGACTTTCATTCCACATATAGCTCATGTATTGACTGTAGGCTACTTAAATGATTATTTCTGATATTATTTTGACATTACTGCCAAGTAATGCACAATTCACAAAATTATTTTAACATGATAGATAAGTAAGAGGGAGGAAAGACTATGGACTTTGACAATAAGTATTTTCTTTTTATGGGTTTGAAGGGCCCTCTGGCCACTTGCATGAAGTTGACACAGTAGGCCTGAAAGGAAAAGATCACTTAATATTTTGCAGACGGGCTTCAAATGCTCATTTCTGACACTGTTCAGATTTAATCTCATTTTATTGATAGCCAAGGCGCCCCAACACCAGTGGCCTAGCCAGGATTGAACTTCGTGGGGGGGGGGGGGGGGGGTTGATATCAGGTGGTGTTGAGGGAATGGAATCTCCCCCTAGAATTTGTCATGCTATGAATCAATCAACAAATAATACTTTTTTTTTGTACTAGGTTATCCCGGGTCGCACGAATGTGCGACTTTATTAAATATTGTAAAATACATTTTCTTCTTCTTTTTCTCCTTTTTCTTCTTCATCTTCTTTTTCTACTTCTTAATCTTCTTTTTATTCTTCTTTTTCTTCTTCTTCTTCTTCCTCTTCTTTTTCTTTTTCTTCTTCTTTTTCTTTTTCTTCTTCTTTTTCTTCTTCTTTTTCCTCTTCTTTTTATTCTTCTTCTTTTTCTTCTTTTTCTTTTTCCTCTTCTTTTTATTCTTCTTTTTCTTCTTCTTCTTTTTCCTCTTCTTTTTATTCTTCTTCTTTTTCTTCCTCTTCTTTTTCTCCCTCTTCTTCTTTTTCTTCTTCTTTTTCTCCTTCTTCCTCTTCTTTTTCTCCCTCTTCTTCTTTTTCTTCTTCTCCTTCTTCTTCTTCTTTTTCCCCTTCTTTTTATTCTTATTCTTTTTCTTCCTATTTTTTTCTCCCTCTTCTTCTTCTTCTTCTTTTTCTACTTCTTTTTCTTCTTCTTTTTCTCCTTCTTCTTTTTCTTCTTCTTCCTCTTCTTTTTCTTCTTATTCTTTTTCTCCCTCTTCTACTTTTTCTTCTCCTTTTTCTTCTCCTTCTTCTTCTTCCTCTTTTTCTTCTTCTTCTTTTCTTCTTTTTCTTGTTTTTCTCCCTTTTCTTCTTCCTCTTCTTCTTTTTCTACCTCTTCCTCTACTTCTTCTTTTTCTTCTTCTTCTTCTACTTCTTCCCCTTCTTCTTCTTTTTCTTCTTCTTCTCTTTCTTCTTCCCCTTCTTATCTTTTCTCTCTCTTTCCTCTCGCTCTTCCTCTTTATCCTATCCTCCCACCCTCTCTCTCTGAATGAACAATGAAAAATAAACTTTTTGTTCAAAACAGTTGATCATCAAATCATAAGTTGAAATGTGAAAATTTTCAGCTCGCCGATCCCTATGTTGAAGCAATGGCAAAAATTGAAACTTTGATCGTTCATTCCTCATGTCCACGATGACTTTTTTCAAAATGTAAGACCTTATCAAACATCTACTCGATGAGATCTTTCAAATGAGACGTGAACGAACAAAATCGGTCGAGAAACCACGGATGAGTTGTCATCACAAAAACATGTTCGCCTATTTTATATAAAGATGAGGGAAGAGGTTGATTACCACAGAAAAGCTTAGAGTTGCACTTTCAAGACCTAAACAAATTTTCTCCAGGGGAGAAACGTCAAACCTGATTGTAATAATAATTCGAAACCACTATAGCTTGTTAAATTGGCACTATAAAAGTAGTAATATAAACTTAATAAAACAACTTTTGAATGGAAATTAACTCACGTTATGGCGTGACGGCCGTTTCGCTCTGTTGTCTAGAGCATCGTCAGACGACCCACAGTACACTCAGTACACAGTGTACTGTGGGTCGTCTGACGATGCTCTAGACAACAGAGCGAAACGGCCGTCACGCCATAACGTGAGTTAATTTCCATTCAAAAGTTGTTTTATCAAGTTTATATTACATATTAGTGGAAACAAGATGGATCTTCAACATCATAAAAGTAGTATTTTTTATATTTCATGAACTAAGCATAAACAAAAAGTGGGTTCAAGTTCTTAAACAAGCGATTCACAAAAGAAATTATTTATTAAATTTAAGCTTCCAAATTTATAAACTTCATTTTAATAGATACTCATAAAATGACTGTTTTTGAGCCTCAAATCAAGTTTTCAGCATCAAAAATTAAAAAAAATCCAATAATCTGGACTAAAATTAATGAATTTAAGCTTTTCTAGTCATGAGTCTAGAATCTGTTAAAATAATTTTAAAGGGACTATTTATCAAAACTTTCCCGGGGGAGGACCTCCGGACAACCCTCGCTGGGGGGTATTCCATACCCCCCCCCCCCCCGGGAGGGCCCCAAAATCACCAATAACACCCCCCACCATCATATCAAAATGTTTGATATGCTACTGGATCAGATGATTACGTTTCCGCCCCCTGATTAGAGAATAAAAATATTGAAAATCTGAATTGAATAATTATAATTTAATAACATTATTTTGAATACGGTAATTTCTATGTTGAAGAATCATCAGTTTGTGCATGGAGAAATATTGAATTTTGTAGCTCTTCAAGAATTTTTAGCTCATTTTTAATTTTGTGAAAATTGAAGCCAAGAATCATTTTAATCAAGAGTGCAGCATGTATCAAGTGAGTACAAACGCGAATCTAGGAAATTATTTGACATTCATTTATGAATAGAATATCCAACTTGATAAATTTTCAGCATTCGTTAGTTGAATACATTGATAAAATAATTATAAAATTAGGTTGAGTTAAAAGTTGACATCAAATTCATTGACTTTTAGGTGGTATATATGATGATAGATGAGAGTGGTGAGAGTCGGTCCACTACAATTGGAAGTTCCCAATCATTTTGCATGTTTGACTGTACTCATATTTGTAAAGTAACTGACATCGTAGTGCTGCAATGTATTGACTCTGCTCACTTTCTAAATGTTAAACTACTTTATTTGTGTTGTAAATTTAACAACGCAGATCGTTATGGAACAAGAAATCCAAGAATTCCTTTCTTTCCTTCAGAATTCAAACATTGGCGCTCAGCTTCTTAAATGTGACGTTAGTACTGACTTTCTTCGCAGAAGCGGTATAGGACGACTTCTTATATATCACCAATATTGAGAAGTGGAGTGCTTGAATGGATAGGAATGTAGTAAGGTTGTAGGGATGGGTGGTGGAGTGTGTGTGCGCATGCGAAAGTCATACAGTAACACAATGCCATCCTTTATTATGAAACAGGCTTCAGGTAGAAGATTGGTAAAGGGTGAATGCTCAAATATATATATGGGGACTTGAGACATATATATAGGATTTTTTTCACCCTTGTGTATTCAAGGGTTTGCAAGCGAATTGACAATGACAATTTAAATGCATTCTATTCCAGTTGGATTCCAATGTGACAACTGTAGGCAAAGTGTAAATCTTGTTGCAATCTTTCTTGCTATGTGGGACTGTTAAGCGGTCACTTTTACTTTGAAATATTAAAAATTTAACCAGAGGATCTAGATCTAGACTATCTTGAGAATAGAAACTCAGAAACTGGACTTAACAACATTAAATTTTTGTGTGTGCGTTAATAAGACATCCGACCAAATTAATAGCAAATATGCTCTAAATGACTACGAGAAATCCTTGCTGTCTGGCCATCAAGATTTAGATTTAGCCATTCATTTTTCTTGGAAATTGTCAATTTTCTTTAATTGAATTTATGAATATATTATGTCTTTAGAGGAATACACTATCCCAACTAGGAGAACGTATTTGTAGAGCTTGTAGAATTAGCATTGTTTTATTTATTTTTGTATTCTGTTGATTGATGATAAGCTATTATGTTAGCTGTAACATTTATATAAAACATAAATTATATGCAATAAACTTCTGAATGCTAGTAAAGATTCCCGTGAAGTAACTCACTTGAGAGTGAAAAAAATTGCATGGTTTCTTCGAAAAATAAGTGAGAGGGGAAAGGGCATTGAAGCTCACATAACAGAAGCTCCAACAGACATAAGCGCCAAGAGTCAAACAAGCTGTACAATCTAGCGAAAACTCTCTCCTTCCCTTAATTAACTCGCTGCTCACTCGCTCTTACTCATTCGGTCACCAGAGTCTTAACATAAAATTATACCGCTTTTTATTAAATTTATATTTAAAAATTTTGAAAATTGAGCTGCTAGCATTTATTTTGGAACGAATCTTAATTTTTTTCATATTCAGTCGTTTTTGCCATTGCCCAATCCCCTCCAGGCGGCTACGGCACTCGACTCATCCATCCAACGGCCCTGAGCGCAGGCTAGACAATTCTTTTGCAACGCGTAAAGAATTATTGGGAAAGAATAAAAACAATCTCAAAACAATAAAAATATACTTTGACAGCTACCTTGAAAAAAACAGGATATTATATTTCTTCAAATTCTATTGATTATTAGCTAGACCTGCCCTCTAGCCAGTTTATATTGTTTCCTGAATAATACTAAACATTTCAATTATATGTACACAATAATAGTGTAGAAACCCACCTAAAATAGTAGGTCCACCATGCATGTTCCCCGTAACATGGCACAAACGGCGAGGTGGAACTACCCATAAGGGTCTCCCCACCATTAAAAGCCATATGCTTATATTATTATTAATAGTGTAGACATTTCTCAAGAATGATTTTACAGGTAGGTCTATTTAGCCCAAAAAGGATTTACCCAGAATTAAGGCGGCTTACCTAGAATTACTTGGTGCCAAGTAAGTTTTGTACTTTCTACAATCTAACTTATTATTACTTGATAGCAAGATTTTCCCAGGCTAAATATTCTTAGTACTCTGTTACTCATCACGAAACCTTTAGGAAACCCTAGGACGAAATTATTGTATGTTATGTTTCAAGTGAGGACTTCAAATTTATATTTATTGTATGTTTATTAATTCATGTACTGCTACTTGATACATGATAATTTAAATTGATATATGTAAAATGTTTATAAATTTACTTACTGGTACTTGATATATTAGGCATATTTTAGAGTCATGTATATTATATGTTTGTAGATTCACATACCAATACTTGATGTATGATACTTCAGATTTACATAAATAATATTTCTACAGATTCACATACAAATACTTGATATTTGATACTCTTAATTCACATATATTATATGTTTCTAAATTTACCTACTGATACTTTATATTTGATACTATGAATTCACATATATTATATGTTTCTAAATTTACCTACCGATACTTGATATATGATACTTAAAATTCACATATATTATATGTTTCTAAATTAACCAACTGATACTTGATATGTGATACTTTAAATTCACATATATTATATGTTCATGAATTTACATATTGATACTTGATATATGATACTTTGAATTCACATATATTATATGTTTCTAAATTTACCTACCGATACTTGACATTGGATACTTTAAATTCACATATATTATATGTTCAGAGATTTACATACTGACACTTGATATACGATACTTCAAATTTACGTATATTATATGTTTCTTAATTTACTACCAATACTTGATATATGATACATCAAATTTATGTATATTATATGTTTATGAATTTACTTCACCTTTAATTGACATAATTCACTCAAAATATACGTATTTTTGACGTTCTGTGCTGACTGGGCCAGCAATCAATCTTCTAAACACTGTCCTTGAGCATGAAGCTCTACAGTTCGTTTTTTATAATAAAGGAATCAGAAATATTGAATACTTGGAAATACATAAGCAAAACAGTAACAGTAGTGTCACAGAATATCCTGCTGGATTTTTTGAAGGAGTCTCGCAATATGAGAGGCACTTAAACAATATGATTGATCTCTGCAACCTCCTTGAAAACGCTGATGCTCATAATGCCAAAATTTACAAGGATATTCTTCAGAATATGAGCCATGATGTGTCGGGCAAAACAATAGATAGAATAAGGAAGAGGGGCATGAACATTTTCGATAATATACTGAAGAAATTCCTCTTTGAAACAGCAACACATTACAGAATGGGCTACAGTCTAGAAGATGAAGGAAGATATGTTGAGTTTATTGAAGATAAGAATAAGTTTAGAACATCACAAAAATATATACTTGTAACTTGGGATATGGAGCTGATGCTGGATGGCGAATTGATCAATAAAATTAGTATACATAAGCCTAGATTTCCTAAGATAAGATAGAAGGAGTACCTGGATGTGGACGAAAGTCAATGTATATTATAAAAAGACATAGACCAGGAATAGATTTAGTACTTACCCAAACAAGAGATAACATTAAAGATATTCGAAATTCAGTTGCCAACAACTATACCAATAATTGTAAAACTCCCATTCATTTCAACATGGATTATAGAACACTGTAGCTTCATATAGAACTGTGTTTCATAAGTCAGGTTACCGAGTAGCTGAGTAGCCCAAGTGTATTTAAGAAGCAAATAATAAATCAATTTTATTTATATTGTAATTTAAGTGAAACTGAATTTACAGTACACATAGGTTGTAAACTTGAAAGAATGGTTCAAAATGCTTTCCACTAACTTCAATGCAATTTTTAAAGCGTTTTTTTACACTTGTAACAATCTGTTTGCATAAATTTTCATTGTTGTTTAAGGCTTCAAATTCACTTGCAATGACTGCTCTCAATTGCAGAACATCTAGGGGCCATTTCGCAAAAACTTTACTTTTAATGATCCCCCCCAAACAGAAAAGTCTAATGGTGTAAGATCGCAGGACCTTGGGGGCCAATCAATCGTGCCATATCTTCCAATCCACTTGTCGAAATTGTTATTAAGAAATTCCCACACCAACAAACTGTAATTTGGTGGAGCACCATCTTGCTGCCAAATGAGGTTGGTATTCTCATATAAAGGACTATTTTGTAGCTCCTGCAAAACCGTATCTTGCAACGTTTGGTTAGAATTTTTATATTTTATTGTATTTTTGTAAATGTATATTGTCGGTTGTAATGACTTTGGTGAGAAAAAAATATAGGCCTACGATGCCACCACTCCAAATACCAGCCAAAACGGCATGATTGATTGGCCCCCAAGGTCCTTCAATCTCTCACTATTAGACCTTTTCTGTTTGGGGGGATCATTAAAAATAAAGTTTTTACCGAACGGCGCCTAGATGTTCTGCAATTGAAAGCAGTCATTGCAAGAGAATTTTAAGCCTTAAACAACAATAAAAATCTATGCAAACAGATTGTTACAAGTGTAAAAAAAGCTGTGAAAAATGCATTGAAGTTAGTGGAAAGCATTTTGAACAATTCTTTCAAGTTTACAACCTATATGTGTAGTGTAAATTCAGTTTCACTTAAATTACAATATAAAAAAAAGTTATTTATTATTTGCTTCTTAACAAATACACTTACTCGGTAAACTGACTTACGAAACACTCGGTATAATAAATAATTCAAACAAGATGTATAACAGAATATTCATAGATGAAGGACTAATGATACATGCTGGATATATAGGCTTTATTGTGGAATTGAGTAGTACTGAGGAAATTAGTGGTCGGTGACTCAAAACAAATACCGTACATAGAGAGATCTCCAGTAGTAACAAAATGGATTAGAATATCAGATTTTTGCAATCCTGAAGAATATATAAAAGTAACAAAGCGGTGTCCACTATATGTCTGTTTTGCACTAGAAGCCTTTCATAAAGGAATTCATACAACAAACTCAACAGTAAATTCAATACTCACAGCTTTTAAGAACGGTGAATCTCATCAACTAAAAGAAGATACATTGATCCTCACATTTACACAAAAAGAAAAGAAAACTCTAACTAATGTCATGAAGAAGTATAAATGGCAAAGAACCAACACTATACATGAAGCACAAGGGCTCACATCTAGGGACGTAGTTCTGGTAAGAATTGACACAAGAGACAATAAAATTTACAATAGTATTCCACATGCAATAGTCGCAATATCAAGACAACTGAAAGCTTCAGATATTTAACAGTTTCAATGATGCAGTACTGGATATTATTGACAAAGTAAAGAGCAGGACTGAGAAAGAACTTATAAAATTAATGGAATATGAATAACTCAGAAGGAGAAGAGCTTAAACTGTATCTTAATGAATAATTTGATACAAGAATTAGACTCAGTGGATATTGAAGATTTTGAGACTCTCAACTCACAATATGTCAAAAATAGTCTGAAGCCTTTCAACTTCAAAATTATAAGCTTTAATATAAGGAGCTACAACAAAAATATTGATGAATTTCTGATTCAGCTAGAGGACCTGCAGGTTGATTTTGATGTCATAGATTAGACAGAATGCTGGATTTCATGTGTAGTTACCCTGCAAACCATCAGTACTTATACTCCCTATACAACAGAGAAGAATCCACTGCAAAATGATGGAGTGATTGTATATGTTAATTCTAAATTCCAAGTTGAGGTGGAAGAGCGGGAAGTACAACAAGCCAATTGTTTGAATCTTTGCCTTAAGATCAATGGGGACACATTTGCCATTACTGCACTGTATAGATCACCTTCTCATGTGGACTTAACTGAGTTCTTGATCAATATGAGACGGATTTTCAAAGAAACAAATAGATGTTCACATGTAGTTGTGGGTGATGTGAACATAAATACCATTGAACTAAATAGGCATAGGCAGCTGGAGGATTATGAAAACTTAGTGAGCGAGTATGGCTTTACTCACTGCATAAAAAAAACCCGCTTGTGTTGTAAATAATGCAGCATCTTGTTTAGACCACATAATAGTAAATTTCAGGGATGAGTTTATGCCAATTATATTCCAGAATTCAAACACAGACCACTATATAACTATTTTGGGAGTTAAAAACAATGTTGAGGAATCAAATAATCATAGAAATAAGCACAATTATGAAAGTGTTGATCAGGCCAAATTTTTGGCACTACTGTTGGAGGAAACATGGCATTCCATTTACTTTCAGAATAATGCTGAAAGTACGAAGAATGAGTTTGTGGCAATAATTGAGAAGCATAAAGAGAAATGCAAGAAAGTCTACAGAATTCCACATAACAAAACAAGAATCAAGCCATGGATTACTAATGGAATTGTAACATCAATAAGGAAGAGGGACAAATTACACATGCAGAGAAGAAATAATATAGCAAATGTTCAACTTGGTGCATATTATAAAAGATACAGGAATTTATTAACTACAGTGAGGCAGTTTTCTGCACTAGGACCATCACATAAATTATCTATGCAAGAAATTGAGAAAACCTATCTACAAGTTCCAAATGCTGAGGTCATTGGTTGATTTGAGGTGTTTGAAGATGATTTACTATTCTGTAGTGCAGTCTTTGCTGACACATGAGATAGTAGGATGGGGTGGAACAAGTTATGCACACTTATAACAGTGCAGAAACTAATAATGAAGGTCATAATTAAAGAACCACTGCATTATCCATCAGATCAACTTTTCAGCGAATTCGGTGTGATGAATGCAAGACAGATATATTCTAAAGAAATAATCTACAGAATACACAAAAACACAGCACATTTTCAACACAGGAGCCACAGTCATAACACAAGAAATAGGCACCTTCTTATTGCAAATTTGGCTAAGAAGGCTTTATACCAGAGACACTACAATCACTTAGCATCAAAACTTTACAATCTGCTTCCAAGAGACATACTGGAAATACCACACAGCAAGAAATTTAAAATCAAAGTACATCACTGGATAATAAACATAGGAAGACAAACCATAAAAACTATAATTTCGTACAATATGTGAGCTCACTATATCTTAATAATTTACATCATTAACTTGTCTAATATAAGTTAAAGTATTTAAATAAAAAGTCAAATTCTATTTTCGAGGTTAGGTGTACCGATATTGATAAATTTTCTTGTAATTAAATAGTCTCAAGTTGACAATTGTAATAAATTAAGTAATATTTCATTGCACATTTAACTAAAATCAATTGAAAACAATTTTTAGCTAGGAAAATGAGTCCAAACAAGGCATCTAAATCTAATTGTTTAACTAAAACTCAGGTAGCTACGCGATCTCAGCAATTATTGACAAAAAAATCTCCAACAGCTCTTAAAGCTACTGTAGATGTAGAAGAAAAGGTTGCTAAACTATTGAGTGATCACACCAAATTGAAAACAAAATTAGAAACATCACTAAAAAATTCTGAGGAAGAACGAATAGGGTTAGTGGATCACATAAAATCTCTGGAAGTTTTTGTAAAATTGCAGCAGGAAGACCATAAAACTGAAATACTAAATCTCATGAGTCAATGTAGGTCTATGTCAGAGGAAATCGAAATATTAAAATCAAAAATAAACTTGGCTAATGTAAGATCTGAACCTCTGATCAATACAAAAAAGTAGAACCTAAATTAAATGGGGAAAAAATAAATAGAAATGGTCAAACAAAAACGTATAGTCAGGTTTTGCAAACAGCAACCAAAACTAAAGTAAGGGCAAATAACGATAGGAAAGGTAGAGTACTGCTCTTGACATCCAGTCATGGACGAGACTGTAGTGACCTACTAAATAAAAGATTAAAAAATAAGTATGAAGTTCAGAGCTTTTTCAAACCAAGTGCCCCTATAAACGCAATCGTAGAGTCAGCACAGGAACAAACTAAAGATTTTGGAAAAAACGATTTTCTAATAGTACTGGGTGGCTCAAACAATATAAATGAACCTAATCTAAAACATCTTCCTGAAATAAATGAAAAAATTAAAGAGATTGTGCCACTCAGCCAAAAAACTAATGTAATAATAAGTACAATTCCGTATAGGTTTGATAGGCCAGAGCTAAATGAAGCCATTAAGTCAACAAATGAATCAATTCATAATACAATCAACAGCCTAAAAAATAAGAATTCTAAGCAGTTGGGGATTTGTTTTCTAAATGAAAGGCTGAAAAAACAAAACTTCACTAATCATGGTCTACATCTAAATCAATCTGGCAAAGTAATATTTTGTAATAGGCTGACAGAGCTGATTGAAAGTCGTTTGCAATCTACTGTCAATAATTCTCCTAAACAATCATCTAACGAACCTTTTTTAGTAAAGTGGCTCAAAACCGGGAAGGGAAACTAGTTTCAGATGATAAATTCATATCTTCAATTGTATTAAAAGACGTTAATCGATCAAAAAATCAGGATAGCATTAGTGGAAGGAACTCTTGTAGCAATCTGATAGGCTCTCAAGATTCTAAGAGATTAAGTAAATCTACTTCAATATGCAAAAGCAACGATAAAGTAATAAGGGATGATAGGGAAGTACCGGTACTCACTGTGTTCCATCAGAATATTCAATACATTCGTAACAAAATAGATAGAATCGAAGTATTTTTTAAAGAAGAGGCTCCTGATATAGCTATTTTCACAGAGCATGGTTTAAAAGAAGATGAATTGTCACAACTTAATATTCCAAACTATTCATTGAAAACGTCGTATTGCAGGACATCTCATCGAAGTGGGGGAGTAGCTATCTTCACTAAAAATGCTAAGAATATGCAAACATTTAATTTAGAATATGTAGAGAAATTTGCTGTGGAAATGGATTTAGAAGTTAACTTACTGGTTTGAGAGTAAAAATCGACAATAATTTCGAAGTAGCGGTGTTAGGTATTTACAGGTAACCAAATGGGGAATGGAACAATTTTTGCGAACTATTCAATAGGCTTTTAGAGATTACTACTACTCGTTTTACAAACGTTATTGTAGCGGGAGATTTCAATACAGACTTTGCAACACAGAATAAAATGACAGAAGATTTAAAGGATATTATATGCATGAATAACTTGGAAATAAAAGTTCATGAATATACCAGAGTCACAAGAACATCACAAACAATAATTGATAACATCCTTACTAATATAGATTACTCTAAAACAAGATTAGGCGGCTCGGAACTATCTGATCATGACTATCAAATCTTAGAGGTGGGGTTGCAAGGTCATAAATCAATTAAAAGGAGTAGAGTAATGAAAGAAATTCAACAATGTGAACAGAGGAACATCGATTGTTTGAAGCAGAATCTGCTACAAGAAAACTGGAGTAGGGTTTACAATAGCAATAGTTTAAATGACAAATATGATAGTTTCATTAATATTTTAAGGTTTCATATTACTATGAGTTGTCCAGTTAAAAAGGTCCCTGTAAAGAACAAATTAGACAAGATTGAAGAGTGGATAACTGATGATATCCTTGCAGAAAGAAATAGGGTTAAAGATGCATATGATGAATTCAAACTATCTAGAAGTATGTTAAGTGAAGATAATTACAAAGCTCTAAAGAAAAATTATACAAGAGAAGTGAAAAGAGCGAAATGTAAGAAAACAGCTGAAATTTTGAATAATAGTGTGTACTTTAACACAGCAGTGTGGGATGTAATAAACAAAAATAGGCAAGTAGCTCATGTAGATGCTTAGACTAGTGTCCCCAGAATAATTAACGAAAATAACAAATATATTGATGATAGTGTAGACATTTGTAATTTCTTTAACAGATATTATCAACTGGTTGCTGAGGATCTTCAAAAATCTCTTAATACAGGTATTAGTGATGCAAACATGAGGAATACTGAGGGGATTCAGAACGAATTAAAATTCCACCCAGTATGCCAAGACGAGTTGTCAAATATCATTGATAGTTTAAATAATAAAAAAACTGTAGTAATGGATGGGGTATCCAGTAAAATTCTGAAAGAATGTAAAGATCAATTGTTAGACCCTTTGATTCATCTGATCAATCATTCATTAGAACAAGGTGTTTTCCCAGATAACTTAAAAGAGGGGAAGATCTTGCCAATCTTCAAAAGTGGTGATAGAGAAAAGGTAGAAAACTATAGGCCCATTAGTATTTCAAATGTAATAAGTAAAATTTTTGAAAGAGTAGTTCTAAATAGGTTACTTCTGCACCTTCAAGAAGCTAACTTTATCTGTGATGAACAGCATGGCTTCCAGAAAGGGAGATCAACAAAGACAGTCATAGTTTCTCTAGTTGAAAAACTAATAGATATAATAGATTCAGGTGATAAAGCTACTGCAATCTTCTTAGATCTGTCAAAGGCATTTGATTGTGTTAATCATAGAACTTTATTGGAAATACTGCAAAATGTAGCTGTAAATGGGGTTGAACTGAAATGGTTTGAATCATATCTTATTGGGAGAAAACAATGTGTAGAACTAACTACAGTAGTTGGTAATAGTATAGTAAAGAATAAATCTAATAAATTAGAGGTGCAAGCTGGAGTGCCTCAGGGTCAATACTAGGTCCATTGCTTTTTTTTTTATATGTCAACCGTTTACCTAAAGAATTAATTAGTGGTAGAGCCCTCTTATTTGCTGATGATACATCACTCATTTTCAGCAATTCCATTCTAGATAATTTAGAAATAAGTGCCCATATAGGTGTGCAGTCCATTGTCCAATTTTTAAATCAGTTTAAATTAACTATAAATAGTAAAAAATGCCAATACCTTCAATTCAAAAACAAACATAATTTAAATGAAGATAGGGCTATAAACGTGTTTGTAAACGATATAATCAATTAGACCAGGAAGAAAAAATTGCATTTCTAGGAGTTATGTTGGATAGACGATTGACCTGGACTCCATACATTGAGAAAATATGTAGTAAAATTTCATCTGGGGTATTTGTCCTATGACAGCTCGCTAGATTGAATGACAAAAAGTTACTTTTTACAGCTTACCATGGGCTCTTACTGTCACATATTAGGTATGCTATCTTAGTATGGGGTAATTCATCAAAACAAGATCTTGATAGGGTGTTTAAGATCCAAAAGAAAGCGGTTAGGTGTATAGAAAGAGTAAATAGATTAGATTCATGTAGGCCGTTGTTCAAGAGAGTTGGTCTCCTAACTGTACCCTGCTTATATGTGTATGAAGCTACTTTATATGTAAAAGCGAATGATATTAACCAAAATCTTGATGTACATGATTATAATACAAGAAGCCGAGGAGATTATCACTTGGTGAGTCACAATAGTAGCTTATTCAAACAAAATCCTAGTTATATTGGTAGGAAATTCTACAACAAGCTACCGCAGTTTTTGAAGAGTCTTGAAAATATAGAAATATTTTAAAAACAATTGAAGAAATATTTAGTTGATAAAGCTTTTTATAGTGTACAAGAGTTCCTTCCACATCAAAATTAAGCCTCACCTCAACTAATTGAAGTAATTATGGTATCTAGTGTATAATATTGTTGATCTGACTTGTCTTATACTCCTTAACTGGAGTCTCCAAGGCGTAATCTACAAAAAAAAACTAACCTGATATTAAAACACTGAATCCTGAAAAATTTAAATTGCAAACCTGCTCTAGAACATGGCATGCCATAGTAGAGTAGGTTATTAATTTCCATGCAAAAATGTTTATAAAAATGTAATCTCTGGTAGTTTTAGTCATGTAGTCTTATATGTATATTGTGAGGGAACATTTTGAATCAACCTCTATGCCTTAAGATTTGAAAACACCGCACTCCAGTCAGCCATTCATCTATTGATGATGGCGTCTGTTGTAGCGAAAATTCAAACCTGATCTGACAGATATGATACAGATCTAAATAGTGAAAAAGCTCTACTCTGAATAAGAATATCAAACATATTGCTATCCTACAAATTCTTATATAATTCAAGCTCTACATAAACCAACAAATATCCCAAATTTATGTCAAATATTAAATTAAGTTATCACTTCAAGCCGTGACAATGTAGGCTGAACTTGTCATCACAAGCCAAGTACTGCATGAATAGGCTATTTGGATATTTGTTTCGTAATTTATTTCTACTAAAGTTATTTAAAATGTTAAAAGGAAAGCTCACATATTCCCTGAGACCCATTTTGAGTCTCCCTTTGCAAATATTAATTTTAGTGCTACATTTATGTTTTATATTAACTCATGCTTTGGCTGACCGATTTATAGGCCACATTGCCGAAAATTTGTCAGCTGTTCTAGGACTTTTTCCGGTTCCCGAAAAAAGTTCTAGAGGACTTACTACTAAAAGACTGTAGGAGACAGACGCAGGATTCGCGTGTCCCATAATTTGCTTTAATTTTATAAATGTAGCACAAAGTGTTTAAAGTTCCTAATCAATGTTAAATGTCCCTCTTATGTTGGAATATTTTTGACCATACGTTTTTTATATTGTAAAAAAGTCAAACTGTGATAAACCTGGCGATTGAAACTACCACCACCAACTCCAAAAAATACTGATGTCCACGAGGCTGAAAAAAACCAAGTGCATCGAAAAAAGGGGCTGAATACAAGGAAAGTGCGTGAGTTAAATCCTGATCAGGTATAATTATATCATTATAAAAGCTTTTTGAGTGCGAATTTCGCCGCATATATCAGTGTAATATACCAAGTTGAATTCATGTAATATCTGGTAAAGACGTTCAACATAATTATAATAGTGACCCTTAGGTCTAATTCCTCACACAGGAAAATTGTTTCTAATTAATTTAAAAACTCAAATTTCATTTGAGAACTTAAAGAACATTTTGGAAATTGAATATCTCAAGTGGAGATTATTTTATTCTTTTCATACAATTACTGAGTCACATGATTTATTTGATTGGCATTAATAAATTATACTGTTGTTAATTGACTTTTGTGTATTTTTCTCTTGGAGTTTCTTGCTTCGTATTTGACTAAGTATACATTCTCGCACACATAGCCATTTGCCTGTGGTACTTCATGAGAAAGTCCACTTGTGGTTTCAAGGACTGATCTTAGCATAAAAGGTTCAGTTGCTTCTGTGAGATGGTCTACAGTCTACCATAGAAATCCTCCTTACACCAGTCATACAACAGAACACCTAGTGGTAATATTATTGCTTTCAGATATTTGATTGTACTCAGCTCGAAAACGCCTTCTATCTTTTTGATTAGTGGTGATTTATAATTATCATTTGTTTGAGAGTTAGTGAACGTTTATTCGTTATGGAGTATTCTCAGGAGGCGAAATCTCAATACAGCCAAGCGTTGCTTGAGTATGCATGTTAGTATCCGGACACAGCTGATGAAACATTAAATTTTATTTCCATTTCAGCTTTCAAATAGAGGAATTGGAGCCCAATCTGAGAATATTGCCTAACAATATGTATTTGTTTAGATTCAGTTTTAAATGGAAATAAAATATTTCTTTATTTATCTCTATTGATAAATATAGGTTAATTTCTATCAATTCTTTTATGACATAGTATTATGTAATATAAACTCGCATCTGATCCTTGAATACTCCGTTGTATATTGGTATTTCATGTTGTATAGTATTTTTGTATGTTAGTATTAGTATTTTTGTATCTTAGTCTTAGTATTTCGTGTTGTATTTCATTTTTGTATCTTAGTATCTTGTGTTGTATAGTATTTTTGTATCTTAGTATTTTGTGTTCTATGGTATTTTTGTATCTTAGAATTTGTGTTGTATAGTATTTTTGCGTTAGTATTAATATTTTTGTGTTGTATAGTATTTCAGTATTATAGGATTAGTATTTTGCATTGTATAATAGTACTAGCCGGCAGACTCGCTTTGCTCGCCTTAACCGTCTAGCCAGGGGGCTCCGCCCCCTGGACCCCCGGGGGGGTCCAACTAATTTCCATTGTGATTAGATAAATTTACAGAAATAGGTTATTTTGGGGAGAATTTTGATATCATTACTTAGTATGCATCTAGGTATGCATTAATCAAACATATACTTTTCATAATCGTTGGCTTTTAGCTTTGTTTGAAACAAATTATTATTCATTAATAGACCTAACCTACTGAACTTGCCAGCCAAACAGCTTAAAGGAACAGCTGATAGAAGTCAACCGTTTTTAATCATATGGCAGACCCCTTAGCAGCGTTATTTACACTGTCTTTGAACAGCAAAAGACTTTGCACTTTGCATGTAGGCTACCATACAGTCGGAGCCTTGCAATATGTGGGAAACATATGACTGGGTATGATGAAATGTTATTATGCCAGGTTGATGACATCTGTTAAGTGCAAATTTCAAAATATTTTCCATATGATTAAAAGATCCCAGTAAGCTAGCTAGCCATGTACCCGTGCTTTGCATAGGCAAAACTTTAACCCCCTAAAAACACCCCTAAAATTGCGAATTTTGAAAAATCCTTTCTTAGCACGCGTCTAGTCCCACGTACTGAATACGTGTACCAAATTTTATCGTTTTTGGTCGAGTGGTTCCTGAGAAACTGTGATGAATGAGTGAGTCAGTCAGTGGTATTTCGATTATTATATATGTATAGATTTCGTGTTGTATAGTATTTTTGTATCTTAGTATTTTTTGATGTATAGTATTTTGTGTTGTATAGTATTTTTTGTGTCAGTATTAGTATTTTTGTGCTGTATAGTATTTTAGTATTAGTATTTTTGTATCTTCGTATTTTGTGCTGTATAGTATTTTTTATGTTAGTATTAGTTTTTATTATGATTACTTACTCGACTAAATCCACAATTCTTCCCACTGTTGTTTCAAAACCAAAGTCTACCGACAATGCAACTTTAGATTCAGTGTCCCAAAGTTCTGCAAAAGATTTGTCTTTCTGAAGTTTGTAAATCACTCCTTGGACTCGATTATCGAAGGCAAATTTGTCCTTTCTTCTGCCAACCCCAAAGTAGATGCTATCCTCTGTTTTTCTAATGGGCTGACCATCGCAGTTGAAGCACTTGCTGTTGGAAATGGAAAAATAATTGTAAAACTTCATTTGAAAAAATTAGCAGCGCTTATCATCTCAATACATAGGCCAGGCAATGAATACAAAAAATAGCCATCGTCATAGCAAATTAGGGGAAAGCTGAACTTTCCCGACTCCCACCCAACTTGACGAACACTGTTCTCAACATTGCAAGAGTAGTACTTCAGTTAAAGACTTATAATTGAGAAACAAATCGATGTATCCTTGTAATTTTCATTCCAATTGATACTTGAAACTATTTTCTAAAAATCATATCATATACATTTCCTATGTAGATAGTTTAGTTTTCCAGTAATATTTGAATATAATAAATATACAAAAGAAATGTCGCCACAAAAACCAAATTCAACTGAACAGATTTTTTTTATCCTTACATAATTGGATGTAGTGCTCCCTACAAAACTTTAAGATAATTCGATTCGCTTTAAAATGATGTGTCTATTGACTATTATCGTTCAAGTTATAGCGCCATAGTGAGTGATGAAATAGTAGTAGACACCACGTCGCCGAACCCTATAGCACTGTTTTGCGTGGCGCATGCCTATCCAACCCAGTCCAATGGAAAATTATTGTCATAAAAAATTAGAGACAGGGAGCACTGTCAATCGATTGTACACGATAAGAAGTATATTTTCCGGAAAAGTAGAGGGGGAACCAAGCGGGTTGGGGGTCGAGACTTTGGTTTTTTGAGTACCGGTAGCTACTTTGTATAATAATGTTATGGGTTCTATCTCTAAAATAACAACACATAACACGCTGGCAACACTTAAATTTATCACTCGCACTTTATTTACACAAATAATTCACAACACGCACTGATCAGTAATGTCTTACACAAAATAAGCAATCAAAAACAGATTGATCTATATTGTTCAACTGATAAAGAGTTTTCAATATTACTGTACAAAAATCAATCACTAAATGTTAAAAGGCTGATCTAATATTGAATAATAACTGTTCAATAAACTGTCCAATAATTCAAGAAGAAACGTCTAAAAAAAGAACAATTATAAACTTACGTAGCACTTAAGTCCATAATACAATAAAATAGCTATGAGTAGAGTTCACTGGTATAATTTAAAATGATAAAAGAACTCTCACTAAAGCCACAATATATGACAATTATCACCATAGAACTGACACGTTTTATCTTAACAAATTTCAAACAAGACTTTTACCTACGTGCTCGCTTTAAATAGGTTTTATTTGATCTAGAAAGATTTTTCTAAAATGTTCGAAAAGATTCCTAGATAAACAGATAAGAGATTCTCACGTTTTCCACAATATTTGATTTAGTCGATAAATTTCTATAAGGTTCTAATTATATATTCTACAAAGTTCTGAGTAAATTATCATAAAAGTGTCAAAAAAAATCTAGAAGGCGAGGAGGAGAGTAATTAACTGCTTCCGGAAATCAATATTGACACAGCAATTATTAATGCTGAAAATCACTGTTCTTTCTTTCTGTCTCCACAACAATCAAGGTTAGTAGATAGATCTATCTACTAACCTTGCACAACAATAACATCCTGCTCAAATTCAGCTTTCCCCTAATTTGTTACAACACAAAACATTCATTGCCTGGGCCAACAGTCGAATCTTAACGTTCATGATTGTAATACACGAAGCCGAAATATTATTTCCCAGTCGTACACATGTACACGTGTACAGTCGTACCACTGCAGTGGTCATCAAGTAGCGCACATCAGAAAATAATCAAGTGGTAATAAAATGTGAACCAAATATTTTAACGAACATTAATTATTATTAGTAGCCTACAATATACACAAATTACTGAGTTTTTACAACAAATACTCAAAATGGCTGCCTCGTTTAGTACTGAATGCATGAATTTCATGCTCGATTCTAATTATATGATCTAGTTATAATGGTAGGAAATTCTACAACAAGCTACCGCAGTTTTTGAAGTCTTGAAAATATAGAACCAATTAGGTACATATTTAGTTTACAAAGCTTTTTATGGTGTACAAAAGTTCTTATCACATCAAAATAAAGCCTCCCCACAACTAATTGGTATTGAATTATGGTAGCTAATGAAATAATGAAATTTATTCCTTCAAAACAGAACAAAATATTTTTCAAATAATATACAGGAACTAGAGTTGACCACATTATCCAGTATTCGTGGTCAACTTGAAACTTAAAAAAATAATTACAAAATAAAAGTACAAATTAAATTTGAGTCCAGCACTTATAGAAAACACTCGCACTCTATGACGCCTGCACAAGTAAAATTAAATAATTATACAGCATTACAAACAACAACACTTTGCTCCAGACAGCTGAGACAGTAATGCAGTAGAAAATAAGAAAAATAATGGCAAGAGAAATACGTATTGTACAAAAGGCAAATCTAAATACATTGGTTTATAAAACCCTGAATTAAAGAAAAAGGCATTTAACTTAAAAAATATATTTATCCTTTCACATAACCCTGTGAAAAATTTAGTCAACATACATTATGTTAGTGAGGCATCAAGAAAACTCAAGTCTTCAGAAGACACTAGTCAACTTCTCAAAAGATTCAAGAAGCATCTTGCATTTTCACTCGATTTTATTTTCCATAGTAGCTGATTGAAATACTTAGGAGCAACATATTGGTAAGACTGTTTAAAAATTGATTTATTGACTTTTGGCAACCTACATGTTCTATGTGATATTCCTCTTGTTTGATAAAATAAGTTCACTGTACCAGTGTTGCCAGATCTGACATAAAATAACTTTAAAACTTTATAAACGAAAATATGATGCAAAGGTGATGCTCTTATATAGCAAAACAAAGGATAGGAACTTTCTCTTCTCGGGCTATTGCAGATTTTTCGAATAATATGATTTTGTGAAACTCTTAATTTTTCAAAGTAACTCTTGCAAGTGCCAATGTGCTAATGTATAAAGTTGGTAATATTGTGTGTATATAATATTGTTGATCTGACTTTACTTGTCTTATACTCCTTAACCAGAGTCTTTTTCGAACAAAAACCTAGTGATATTAATAGGAATTTTTTTTATTTATTTTTTTATTGCAGATGATGCCTACGTGATTCTGGAGACTTGTGCGTGGGTAATGAGGTGAATGATGAGAAACATCCATGGCTAAATGAGATTCTAACCCAAGGCTGCAGGATACGAAGCCAGCCACAGCCTTATCTTATCTCAGACAAGCGCTCCAACCATCTGCGTTACCAGAGCCGCAACAAGCTACCACATTTTTTTATTTGAAAACAATTGAAAAAATATCTAGTTAAAGCTTTTTATAGTTAACAAGAGCCCCTCTCACATCAAAATTAAGCCTCGCCTTAACTAATTGTTGTAATTATGGTAGATAGTGAACAAGATTAGTGAAATTATATGTGTATAATCGTTGATCGGACTTGTCTTATACTTCCTAACAGGAGTCTTCAAGATGTAATCTTGAAAAAAAGTAATAAAAATAGGTTTTGGTTCCTATAACGCAGATTTAGACTAAATGGACAGTGGATAGTGCCACAAACACTTGAATATATAACTCGATTTGCTTGCAAAATATAGTCTTAAGCCATCCGGTGGTTCGGAACCCACCTAAAACTGTAGGTCCAATTCATCAATCACCATCATCCAACTCATTACCCACGCACAGGTCTCAGACCTATGTGGGCTTCATCCTCAAAAAAAAAAAAAAATCTGCTTCAATGAGAAAATAAGGATAAATTCAAAACAGGTGAATTCTTTCACAGTTATAGAACCAGGTAAAGACAAGACTTACAAGATGACTTACATTGAACAAAATTATATGAGAGGGAAGTAAAAAGTGCAGGGATCCGTCTATATAATTTACTACCAGCGCGTCACAGGCGATAAATTGATAAATTTAGAATTAAAATAAAGGAAGAATTGTTAAATACAATTCTTCCATGTGCAAACTCAAATGAGGAATTTCACGCTCATTATGACATGCAAAACAGATGACAGAGTTTTATTTTAAAGACTTAAATTTATTGACAATATACCGTACCCCTTTACAGGAGGCTAGTGGATGAATATAAATAATAATAATAAGTTTATTGAGAAGATAGATAGATGGATAAATAATATATAATAATAACAATAATAATAAGTCGGGCTGCTTGGCGCAGTTGGTTGGGGCGTCGCAACTTCAGCTTGCTGTCGTTTAAGCGGTCGTGGGTTCGAATCCCGCTCCTCCGTCTGGCATCTATGTGTGTTATCATTCACCTCATTACCCACGCACAAGTCTCGGACTCATCAGCAAAATTAAAAAAAAAATAATTCTTGTATCTTCCATTATTATTTTTTTTGTAGATCACGTCCACGTAAACACTGTCATGAAAAGGGTCAGTGCATAAATGGCTGCCTTCTTGGGTAACTGTAGGAAAACTTCATTCCACATTAAAACTTTATTTATTATTATTATTTTCCCTTCTTTTTCGAATCACCCACTTTGGGGTACGTTGAATCAATAAATTATTTCTTCATGGATGCTTCTTTTTGCTTCTTCCAGTACTCTTTCATTCTCTCCGATCCGATGTTCCCTTTCTCTCTTCTGATACTACAGTACCTCTTCTAGCTTGAGGATGTACTTGGAATCTTCTTTTTTCATATTTTAAAAAATTTCTTAAATGTACAATGTTCTTAATTTTATTCTCTGTAATATTGAATTCATGAAAATCTAGTTGAACTTGTTTGAACCAGTTACATTCTGTCTTTCTGTTTTTGAAATAGTTGAATATTTATTTAGTTAGTTATTTTCATTCATTCTAAATATGTGAGCGTAAAAATTCATTCTTATTTTTCTAATACTGTCTGAAATCTGTTCAACTTTCTTAAAGAGATTGGTAATAACAAATGCTGATTTTGGGTGGTGCACTCTAAATTTGATCAACAGCTTACAGGTAGATGAGCTAAGCTTTCTAATTCTGTCTCAGGCCATTTCACAACACCAAATGTATAAGTGAGTACAGGGATTGCATATGTGTTGATAGCCTCGAATGTGCTCCTGCCAACAATCCTGTATTTCAGCACTGCACTTACTCTTTACAAGTAAGTGTCAGTGACCATCCCTTGTATATCTTTGTGATTCAACCTCTCAGTCTGGACAAGAGCTATTTGTATCCATCACCCTCACCCACGCAATCAAATACCTCCAAAGATTCCAAAACAAAATCTGTGGGTTGAATTTTCCCCGCACAATGCTCATTGTTTTGCATTTATTCAGGCCAAAGGACATTTGAATATCAGTAGAGAACATCTCTGTAAGTGCCAATAGGTACTTCAGTTGTCTTTCACTGGCTGCATATAATTTAATGTCATCCACATACAAAAGATGTGACAATATGCACTGCAAGTTGGCTGAACCTTTAAGATTATATCCATAGATGGATTCTTTCAGGATGAGGGACAGAGGGTTGAGTGACAGACAAAACAACAGGGGGCTAAGACTATCCCCCTGGAAATTTCCCCTCTTTATTGAGTTCTCAATTGAGACTCAAAGTGCCTCAGGGGTCAATACTAGGTCCATTGCTTTTTTTGTTATATGTCAACCGTTTACCTAAAGAATTAATTAGTGGTAGAGCCCTATTATTTGCAGACGATACAGCACTCATTTTCAGCAATTCCATTCTAGATAATTTAGAAATAAGTGCCCATATAGGTGTGCAGTCCATTGTCCAATTTTTAAATCAGTTGAAATTAACTATAAATAGTAAAAAATGCAATTACCTTCAATTCAAAAACAAACATAATTTAAATGAAGATAGGGCTATAAACGTGTTTGTAAACGATAATCAACTAGACCAGGAAGAAAAAATTGCATTTCTAGGAGTTTTGTTGGATAGACGATTGACCTGGGCTCCATACATTGAGAAAATATGTTGTAAAATTTCATCTGGGGTATTTGTCCTGCGACAGCTCGCTAGATTGAATGACAAAAAGTTACTTTTTACAGCTTACAATGGGCTCTTACTGTCACATATTAGGTATGCTATCTTAGTATGGGGTAATTCATCAAAACAAAACCTTGATAGGGTGTTTAAGATCCAAAAGAAAGCGGTTAGGTGTATAGAAAGAGTATATAGATTAGATTCATGTAGGCCGTTGTTCAATAGACTTGGTCTCCTAACTGTACCCTTTTTATATGTGTATGAAGCTACTTTATATGTAAAAACGAATGATATTAACCAAAATCTTGATGTACATGATTATAATACAAGAAGCCGAGGAGATTATCACTTGGGAGTCACAATAGTAGCTTATTCAAACAAAAACCTAGTTATATTGGTAGGAAATTCTACAACAAGCTACCGCAGTTTTTAAAGAGTCTTGAAAATATAGAAATATTAAAAAAATATTTAGTTGATAAAGCTTTTTATAGTGTACAAGAGTTCCTTTCACATCAAAATTAAGCCTCACCTCAACTAATTGAAGTAATTATGGTATCTAGTGTATAATATTGTAATATTGTTGATCTGACTTGTCTTATACTCCTTAACTGGAGTCTCCAAGACGTAATCTAAAAAAAAGTTACAAGAATTTGTAATCCTCCTACCTGAGTGCTCAACCTGCAATACTGTAGATCAAGATGACATGAAGTGATTTAACAGTGAAACTGCTCCTGGGTGAACTCTGTACATAGTGAGAACTGCTAGAAACCAGGAGTGTGGCACAGAGTCAAATAATGCTTTTTTATACTCAATAAAGGCTGTGTTGATATTTCTTTGCTTTTACATAGCCTGCCCCATGACCACTGCATCTACGATCAACTTCTCCTTACACTCTTGTGACCCCCTTATGCATCCTTTCTGCTCTTCTGCTAATAAGTTATTCTCTTGCAGATGGCAATATATTTTGTATGGGATGCAAGAGGTGAGAATCTGACAGAGCGTTCAAAGACATGTGATAGGGCAGTATTTAACAGGGTCTATTGAGTTTTTCTCCTTTGGAAGCAAGTATGTCACACCTCTTGACAGATATGAAGGGGACTCCTAGCAATGAACTCATGGAAAGTGATGAATCTCTTTATCCAGAACTTTTGGATCCCATCTGGGCAAGGTGATTTCCAGTTCTGGATATTGTTCACAGCTTTTGTGACATCCCCAGCTGTTATTGCCATGGTAGCCATTTGTGGGACATGTAATGAAGACTCCTCCATGCCACTCAACCAAGTAGCATCACCATTGTGATTTACCTACTCAGCCCATATACTTCCCCAAAATCTCTCAATTTCCTTCACTGGAGGAACTACACTACAGTCCCCTCCATCTGTCTTCTGTAGACTCCTATAGAAAAGATTCTCACTTCTTCTAAACAGAGACTTTTTTTTCCTCCTAGATTCTTAATACATTGCAGCCTCTTTACTTTCACTGCCAGTTTTTGCTGCACTGTATCCAAAAACTGTTCAGGTGTGCAATTGTATGGGTCCCTTGCAGAGTGAGTGGTTATTTCAACAGAAACTTTTTTCCACTTTCTTAGAACTTTGTTAATCCTGTTGCCAGCAATGTATTGAAATAGACATCCAATTCTCTTTCTCAACTGTTCTATGGAATTGGACAATCTCTGCTCCCAGGGAGGGATTCCTCTCTTCTGAAATTTGATAGGCCTTCTCTGACAAACTTTACTTCCAGTTTTTTTGATCACTGATACAGCTGCCACATAAAGAACAGTGGGCAAGTCCTCAAATTCGATTTCCTCTCTAGATAGGTACTGGTGAAGGATGACCTCATTCATCATTTGAGTGACTTTTGCCAAGCGCCTTGATGTATGCTGATGGGGCAAGGGTGGATTTGAAAGAAGATCAGTACCCTTAAACTTAGAAAGAGCCCTTTCAAATTCAACCTTCAAGGTCTCTAGGTCTCCATTAGTTTCCTCATTTCCATCAATGTCCCCCATTTCTCTCCCCTGAAGGGCCAGGGTCTGGATCAGGGTCAGGATTGGGGTCCAAATCAGGTTCAGGGCCTGGTATTATAAAGTCGCCAGTGATCTCAATACTTTGTTCTCCACCCTTACACTTATTGACCTTGCTACTTCAGTTCTCAGCTCAGCTAGCCTTGCCTCAGAGATCAAATTTCCAACAATTATTGCATGCCTCTGGTCCACAACTCTCTGCTCAGTTACCTGCAATGTGGAAAACCTTCCAATAAATGCCACATGCAACTCCTGATGATAGATGTTGATTGTTTCTAACTTTGTTATTGTGTGATAGCAGCACATGATATAAAAATTTATTTCATCAGTCCACCTCATATACCATCTTGGCAGACCTGCTCTAGTGGTCCTCTGTTGATCAGAGGAAGCATCAAGAACAGAGCTGTGGATTTCCTTGTTCAGATTCTATTTCCTCAGTGGATTGTCTCCTTGTGGTACTAGTTGGGGGAAGGTGCTACTTGGTCCACCTAAAGAATCCCCTACAGGCTGGGCATAATGACGGTTCCAAACAGATTCAGCCTGTACCCCTGACCCGCCCCATTTATTGATTTTTGTCCTCTTGGAGCAATTTTATCTCAGATGATGTGAGCTGCTAACACATGCCTCCGGTGTTTGCAGTTGATGCTTCATGTGTTCATATCTATCTTCTAAACACACTACTAATTGGGATGCAACAATGTTAGTTGCCAACCAGTCTACATTATTATTATTATTGCCGACCTCACAGCCTAATGGCTGGTATTAAGAGTACATATGGATCATTATTATTATTACAGTAAAACCTGTCCAAGACGGACCCCTTGTAAGACGGAAACTTGCTGAAACAGAATGTTTCATCTGGTCCCTAGGAATTTTTTACAGTATGATCACCCTGTCTAACCCGGAAACCTGCCAAAACGGAATTTTTTTTCAGTCTGGTGGAGTTCCACCTTACACAGGTTTTACTTTATTATTATTAATATCAGTAGACAGAGTTCACTTACAACTCATATTTCAATGGAGAGCCTTCACTATTTTCAAGAATCAATTTTCCAGCTGAAATACATAAATAAACACTCATAAATAATCATTATACTGTAATTAAGTGAAGAAATAAGTGATTCTCAATAACAGGATCGAAATAGTCCCAGTTCATAATTCAAGTCAAGCTTTCTAAATCATTTCAAATAACGAAATTTTTATTTTGCTTCCTTACAGATCAAAATTGAACCCCACCTCAACTAATTTTAATTGTGATAGTGGTAGCATAGTGAATCTGAATGGTAATACAGTATTGTTTATATTGTTGATCTGACTTGTCCTATACTCCACAACCAGAGTCTTCAAGATGTAATCTTCAGAAGAAAAAATGAACACAGTCATTTTGAATTATTGTGCTTATGATTCAAGAGTTTACACATCCTCATCTGTAGTGCCTGCCACCAAATTAGTTGGCTCTGAAAAATTATGATGTTGTCAGACCATGCCTGCAGCTGATAGTAGAGAATGACCAACCACAATGCACGAATTGACAACACTAGTCGTACTGTGCTGTCTAGTCTACAAGTCTGAGAAGGCTAGCTGTCATAAATGATGGTATCAGTTGTTTTTCTGCTACACCATAATTTCTTCAAGCCGCCTTATTCCATGGTGTAAAGAACAGTTAATTTTCAAGAGTAACAGAGCTTCAGAGCTGTAAGTTATATTCTGTTAGGTAGCATTTCAGTAGCTTAAACAAATTTAAAGTACAAAATCGCATGTAACTAATCGAAAATTCTATATTAAAATGGAAACATGATTGATAAAATTATTATCAATTAAAGTTATACTCAAGGTAATTAGAAGACAAGGTAGTGTTCATGTGCATCTCAGCCTATCTGTCGAGCCCTGCCAGCTGATGCAGTGACGTCATCCGGGTCTCTTTTCACGATTTCGCCTATCTTTTACATGTTAAATTGAATAAATTTTCAAGAAACTTGGACGTCTCCTATGGTTGTTAACTACGGTTTTTTTATAAGATCATACAATTATTCAAAGGATGCTAATGAATGAATGAATGAATAAATTATTCAATTCAGATCACTCGATAATGTTATAGCATGTACATAACATCAAGGATTGTACTTCTTGGGTATTCAAGCTATCATATTTGACTATAAATTCACTTCAACTAATTTATAATTACTGTGAAAGATAAAATATTAAATTTTTCATGAAAATTATTAAAAAAATATTTTAAATTAACATATTAATCAAATAATTGGCATTCAACTACCTAACTATTATGTGCTTACTGGAATTGCATATCTATTTAACCAATCAATTTTCTTAAAAAATTGAATATTTAATCTTCCACATTACTTGAAAATTAATCAAAGTGAGTTTGAAGAAAAATAAAAAGAACTTAAATACCTGAAAAGTACTATACTTGATGTGATCTACATGCTATAACATTATTGAGTGCTCTAAATTAAATAAAAATTGCATGATCATATAGAAAGTATAGTAGATTAACAGTAAAATATATAATTCAACTATTCATAGGTATAAACTTGCTGAGCAGAACTGACCTTTTCGAGTCGAGACGTTGCAACTAAGCGCCGAAGAAGAACCACATAGTTCGAAACGCGACCGCCGCGACTCAAAAAGGTCAGTTCTGCACAGAAAGTTTATACCTATTAATAGTTCTACTGCAGTTCACGAATAATGGATAATCACAACAATAATATAATTTAAATAGAAATACAGTACAAGAATTCGAAATTAATAAATTCTGTTTAAGAAATACAGTGTCAGATTTGATATAAGATTGTTCATAAAGTTTTTCGTCATGGAAAACATTACAGATCATTTCAGTGTTAGAGCCCTTAACAAACATTATTTATTAATATTTCAAGCAGAACACCCTTTTACGAAAGCTGTCGCCCCCTAAATCTTTCTGCATTGGGCGGCAGCCCCGAGACCCCCCACCCACCCTATCACCTTAATATGAAAATAACAACTACATACTAAGTACTCAATGCATAACAACTATTACTCACGGTACATCAATGCATCAAAAGTATTTGGATCGATGTATTTAATTTCAATCACATTTATACTTCTTCTGTTTTCAGATAAAGCTCTATTGTATAGCTGAATTCCATCGGTGTATTCCACTTCATTCAGTTCATCAAGTCCTTTCAGTTCATTAACTATTCTCAAAAACCTGTAGTTCTGCAGAGAAAATTTCAAGTTTTTACAAAAAAGTACCGGTACCGGTACTGTACGTGAGGATTTTATTATAAATTCTCAGCAAGCTACGATTGATAGGGAAGTTGGGACACATATTGTATATCATTTCAAAGATTAAATTTAAAAAGAATTCAGAAATATCTTTTAAGAATATTAAATATATTAAATCAAAATTCTTCATCGCTTAAATTGAACTTAATTGGTAATTGTATTTTCTAGAAGATTCAAGTTATACTTTGAACAAACAAACATAACATACGCTTGAAAATATTTGGACTTTTATAAGCATTTAATAATTGAGACAGTTTTGAGCTAAAAGCCTGTTGTTTCTTTACAATAATTTGTATTTTGACTGTATCAATAAATAAATATAGTGGCGCGCCAAGGGGGCTTTTGGTTGAGCCCCTTCTTCCCCCTAGACCCGAAGTCTTTATCAAACGGTTGATTGACTGAATGAAAAGAGGCCTACATATCAAGTAGATGTTTTTCATGTGTCTGTATGTTTGTAACACATTATCAGCTAAGTTTCTGGATCAAATTCTATGACATGTTGCATTAATCTTCTTTTAAGGAATGCCCAGCGATGAATGCGTGAGGATTTCCAAATTTATTTGTATTGAAAAGAATATTTGAAAGGAAAGGCACTCAGGCCTTCTTTTTTAGAAAACATGATCTTTCAAATGAGCTTCTCCATAATGTGCAGACGGAATCAGATTTTGAGATAGCCCTCCGGCTCTCTCATTCCTCTGGTTGAGCCTTCATATGAATCAAGTTATCATTCATAAGAATAACAACGGCCTATTTGTTTGAAACAGATTATTTTTAATTTCTTGAATCTCTTGTTCCATAATATGGCGGGCCACTTAGCGCAGTTGGTTGGAGCGTCGCAACTTCAGCTTGCTGTCGTTTCAGCGGTCGTGGGTTCGAATCCCGCTCCTCCGTCTGGCATCTATGTGTTATCATTCACCTCACTACCCACACACGAGTCCCGTACTCATGTGGGCATCATCAGCAATAAAAAAAATAATGATCTGCAGTTGTTGAACTTACCATCATTTTTAATATTATAATTGAGTACAATAACAATTTATTACTAAGTAAATGATAATTTACACATTCAATTAATTTTCTTTGTAGTGGTGGAGGTGATATTGTAAAAGATATCCATAATGAATAAGAAGACAAAATTGTCACAACCACACTTATTAAAAATATAGAGATACTCGTTTCAGATGTTACTCCATTATCAATCTCAGATCAACTAAAACTAAAGTACAGAGTAGCTTAATATAAACTATACACGGAATGATACTGTTATGGGTTCTATCTCTAAGATAACGCTGGCAAGACTTGAACTTAACACTCACACTTTATTTATACAAATTATCCACAAAACGTACTAATCAGTTTTATCTTACAGAATAATGTACTCAAAAACAGATAAATCGATAATGTTCAGCTAATAAAGATTTGCTATAATACTGTACAAAAATCAATCACTAAATTTTAAAAGACCAATCAACTTCAAAGAGGTTGCATCCAATGTTGATTTTTCTTGACTTTAAAAAAGCCTTCGATTCCATTGATCATTCAAAACTATTGATCAAGCTTGAAACAATTGGAGTTTGCAGTAATGCCCTTTCTTGGTTCAAAAGAGACCTTTCAAACAGACACCAGCTGTATCCATTTGTGACAGTGCCAGTGGGGAGGTTGTTTCCAGTGAAGTACTGCCTGTAGACTATGGAGTGGTCCAAGGTAGTAAGTAGCCTTGGGCCAATTTTATTTTCAATTTATGTAAGTAGAATCTCTAAATTGAATATTTTTGGAAAACTCTTTTTTTTGCGGATGATACCCTTGTCTTCCTGCAGGGACCAACGTGGCTAGAAGTCAAGAATAGAGCTATGCACGATCTCATGTATATGAAAAAATGGCTGGACTTGAACAAACTTTCCCTTAATAAAGGGCCGGATTAATGACTCTGCCGTGGGCCGGATTGATCACACTGGCGGGCCAGATTTGGCCCACAGGCCGTAGTTTGGAGACCCCTGCGCTTAGCCAATAGTATCATTCCGTGTATAGTATATGTTAATATGCTACTCTGCACTACCTCTGTGCAAGCACCCTTTTTCTTGGGCATGAAGTCTACTATTTACAGAACTACTAGTATCAAAAATAGATGCCCATATTGAAGAGACTGGTGACAATAGTCACCATGGTATTTACCATGTCAGATTTCTCACAAGTCCAGACTTCTTGTTTGGTATACTCCCAGTAGTCGAGATGTTTGCTTTTAGGCAGCGCTTTCAGGAACTGCTTCTCATGGATTCTCAGTATGAGTCTGAATTGAGTGCTATATTCTGGCATAAATGGCCCTTTGGGATGTTTACGACACCTGCACACCAGCAATAACAACACAGACAAATTAGTATTAATTCATTTTTCTCAAGCATCATTTGTAACATTGTTGCCATCATGCACCCAACATGTTGACATTAAGCTGCCTGACAAAAGCTCACCAGTTTCACTTTCCAGTTTTTCACATTCCTCCCTTGCAATTGACAGTAACGGTACAGCCAAGTTTCAAAGTATGTTTGTCTTCATGGTAGATGTAAGACATGTTTTGATTCTCTTAATTGAAGAAAACCTTCTTCAAGCACTGGCACTGGTTACTGACAGAATAAACAGCAGTCTTGGATGTTTTGACAGTTGGGGGTACAAATTGGCTTTTGTTCCATCACCCCACTACCATTAGCTCTATTGGTTATCCCTTAAATTCGTTGTGTGTGTAATGTTATGGGTTCTATCTCTAAAATGATGCTGGCAACACTTTAAATTAACACTTGCACTTTATTTTAAACAAATAATCCACAACACGCACTAATCAGTTATATCTTACACAAAATAGAGCAATCAGAAACAGACAAATCAATATGTTCAGCTAATAAAGATTTGCTATATTACTGTAAATTGTAAAAATCACTAAATGTTATTTAGGCAGAAGGAAATGTTCTTCACCTTCAGCCGCATGGTCAGCATCTCTTCTACCTGGTGACTATGGGACAATCTGAGATTAAGGCATCATATAACACATTGTGGACTTGCTTGGTTTTTCTGAGGGGCAGGATGCAGCAACTACGAGTAAGGAAACTTGGCATACCAAGGCTTGGAAGTGGATATGATGGCCTGAATTGGACAATTGTGAAGCCAATGTTGAAGGAGGTGTTCAAATCCAATGGGAGGATAAGGCCAATCTAATATTAATAACTGTTCAAAAAACTTTCAAATAATTCAAGAAGAACATCTGAAAGGAACAATCAAACTTATGTAGCACAAGTGCATAGTAAAATAATAGCTAAGAGTAGAGTCCACTCATACAAAATGTAAAAGAATTCTGACTAATACAGTCACTTGTTATTTCAACGAGATTCAAACCATGAATGAACTGATGTTTACCTAAGCATTCGCCTTAAATAGATTTCAACTGTTTGAGGAATACTGAGATGTTTCAATGATTTTTTTAATAAACACATAGGATATTCTCCATTGTTCGTGCCTACTTTAATTGCCATGATAAGAACATTCCATAAAGTCCATAAAATTCTACAGAGTTCTAAGTAAACATTCTAAATGTGTCACAGATAAACTACAAGGCGAGGAAGACAGTAATTAATTGCTTCTGGAAATTAATATTAACACAGGCTGATAACACTGAAAATCACTGTTCCTTCTTTCTTTCTGTGTCCATAACAGTTATGTCAAACAAAGTTCATAGGATAGTTTGTAACAGTCTTTTTAAATGCCATTGTATTTCGCTTTTCCTGAGTACTTGAAAACTTGAATTTTCATAGCATAAAATTCAAGCTTTTCATCAATTCTTTCAATTTCATAAAAATATTCATCCAGCATTAGGATTAGAATCGTTTATAGAAACCTTAAATTCCATGATACAAAAAAATTGAGCTGGTATGAAATCAGCAGAGCTAGTAGAATGTTATAACGTTTAAAAAATTAAAATATCTCAAATTTAACGTTTTTTACAGTTTTTCACTTGATAAAGAAAGATTTCAGCATTGAAGACAAAGTCAACTTTCTAGACAGTCCACCATGACTTATTTAGAACATAGTCATTGCAAAACGTTGGCAGGAAAGTTGCACCAGGCATCGGATTTCAACACATTTGGCTGCCAACTTGTTGCAATTATGTTGAAATTTTCCACTCGCAGCAGAATTGTTGGCAACATATTTGCTGCGAAGCTGGCAGCAAATTTTGCTTGATTGGAAATAATAATAATAATAATAATAATAAAGTTTATTCTCAAGATACAAAATTACAATACGAACAGAACAACAACAACAGCAACAAAAATTACAGAAACTTGCAACTAATAATCAAAAGCAAAAGAAGTCAATCCAATATACAAAAGAAAAAATAAACTAAAAATAAAAATACATAAGAATTACAAGATAATATAAATCACGCTGCAACTCAGATGAATTATACAATAATAATAAGTATCTTGAGAAAGTACAGTCCAGCACACAAGATATAAGTACTTGTGGACCGCTGGAGGGAGTCGGATGGAAACGAATTATCAGAGATCAGAAAAAAATGAAAAAAGGATAAATTACAAGGTTTTTAAAGGAAAAATTAATCATGTGAAATTTCAAATTAATAATTTGTATCATATTATATTGTATGATGTAGGCTACTCAACCAAGCACTCGAAACAAGCCTTCTACATATTCAGGGGAAAGAGTTAACAGCCAAGCCTTAAGTTTCCTTCTCAAAAAACATCGACAACACGGTGTTCCTATTGTCTGCTTTAGACTAAGGGGCAGAACGTTGTAGAACCTAGGTGCCAAGAATATAAACGTCTTGCGGAAGAGAGTGCAATTGGGTCTCGGGCACCTGACACTCAAACCCGCAGCCAGCCTAGTTGGACGACTGGGAGTAGCAAGATTACAATAATCAATTGTTACACCTCTATTTCCACTAATTTGAAAGAAAACAGACAGCACCTTGAAAACATACATGAATCTCACTGGTAGAATTTTAAGATGGCAGAAAATTGGGAAGGTATGCTCATCAAAGTTGCTGCCCGTCATCAATCTAACAAATGCTTTTTGCAGCTTGATGATTGGGTCCTGGCTGGTATAGTACGAACTACCCCAACAGGTTATTCCATAATCTATTTTTGAATGCACAAAGGAAAAATAAAGTTCCTTCACAACATTAAAATCGCATAAAAAACCAATGCGATGAAAGACCATTAAATAAAACCTCAATGATTTCTTCAGTACTGCGATATGCTGTTTCCAATTCAAATTATCATCTAGTGTGATACCGGTACCTAAATACCTTGTGCACTTTGTCAAACTGACAACTGGGCAACCACAATCGGCATTATGACAAACTGGAGAGTGTAAACGCAAAGGATCAAGTAGTTCTGAATTTCCAGTGAGGCTGAAAATCATGTAATTAGTTTTTGATACATTAATCTTAAGCTTGTTGCAGGCAAACCATAAAGAAATTTTATTTAAATCAGACTGAAGTTTGGTGTGTAAATCATGGATACTATTACTTAAATATGAGAGTGCAGTATCATCTGCAAAAGCAGTGATACGACCATTGAAGTTACCATTATACAAATCATTGACAAAAATCAAAAAAAGAATAGGCCCAAGGACTGATCCCTGCGGTACACCACATGTCAATGGTAGAACATTGCTTGTAGCACCGCTAATTCTAACATATTGTTTCCTGCCTCTGAGATAGGACCTAAACCACTCCAAAGGAGTTCCTCTTATTCCAGCACTCTCCAGCTTGTCAAGCAACAGACCATGATCCACAAATGGGGCTCAAGGCTTTCTCTCTAAATGTCATCTCATCAAATAAGCAATAAGCCTCGTGACAATTAACAAATAAATACCTGTCTATCTTTCTAAAATCATGCTGCAGATTGTTGATAAACTCATGGTAAACTGGAGGGACATACTTGGTGGAGATTTTAGTATTTGGTTTATTACATGTGATGAGTAAAACCAAGTAGCACTCTTTTCATCTAGTCAGTGCATCATGTGGCCTATTACCGCCATACTGCGATAAAAAAATTAAATCACAGTTGTAAAAAGCTTAATATTGGTAGTTGATTATATTCTGCCATGGTTGGGGGGGGGGGGGGGGGTGAGCTACACACTATATCCTGAAATAGTAGGAGGTGAACGAAGATTTTCTAATAATACAATAATTTATGACAATACCTACAGCTCTCTCTTTAAAAGGAGGGGGTTTGGAGGTGTTCCCAGGGCAACAAATAGTCCTTTCAAAGCTACATTTTCAGGGATTCCAGACAAGAGTTCATCCATTTTAACATTACTTTGAGCCACATTGTGTGTCAAAGTGATTTTTATCTAGTTTTTGCATCATTGCCCATGGGAGATTCAAAATCTTGAGCTATAAATTTATTGTTTAAGTAGACAAACTTGAGAACAGCCCAACTTTGAACTATTTCCACTCTGATTTTGATCCCCTCTCTGCTGATTGGGTAAATGTACAGCACAGTTCTTGAAATTTCATTTTTAAATGGGTTCACGGGTAGGCCTACTCCCCAGGGAATTTTTGAAAAAAAAATAGTTCCTCTAAAAATATATTTTTAGCAAGTTTTTTTTATTTTGTCAAAAAAATGTCTCTCAAGATTTGTTATATTTCTAAAATTTCTTTTGTCTCTGAGGGGGGTCTATCCCCCTGATCACCCATCTAGTTACGCTCCTACATCTCTGGTCATTCACCCCCTCCAGATTGAACATCTAGTTATGTCATAGCATTAACCTAAATTTGAAAGTACAGTCTACTTACGTAACCACATCATTTACTTTTCCAATTATTGTCTTCCACGGTGTACCAAGTCTGACACTCATTCCTCTGGCACTAACTATCGCTTTAAAGGCACGCTCCTTGTGCAAGTGATACACAACCTCTTTCATAGGTGAACCAATCTGTTCAGCATAACTGGGGGAAAATATAGAGTATTATTAGTGGAACAAAATGTATTCTACATTCAACATATAAAGTGTAGTAGAATGTTCTCAAGGTCAGTGGAGAGAAAAGTGGATGCAACCCTATCTCTCCCAGCAGTAACAAAAACCGGTCTGGATGTAGCCAGTGTGACGTCAGCTAATGGCCTTTTTTCACATTCTTCCTTTGCAATCAACTGGAAAGTGATAGCCGCAACAAGTATCTGTTCAATCACATAGAGATAAGCTACAAACTCTTGGGCCCTCTCTGTAAGAATGACTGATGGGATTGACCAGCAGAAACGACCCAGCCAATAGTATCATTCTGTGTTTAGTACATTTTAAGATACTTTATACTTTATTTTTTTGAGATAGAAAATGGTGTAACAACCGAAACTAGTATCTCACGGCTTACAATAAATGTGGTTAGGACAACAAACTTCAAGTCTTATTATTCATTATGGATATCTTCCACAATATCACCTTTCCTACTACAAAGAAAGTTGAAGAAACGACCCAGTTCTTTGCTGTAGGATCACTTTCTGGTGGTTCGGAATTCACCTAAAACTGTAGGTTCAAATCAGCAATCATCATCATTCAACACATTAATCACGCACAGGTCTCACACTTAATATGTGGGCTTCATCCTCAAAAAAAAAAAATTATAATAAATAGATAATTAAGTTACTGCCTTGCATTGAGGTGAGTTTTTGTACTCATTTGCTAGTGTAATTTAATAGTTAAGTTGTGATATTATTATTCTTTTTGTAGATTTCGTCTTGGAGACTCCAGTTAAGGAGTATAAGACAAGTCAGATTAATACAATTATACACTAGTTACCATAATTACTATATCAATTAGTTGAGGCGAGGCTTAATTTTGATGTGAAAGGAACTCTTGTACACTATAAAAAGCTTTATCAAATAAATATTTTTTCAGTTGTTATCAAAATATTTCTGTATTTTCATGACTCTTTAAAAACTTCGGTAGCTTGTTGTAGAGTTTCCTACCAATATAACTAGGTTTTTGTTTGAATAAGCTACTATTGTGACTCGCCTAGAGATAATCTTCTCGGCTTCTTGTATAATAATCGTGTATGTCAAGATTTTGATTAATATCACTCTTTTTAAATATAAAGTAGCTTCATACACATATGAGCAGGGAACAGTTATCTCTCAATTTCAATAATCATTTCATTGCATTGCGTCATTTCTTATACAGTATTGAATCATCTACAAGTTTTCTTGTTAAAAAACTACAGCTTCATTGATGAATAATGAACAAAATCATGTTAAATACTTTGTTGAATATCTGAAAAAATTACAAAATGTATCAACTTCTTACTTGTTTTATCCAATCATTCAGTTTATTTTACATTAAGGCTGTTTATTTTTTTGTAGATTACGGTACGTCTTGGAGACTCCAGTTAAGGAGTATAAGACAAGTCAGATCAACAATTATACACTAGATACCATAATTACTATATCACTTAGTTGAGGCGAGGCTTAATTTTGATGTGAAAGGAAATCTTGTACACAATAAAAAGCTTTATCAACTAAAATTTTTTTCAATTGTTTTTTAAATATTTCTATATTTTCTAGACTCATTAAAAACTGCGGTAGCTTGTGGAGTTTCCTACAATTATAACTAGGTTTTTGTTTGAATAAGCTACTATTGTAACTTACCAAGTGATAACCTCCTCGGCTTCTTGTATTATAATCGTGTACGTCAAGATTTTGGTTAATATCATTCGTTTTTACATATAAAGTAGCTTCATACACACATAAGCAGGGTACAGTCAGGAGACCAAGTCTCTTGAACAACGGCCTACATGAATCTAATCTATTTACTTTTTCTATACAGCTAAACGCTTTCTTTGGGATCTTAACACCCTATCAAGGTTTTGTTTTGATGAATTACCCCATACTAAGATAGCATACCTGACATGTGACAGAGCAATAGCCCATGGTAAGCTGTAAGAAGCAATTTTTTGTCATTCAATCTAGCGAGCTGTCGCAGGACAAATACCCCAGATGAAATTTTACAACATATTTTCTCAATGTATAGAGCCTAGGTCAATTGTCTATCCAACAATATTCCTAGAAATGCAATGTTTTCTTCCTGGTCTAGTTGTATATCGTTTACATACACGTTTATAGCCCTATCTTCATTTGAATTATATTTGTTTTTGAATTGAAGATATTGGCATTTTTTACTATTTTTTGTTAATTTCAACTGAAGAATTGGACAATGGACTGCACACCTACATGGGCACATAACTTGAGTGAAAGAATAAACCTGGTCATACTTGGAAGCCATTTCAGAATGTACTATGCTATTTACAAATAGCAGACGAATGAAGAGACAAAGCAGATGCTTTTATTTTTCGGCCCATGTGAGCTCTCTGGTTACTGGTTCACAGTCCGTGGATCGACCTTTTTGTACGGTGCATGAAACCTGCACCGGTGCAGGCCAGACTGGAAACAGCTGCTGGTCAACAAACTGTCAAAAGCTCCCAAGGGATGTGGAACTCATGCCTCGGTGCACCAGTTCATGCTACCGGTGCACCGAAAATGCTCCCAGAACGTTCACATTGGCGGTTGAAATCCATTTATCACTTTTTTAATTCAAACGTCCCATAGCAAAGTATGGGATGGTCACTCTGAACTCAATTCCGTTTCTCATTTCTATTTACTTTTTTAAAATTTATATTGAATTTCAGCAATTTTTATTATGGTTTACATACAGGAAACTCATAGATCAGCTGTTACATGATAAGTCACCATGATGCTGATGTAGATGAAACTCCAATATGTCACAAGCCAAAGCAACAGATTAGTTCTGTATCAACTGAAAACACAACTTATTTGTGCACTTTTCTTTTCAAACAGCTGAACTGTGTGGCTCGCTCGCAACACTGCAATTTCACTCGCCCTTCCCAACTTCGTATTTTTGTGATGGCTAGCCTAAATTATTTACCAGAAAACCCCAAACTGGATTCCTGGGCAAGACTCGGAAAAGTGCTAGTATTACATTTACATATTACTTACTCTATTTACATAATACATATTAATATACATACTTTTGCAGTACTGCCATTTGATTATCCTCAGGATCTAATATTTTTATTGTTCCCTCTGTAAAAAAACAGAAAAGTTTTTAAATCAAACTAAAAAGCTTCATTGTTGAGCAAGAAGAATGGAAATACAGAGCAAACTTGATTTGAAAATAAATGATTCAACGTAAGCATGTGAATGGAAATGTCCACTAGATCAACAAGAAAACTGCCTGGCTCCACTAACAAAAGTGGAACGCGTATGCTGATAAAAATTATTATCTATTTATTAGTTATTCATTCACTCATCCATCCACTCGTTTATTGACATCTGTGATGTTTTCATGGTGAAATACTAGATGAACAATCTAATATCGAAACTGACACTGGATTTCTTTTTAAATCATGATTTTCACCCACTCATACTGGTGATACTGGAGGGATGCATTTGACTTCTAAATAGCAGCACCATAGGCCTGCCGCCAAGGGTCATGTTTTGTTGAGTTAGAATGAGCGGAAGATGTAATTAAAACATCACTACGTTGATGACATATTATACTCTACAATGGAAACCAAAAACAGTGTGAACAACTCCTAACACAATTGAACAAAACCCATAAAAACTTACAATTCACAGCAGAATATGAAACAGACTACACCTTAAACTTCTTAGACCTCACTATCAAAAAACTAAATAACATGCACAAATTCAAAATCTACAGAAAAACCAACTCTCACAGACACACTCATTTACAACTCATCCAACCATCCACAAACTTGCTGCTTTTAACTCCATAATCCATAGAATCTAAAATGTTCCACTATGACAAGCTGACCACCAAGAAGAAATCAATATAATCAAATATTTAGCACAACAAAACGGATACAACATCAATGTAGTAGACAAAATCCTGAATAAAATGGAAAATAAAAATGCAGAACCTGCAAACCAAAACAGATTTGTCACACAGAATAGCTCACATCTTCCAAAAATCCGTATTTAACACAGCATTCAGAACAACAAGCAGCCTGAAACACCAGCTTCATCAAAAAACAGCTCACCTAAAACAAACAGCACAATTCACAAATTCAACAAACCAGGAATATATAAGCTCAAATGCAACACATGCACCAAATACTACATAGAACAAACTGACATAATGAATAATAAGACGAAATTGTCACAATCACATATATTAAAACTGTGAGGAACTAGTTTCGGTTGTTACACCATTATCAATCTCAATCATACTAAAACTAAAGTACAGAGAAGCTTAATATATACTGAATTAAGCTTCTCTGTACTTTAGTTTTAGTATGAGATTGATAATCGTGTAACAACCGAAACTAGTTTTTCAAAGTTTTAATATATGTGGTTGTGACAGTTTCGTCTAATTATTCATTATGGATACCTTCCACAATATCACCTTTGCCACTACAAAGAAAAAAAAAACAAACAGGCAGATCATTCAACACAAGACACAAAGAACACATCAAAGCACTACATTCTAATTGTGACTCAACATTTTCAGATCACTTAATCAACACTGGACACTCACACAATAACATCTAAACTGTTTTAGAAATTCTACACACATTCCAAAAAAGCCACAAACTAAATACACTGGAGCAATATGAAATATTTAAACACCGTAAACAAGATAGAACCAACTTACTCTACGACCAATCACAATTCAAATCCAACGCAATTTTTAACTACATAATGGCCGGATACCTCAACAAAGCATGACACTCGGCGGCAGGCAAATGAAGCTTCTTTTCTGAAGTGAAATGCATCTCTCAAGCATCTCCAATATAAGTGAGTAAAACAATGTAAAGTGAAATACAGTGTCAGTTTTAATATTAGATTGGTCATGTTTTGTTGAGTTAGGATGAGTGGCCAATATGTAATTGAAAATTGCATTGGATTTGAATTGTGCTTGGTCACTGAGTAAGTTGGTTCCGTCATTTTTTTTCAATTGCTGATGATGCCCACATGAGTCCGAGACTTGCGCGTGGGTAATGAGGTGAATGATAGCACATAGATGCCACACAGATGAGCGGGTTTTGAACTCATGTCCGCTGAAGCGACAGTAAGCTGAAGCTGCGATGCCTCAACCAACTGTGCTTGTTTATGGTGTTTGAATATTGTTCCAGTGTATTTAGTTTGTGGCTTTTTTGGAATGTGTGTAGAATTTCTAAGTCAGTTTGGATGTTATTGTGGGAGTGTCCAGTGTTGATTGAGTGATCTGCAAATGTTGAGTCACAGTTGGAATGTAGTGCTTTGATGTGTTCTTTGTATCTTGTATTGAATGATCTGCTTGTTTGTCCTGTGTAGTATTTGGGGCATGTGTTGCATTTGAGCTTATAAATTCCTGGTTTGCTAAATTTTTGAATCGTACTGTTTGTTAGGTGAGATGTTTTCTGTTGGAGCTGGTGTTTCAGGTTATTTTGAATGTTGTGTTAAATCCGGATTTTTAGAAGATGTGAGTTATTTTGTGTCATTTTTTTTGTTAAAATGTGACAAATGATTTTGGCAAATCTGTTTAGGTTTGCGGTTTTGATTTTTTGCATTTCATTTTATTCAGGATTCTGTCTATACGATTTGTGTTGTGCCTAGAATTTAATTGTTACAATTGTGGTAAGCTTGTAATAGTGGAACATTTATGAATCAAATTCCTGGATTTCTTGTTCCATGACGAACTGCGTTGTTAATATTAACTTTTCAAGTGAATTCAACGACTTGCAGTCAAATTTTTATTAAAATAAGTAGTATTTCACTTACTTCTGTAGGCCGAATGTTTTCGAGTTGTTAAAGCCCATCTTCAAGGCCTTGAAGATGGGTTTTAACAACTCGAAAACGTTCGGCCTACAGAAGTAAGTGAAATACTACTTATTTTAATAAAAATTTGACTGCAAGTCGTTGAATTCACTTGAAAAGTTAATATTTATGAATCTATGGATCATGGAGTTAAAAGCAGCAAGTTTATGTTGATGTGAATGGTTGGATAAGTTGTGAATTCATGTATCTGTGAGAGATGGTTTCCTGCAGATTTTGAATTTGTGCATGTTATTTTGTGTGTCATTTCATTTATTAAATCTCTCATTTTTCTCAACAGAAATACAAGCTTTTGTACAAGACCGCTACGCTGAGTAATTCATTTCAAAGAAAGTTTTCTCAAAGTGACCAGAGTACCTATATTTACATCTATAAATAATTATTATTAGTGAATATGAATTATCTTATTATATTAATGTTAATTTATAAGTAGGGAGAGGCATTTATTGCCGAACAGCTGAACATCCAAACAACATGTCGTAAGCAATGCAACTGCGTGTTTGTGATTTGTTTAAGGTAATAATTCTATTTTCTATATAGAAATAGTCAAACACCGAGTTTTCAAATAAATAAAACGGCTTTGTTCGTGTATCTTGTATCTGGAGAGCTTCCTTTTTCTTGTCATCCTGAGGTGAGAGCTCATGTCTCGCATCACGAACTTTCACGCTTGAGTGTACCTCAAGGTCTGTTCATATTCTATTATATTATTTAATTATTTTTTAACTAGCATTTTACCCGGTCTTGCCCAGGAATCCAGTTTGGTAGATTGGTCACAAAATTACGGAATTGGGAAGGGTGAGTGAAATTGCAGTTTTGCTAGCATACAGCTCAGGTGTTTGATCAGAGAAGTGCACAAAAATATGCTTTCTTTTTTACAGTGTGTAATTAGCAGCTGAAAAATTGATAAAGAACTAATCTGTTGCTATGGCATGTGACATGTTGGCATATGATTTATATCAGCATAATAGTGATGTATCATGTATCAGCTGCTCTATGAGTTTTGTGAATCTAACTCGTTATACAAAAATGCTGAAATTCAAAAAATTGATTTTGAAAAAGGTGAATAGAAGATGAGAAATCGGGCTTTGATGTGCAATGAATTGAGCTAAGAGGAAACTTTGTGCCAAATTTAATGTTCCACATTGTTGCCATTTTTGTGAAATCCATAAGAATGACATATACATCCCTATTCTCTCTTATTACATGTGTAGAAACAGCCAAATAGAGTTTTCAAATTAATGAAATAAATTGCATACAATTATTTTTCTTGTTTGTGTATCTTGTCTCTGGAGAGCTTCCTTTTTTTGCATGGACAGGTGAGAGCTTATGTCTTACCTCACAAACCTTACAGCTCTATTACATTCTATTACATTATTAAACTATTATTTAGATGTATAGTTATGTTGTGTATCATACAATATGTACAGTACGATCAAGAAAACAGGATAGCCATCTTGTTTTATTATGATGTACTTTGAGAACAACTTTCTGATACTCACCATATTTGGTCATAGGGTTTTCATGAGCCGATGCATTGTAGTATCTGACTGTTTTGATTCGGACTCCTGATTTTCTCATCAGCTTCACTTTCCTCAGCTCGATCACTTCGTCATGAACTATAATATTTCCAATTTCTATCTGGCTGACAAACTCATTCACTATTCTCAGTAATTGGTCTTCCTACAAAAATAATGTATGTTATAAGATTTAGATCAGACATCAGAATTTACTTGAAAAGTTAAAACTACTCAGGCTGACAAAGCTTCTTTTCAGAAGTGAAATGCATTCCTCAAGCATCTACAATATATGTGAGTAAAACATTATATTAAAGTGAAATACAGTGTCAGTTTTAATACTAGATCTTTCTGAAACATGAAAACTACATTAGACAAAGCTCTAAAACTGTCCAATAGTCCAAAGAAAGAGAATATACTTTTTAATTTTGTTCGAGATTTTAGAGCCAAAAATGTAGAAGTTGAGTTAATTCAATCACATGCTCTTAAATACACATTTGAAATCCAGTTTGATTTTGAAATGTATAATAAATATCATGTGATGCGACTTTTGCATAACATTTGTATGGCACACTGTTTTGAAAGAATCCTGAGTTTTAATTGGTCTAGAGCAGTGGTTCCCAAACGTTTCTGGCCCGTCGCTCCCTCGCAAGAAATGACTAACTCCCATCGCCCCCTTCATTTTCCCATTTCTATACCCATCGTTATTCCCATTTCTTATCCAAATTTTACTTGTATGATGTGATTAATTGATGTTAATTAATCAAATATGAATGTAGTGAATTGAGTAAGTTTGTGACTTGAATCAAATACTTTGTGACTTTGTTTTTAATGAGTATACAAATACTGTAATAGAAAACGATTGTTTTTATTCATCCCTGTTATTTCTTATTTACTCTCTGTACAAATGCTAATTCAACTTATAGGAATAATTGTTTAGTAGAAATTAAAAATCACAGATTGACGTAACGGCTGTTTCGCCTGGGTTGACAAGCATTATCAGACTGAATTGGGACACTGACACAAGGTTTGATTTGAGGGTTCATCACGTCAATATGTGATTTCTCATTTCTACTTGAAAGCTATTCTTATATGTTAAATATTGTGAAGTAGAAACAATACAGATCTTCAACATTGAAGTGTTAATTGTTGATTAATTTTTTTCAGTTATTGCAAAAGAATAAGTTGTTTTTCAATTAAAGAGATACACAAGTGAAATTTATTGTCTTTTTTCTGTAGCTTAAGTTCAAAGAATTTGAAAACTCATTTATTTAATGACTGCCTTGGGCTTGATGGATTTCAGCTAAAGTTTAAATGTCCAGCCTAATATTGGTCAGGTTCAATCGAAGGTTCCCTTTAAGGCAAATTTCCAACCTATTTCTTTGTTTTGTGAGGAGCTGAACAACAACTGACTCCTTCAACCAAATATGTTGACGGGAAAGGGATGAGTAGCAGCTCAACCTTTTTCCACAGTAGAAGATAAGTTTCCATTAGTTCCACTCTAGCTGACTCCATTCTGCTTGAAGATGATTTTTGCGTCAAAGTCGTACTTTAGATCAAGAAACTTCGTCTGTAAAACGTTATCAAGCTTATCTGCAGCGTCATAAGAAAATGGACCTATATTCCAATCTGGAATTTCCAACTCAATCAAACCATGGAACCATGATTGCATATCACGTTTCAATTGTTCAAGGTGATCAGTGAAAATAACGATTTTATCAGTAAATTTAGAAATCTGGATATCCTCCATTGAAGACTTTTGAAGGGTAGGAAAGTGGGCTAACTCTTCATGACCAATTTTTGTCTTCATAATGTTCAACTTCGCGATAGTATATTGACCATATTACACACACATTTTACAGACCATTACAGTACAGGACTTAACAGTATGTTTTCCAACTGACAGGACGCTTGCTACATTCAGCTCTCCAGTCCATCTACACGTTGAACGTTCACTGTTGCACTACAACCTTAGTCAGATAAATTGGGATAACATAACGAATAACCAGAATGTAAATTCTTGCTCAGCCGACTTTTGTCAAGTAATTGTAGTGGCAACAAACAATTCTAAAAAGCCATTAAGAGAATCGACAACAAGAGTGGAAAAACTAAAACCTTGGATCACAAATGATCTAATTAAATTAGTCCGCAAAAGAGATAGAATTAGTAAAAAATTTAAAAGACAACCCTTTAATGAAGAATTTAAAACTTACTATCGTAATTTCAGACATAATGTTACTAATGCTTTAAAAACAACAAAACGTATCTACTATAGATGGAAATTGGACCAATTTCAAAACAACCCAAAAATGTTTTGGCGAATTATTAATGAGCTAGTGGGAAGAAATATAGCAAAACAAAATGTTCCAACAAATAAATTCCTAACAAGCATACCGAATAACCCTAACTGTTTGCAAAGAAGTGGCAAATGATTTCAATGTATTTTTTTCTGCTGTTGGACAGAACTTAGCCAGTTTGATTGACTCAGGTGGTGCTTTAATAGTGGATGACTTTGACTATGCTTTGAACACTCAATTCACCTTACATATGGTAACTGAACTCGATGTTCTTAGGCATGTTAAGGCTTTACATGGTGGGTCTGCCCCTGGTGTCAATGGCATTTTGGCCTCCTTACTGGAGGATAACATATTTGTCTTTCTCAAACCTTTTCTTCGCCTCATTAATCTGAGTCTTCCTGCATATTTTTAAAATTGCCAAAGTGTTACCTTTAAATAAATCTGACAGCTCCACTGATGAAAATAATATCAGGACTATTTCTCTTTCAAGTGTGTTTTCTAAGGTGTTCGAGAGAATTGTTAAGGAACAGCTAGCCACTTATCTATCTCTTAATCATGTACTGGCGGATTGTCAATATGGATTTAGAAATGACAGCAATTTTTCAGATGTGCTGTTTGATGTGAACAAAGAGCTTCATTTTTCACTGTCCAATAGCATGAGACCCATTCTAATTTTCCTTGACCTGAAAAAAGCCTTTGATAGTACCAAAGAAAACTACTAGAAAAGTTAGCGGCATTAGGTGTAACTGGAAACGCCCTCTCTTGGTTTACCAGCTATTCAACAGGTAGAAAGCAATGTGTTTCAGTCTGTGGAGTGAATGGAGGCGAGCTTCCTGTGGATTTTGGAGTGGTGCAAGGAAGTACCCTAGGACCATTACTATTCCTTATATATATCAATAATATATCTAGACTAAATTTACATGGAAAGCTCTTTCTTTTTGCGGATGACACTCTGGTTTTTATGGAGGGGAGGACATGGGAGGAAACAAGAGATAAAGCAATATAAGACTTGAAATTGATTAAAATGTGGTTAGATCAAAATATTCTCTCACTGAACATCTCGAAGACTAAGTTCATGCCTATTCATCTGTCCAACATTTCAGATTTTAACTTACAACCATCAATTATTCACAAATGTAGGGATGATCAGAATAACACTTGCCCTTGCAGTGAAACAATAGAGAGAGTCACTTATTATAAGTATTTGGGGGTTGTATTTGATTCACAAGTGAGTTGGATGGAGCAGCTAACGCTTTGATAAATAGATTAAGAAAATCGTTTCAAATAATATATTAAAATATAAAAAATAATATATTAAAATCATTTCAAAATTTGCTTTTAGATGTCTAAGTGAAATTTTAAATTATAATGAAATAAGACAAGTTTACCATGCCTTTGTTCAATCTCTGTTATCGTATGGTATTCTTGCCTGGGGTGCAGCCTATCACGTGCACATCAACAGACTACAGATTGTTCAAAAATCAATTTTAAAACCAGGCTTGAGGAAAAATAGAAGATATCCTTCAGTCCTACTATTTAGCGAATCCAGAGTGTTGTATTAAAGGAAATTATTTATAAGGGATTTGTTAACACATATTTATAAAAACTCCAACTCAATTTTTATGCCAATTTCACACTCCTATCACACAAGATATTCAACAACTGCATGGTTAAGCTTAATGAGATCCTATCCAACCAATCTTTTATTTTTAGGATATTCTGTTCAGCAATTAAATGTACCTCGTTCCAAGATTCACCTGAGAAAATTACCGCTGTGTCATCAGCAAAGATATTATTGTAGAATTAGTTAGTTCCAAATTTAAAATGTTATTTAGATATAGAATGAAAAGGATTGGAGAAAGAGCAGTCCCTTGAGGTAGACCATAGGATGTTAGTTTAGAGGTGTTTGTGTCACCATTGATTGTTAAGTATTGAGTTCTATTCTGAAAGTAGCTCTTTATAAGGTTAAGGAAAACTCCTATAAAGCCTCAAGTTTTATGAAAAGGATTCATGAGGGATTGTGTCAAAAGTTTTCCACATATCTAAGAATACAGCAAGAGCTTTTTACTAGAATTGAGATTCTGAGAAATAGCATTTGTGAATTTTATCAAGACATCTTCAGTACTCTTCTTGTTTTGAAAACCAAACTGGTTGCTATTTACGACTTCATGTTTGTTTAAAAATAATATTAGCCTTTTCTTTTTTAACTTTACCATGATTTTCGCTAGGTTGCTTATAAGACTGATTGGTCTATAGTTACTCAGATTGGAATGATCACCTTGTTTAAACAGAGGTTTTATTTTAGCAGATTTAAAATGTTTAGGAAAATATCCTCGTTCAAAACATAAATTGAAAATTATAGCAAGTGGTTTCGAAATTGTATGAACTATGCGTTTTAGTATTTTATTCTTTAGGTTGTCCATTCCTGGGCTGCAATTGTTCTTCAGTTCCTTGATTCTTGCTTCAACTTCGAGGGAAGAGGTAGGTCTCATAAAAAATAATTAGCAATTGCGTTTGAATATTATCATTAAGCGTAACGTTTCTCAAGTTATTGTTAACATTTGGGGCCTGTATTTTACCAACATTGTAAAAAAAAATCATTTAATTTACTTGCACTAATTCCAATGTTTGTACTCTCCTCTCTGCTATCACCAATAGCATCATTAGAGTTTCTTACTATTATTATTATTACACTCTTCAATTTTTGTTTTATAATATATTTCCTTATTTCTATTTATAATTCTATTTAGTGGTTTCAATATGTTCTATAATTATTTCTGAAATCTATATTAGTAGGATCTCTTTTTAAGCTACCATGCATTTTGTCATGTATAATGATCGATCGTATTATTCCTTCAGTTATCCAAGGTTCAAGGGGGCAGTGGTTTCATGGAATTTTCTTTTCAGTTTTATAAACTTCTATTAAATTTGTTAATTGATCTACTAATTTATCAACAAGTGTATCTATATTATCATTAGCTCTGAACTTGATATCCCAGTTTTCATATTCTAATTGATTTAATAATAAGTTATAATTAGAGTTTTTGTACTATGTCGGTTTCTACTTGCAGTATGTTCAGGACTACAGTTAATACCCAAATGGAGTGATACTGAATAATGATCAGTTATAGTTGTTTTCAAAATATTACTAATTAGATAATCAAAATTGTTGTTGACATTTTTGAAAAACATATGATCTTGACATGTTTTAGATGTGTCTGTGACTCTATTACTCCCATTTATATAAGATTTGTAGCCTTTGCTTTGAAGAATATTCAAGTATTCCTATACTGGAATAATCGTTGATTGAATATTAATATTTATATCATCAGTAATACAAAAACTTATTTCATTTGGAACTCTGCCAATGTACTCGCTCAAGCTATTTATGAATGTTTCAATGTTATGATTACTTGGAGATCTGTAGGTACCAATAATTTAAAAAGTTCTACCATTAGATAAAGCCAAATCAATACACAAGGAATTTGCTTCAGAAATTTCACAGGAAATTACATTAAAGTTGATATTGTTTCTGCTATATAAATAAGCCATCACATTTATTCAGCTTGGAGTATTTATTGATTTCAGTAAACCCAAGAATATGGTAAAGGAAAGGCATATTTTCAGTTAGCTATGTTTCAGTTAAGACGATTATATGGATATCTGTTTTGAAATTAACAACATAAAAACTAATTAAAGTTAGCATGGATACTGCGAATGTTAGCAGAGAGAATATTTATTAAGTCAACATTTTTACCATCAATGTGAGGAGTATAACTTAAATAATCATCAATAGCAGGAGTTAAATGTTCGACTTACAATTTCTCAAGTAATTCATTAGTGTCAGACATCATTCAAAAACTTTAGATACTTGCAAATTCTCTCTCTGTTCCACTTTTCTAGATCTTTGTGGTCAGTTGAATTTAGCTTATCGATCAGTTTTAACTTTCCTATTCCAGTCGTTGCCCTCATTGTTATTGAAATGTGATTACTGTTTACTGAGTGTAATATTAGTGGATAGTTTTGCATAGCAATTTTTTGTTGAGTCAACCTAATATAATAATTCATTTTGGATGAATGAATTGCCCTCAATTTAAGATAGTACTTTCTAATGGCCATTATATCCGTTCTATCTATCAACGTTTGAATTGTTATATGTGGACAGCTTGTATTGTTCACTTTAGGTTTATGCTCCTTTTTCTGTTTTTTGCAATTCACACATGTAGGTTCGGGCAGGTTTTAAAATCATGGCCCTCCAGAGCGTAATTGCCACAAATTATTGATTTTACTGTACAAAATTTGGAAGCATGACCTATACCCTGACATTTGAAACAACGAGAGATTGCAACATAGTCTTCACTTGACAAGAGGTCCAATCTACATAAATACATTACACGGCTGTAAACTTTTATGGGTTCTCTCATATTCATGTTCCTGCGCTCGGCTGTCGCCACGTGCATGAACTATCACTATCATATGCTTGACCAGTAAAACAGTTCTTCCCAGCCTAGTAATGTAATATACTATTTCCTACAGTTACCCAAAAAATTGCTTATTTTTGCACTAACTGTAGCATGCCAAATAGTCTATTTCTGCACCAGTGCGGGAAAGTAAATTCCAGTGCACAAATATACTTATCCACACTCCAGATTTGCAACCTAACAACACAAAATAGTGAGCATGTAATACTCAGGTTCCCTATTTTGCATTGAAAAATAGGTTGGCTACCCTGCTTCTGCCACGCAAAACCGAGCTCACAGTCAGCTGCAGTTGTTGTCAAAATCGATTTGATTTAAAGATTGTTATGTGAGCAATTGTGAGGTTATGTATGTCCTGTTTTGTTCTGTTTAAATTACTTTATACATTACTGTAGAAAAAATATAATGTGTAATTCGAGCGCAAAGTATTGATTCTGTACTCAAAAAAGTTTTTCATTCGCCTTTGGCTCATGAAAAAAAATGTTTTTCTCGGTGCAGAAATCTCCCAATTTTCGCTCTAGTTACACAAATAGCTATTCTTCTGACACTAGTTCGACAAGGCACGGTATTGAAAACACTTTCTAATCTCTCATGTCTAATATATAATGTTGATAAATAATAACTCTATTCTATGCTTACATTCGTTGCTTTGCACACCCAAATCTCGTCTTTGATTGGTGTGAAGTAGTCTAAATAGTTCTCCTTTGTTACAATAACGTCTTTTCCCTCAATTGTCAGCTTAGTAACTGGCCTGAGAGTGAAAGGAAATGGATTTGCTCCTTGATATTTTCGGCAGCTTTGAAGACAGAGTAAAACAATTACAATTTGTTTTCTTTCTGGTGAAATAAATTTAAATAAAAAATTAAAATTGTTGGTGAATTCACTAACAACTAGATTAAATTACAAAAAGTTACTTTTACAGCTTACCATGGGCTCATAATGTCAAATATTAGGTAATCTATCTTAGTAAGAGGTAGCTCATGAAAACAAAACCTTGATAGGGTGTTTAAAAGATCCAACAGAAAGCTATTCGGTGCATAAGGAGTAAATAGATTAGATTCATGTAGGCCGTTATTCAAGAGACTTGGTCTCCTAGCTGTAACCTGCTTATATGTGTATGAAGCTTCTTCATATGTAAAAAAGAGTGATATTAAACAAACTCTTGACAAACACGATCATAATGCAAGAAGCCGAGGAGATTATTACTTGGCGAGACACAATAGTAGCTTATTTAAACAAAAACATAGTTATATTAGTAGGAAACTCTTAAACAACACGACGCAGTTTTTCCAGAGTCATGAAAACAGAAATATGTCAAAAAATTAATTGAAAAAATATTTAGTTGTAGCTTTTTGTAGTGTACAAGAGTTCCTTTCAAATGAAAATTCCGCCTCACCTCAACTATAATTGATATTATGGCAACTAGTTAACTAGAGTGTACAAGACGTAATCTAAAGGAAAAAAACAACAATTGACTATAGGTCTATGAAAAACCTCAAACTAAAATTTTCAAAGCTGTGGATCATAATGACCATAATTATGTAATATGTATGCTGGTTTCTTTATTCATTGCCCAAACGAAGAGAGCTATCTGTTTCAAGTAATTTTTAATTTGTTTGTCTCTCTGATATTTGTTTGATTCATTGTTTGTTTGTTTAGTTGTAACACATTTATGGTCAAACGCATGGACCAAATTCTTTGAAATTTTGCATTGATGGTCCATTTAAGAATGTGCAGCAATGTTTGTGTGAGGATTTTCAAATTCACATTTGAATTCTTTATTGCCTCCAATACATCTACAAAATTCACAAATTTTTGAAATTCAAAGGATATTTAAAAATAAATTCAAATTCATTGAACAAGCCCAGAAACAATAACATTATAATATCTTAAATTATCCTTAGTAACAATGATGATTATTTCATCAGCTTAGAGTAAATGCGTATGGCTTTTAATGGTGAGGAGACCCTGACAGGTAGTTTTTACGTAGCCGCTTAAGCCATGTTATTGTTTACATAGTGGACCTATAATTTAAGGTGGGTTCCCAACCACCAGGAAGTGATTTTACAGCAGAGAACAAAGTATTTTTGCTGGCTAATTCAATCGGCCACGCTTATCGAGAGAGCCCAGCAGAGCGATGCTTATCTAATCTGATTGAACAAATACCTGCTAAGGCCCATGGCTATCACTTTTCTTATCTCCTCATAGTTACAATGTTATATCCTTGACAGCAAAAATAATTATTATCCCAATCCGAAATTTCTCTTGCACAAAAACCTAGCACAAAAGAACGGCTACAAACACGACCTAATTGACAAACTCAATCATGAAATAACAACCAAAAAACAAAATACTGTTATGGGTTCTATCTCTAAAATAACGCTGGCAACACTTAAATTTATCACTCGCACTTTATGAACACGAATAAAATTATCCTCAACTCACACGGTTCAGTTATTTCTTACACAAAATAAAGAAATCAAGAACAGATAAATCGATATTGTTCAACCAATAAAGAGTTTGCAATATTACTGTACAAAAATCAATCACTAAATGTCAAAAGGCCGATCTAATATTAAATGATAACTTTTCAATAATTCAAGGAGAAGCGTCTAATACATAACATTTGAATTTCTACACGCACTAACAAGTCACTATATAAACTGTCAAGTAAGCCTGAATAATAATCTGTCACAAAATACTGCGATTAACACTACAGACAACAAAAGTTCATTATCACAGTTTGTAATAGCGCCAACGGGATTGCACTGTCTGTATTAACGGAAACGGGAACTGTCACTATTGTCACTTATCGCATTAAAGATCGAATTACAACTGAACTGAACTTTTACCTACGCGCTCGCCTTAAATAGGTTTTTCAAAAATCCAGAAAGACGGAGATTTCTCTATTGAATTCTAAATAAACAGATAAGGACTCTCGCATTTTCCACAATATTTGATAAGATTACATTCTACAAAGTTCTAAGTAAATATCATAAAAGTGTCAGAAGAAGAGTAATTAATTGCTTAGACCAGAAGACTTGTTGACACAAGCAGATAACACCAAGAACTGTTACTTCTTTCCGTGTTCACAACAATACCTATACCACCGACAAAAATACATCACAATGACCTACATTAATTAACAATCAAACAGACTTGCAAAAATCTTCAAAAACTCGGGCCACACCATCGCATTCAGAACAAAAAACAAAATAAAGAATGCACTTGCACCCAAAACCACACTGAACATTAACAATTACGATATCCCAGGCATCTAAAAACTGAACTGCTCTGAGTGTAACAAATTTTACATAGGACAAACAGGCCGCGCATTCATACAATAATACAAAGATAATCTACAAGCATTAAATACAAAACCCCAATTTATCTTCGCCGACCACAACATTCAAACTGGACACACTTTTTCTGACATCTACCAACCTACACATTCTACATATAAAATCTTAAGGACACGAACTCAGCACCTTGGAACAATTTGAAATTTACAAACACACCACACTCAATAAACAAAACATCCTCAATGAACAATTAAATTTTAAATCACACAAACTTTTTGACCACATTATACAAAAACCACAATTCTTCTAACCAACAAACCAACATCGCCGATCTAGGATGCCTTGAAGATGAGTTTCCATAACTCGTAAACTTTCGGCCAAGTGTAAGTACAATTATTATTTATTCAAAATTTAAATTTGACTGCATGATTTTAAATTCACAATAAAAAGTTAATATTAACTTCGCAGATCGTTTTGGAACAAGAAATCCAAGCGAATTATATTTTGTTTGAAAATGTGTATTAACCAAGTAACGGGGTGACTTGAAATTAGTTTTTTATCTGCTGGATAGGCAAGAATGGGCCAGAGGAAAAAAGAGTAATGGTCGATGCACACACATCAGTCACGGCGCGTCTCAGCTCCGAGCAGTCCGTCTCGTGACAGTCATAAAATATATACTTATCTGAGTTTCCGGTTATGCTGTCTACACTCGTCCGGCGCCGACCCGTCAAATGACTGATTTTTACCGTGACTGAACTGAGACGGAACTGTGACTGTGACGCGCCGTAACTGATGTGTGTGAATCGACCTTGAAAGGAGAAAGTGCATAGTTTGTTTTTGGGGAGACATAAGTTGACCGTTCATGTTTCGCAAATTGTGCGTTATTGACAAGAATTAATAGTGAGTTCACTAAAGTTCATTGGAATTGAGAAGAAAAATAAATTGAAACAACGAGATACGACTTTGCACTCCTTGCTTCAATTTATAAGTTCCTACATCATAATGAGTGGCCGTGAAACTCACGCCTAGCCGAAGCAAACCTGGATTTAAAAAAAAAATAGAAAAAAAACTGTAAGTATTGAATTCTAGCATGGCGCCCAAAGATAAAAAAATTTCCTTGAGATCGTAATAATATGTATATATAGATATATGTGTGTGGCACTTACCCAAGTTCACTGCTACCAGTATAAACTCTATTTATACGTTCTCCCACAATCAGGGTTGAGTCAGTTTTGCTGATCTTTTGGTATTCGAAAGTCTTATCTTGGAAAATGACTTCTTTGAATGAATCAGCCGCCACCTCAGTTCGCGGGATAATTCTTAGATTTGATTGCAAACTGTCAAAACAAAATGGAGGTGGATGAGAGTATAGAGAATAATTTAATATATAAACGCCTCGGAAGAGGGCAACCTTCTGGTACAATATAAATACACTATCACTTCCGTTTATCAATGGAAATTGATACTTGTTCAGAAGAAGGAGAACAAAAAGAAGAAGACAAAGAAGAAGTAGACTAAGAAGAAAAAGTATGAGAGAAAATATACTACAGTATTGAACACAAACTACAAACATTGAATTAGATAATTTAGAACACATTCTAGGAATCCAGATTCAATTAGATCGGGCAACCTGCTAGTTGGATATAATATCAGAATGAATGAAAGTATGTATGAATGAATAGCTGAATGAATGAGAGAATGAATAAATGAATGATGCGACTCACTCAGGAATGAAGAAATCGGGATGAGCTTTGGTCTCTCTAAGCTTGAACAAACCATCTAAAAAACAAAACAAATAAATATTTAGTTAAAAAAAAGCTGAATGAATCTACCTTATGGTAAATTCAAAGGGGACGATCTTACTGTAGTAGATAATGAGGGGTAAACAGAAGAACGCAAAATTTGAGATTTATTGTTACGGGCTCTAATGACTAGAATAAGGCTGGCAACACTAAAGTTCACACTTGCACTTTATTTACACAAATTATTCTATTTACACACACTAATTGTAAGTTCAATGAATAAAGAAAAACAGTTGAACGAATGACAAGCTAATACTTATTTTCAGTAATTATTTACAAGAATTAATAAATAATTAATTATATGCCAATGAATAATAAAATAAACATGAGTCCAATAGACTGTACAATAACGTAGAAAGAAATGATAAACGAACAACTAAACACTTACAAAACACAGTCCAAAACGTTATTTGACAGTCCCAAATAATATCACTTGACACAACGTCTTTAAACTGTTAGTAAACTGCACTTGTCTCTGCATTTTACAATGAAATCAAGCGCTGTTTACTCCAATGGCACTGGATTATCTCACACAAGATCTGTAACACAATCTGTCACGCAAGCTTTGTAAAACTAACTCACTGGTTCATGTGAGCTCCTTTATATAGTTGTCATTCCAAGAACTGGAGGCCACTAGAAGCTTTGAGAATGTCATTGAAGGTCATCGAATATAGTAGAACAATCAGGAAGTCTATAGAACTGAGGAGAAGCTTCGATAGTTCTCAATTGAGTGAGAGAAATGCATATTTGAAGAATAAGCGTGACAAAGACATGTGAAAAGCAAGAGAATGAAGATTCAGATTACAAGTCACATTCGTCTATGGATGGAAACGATCTACGTAGAATAAGTGCATGAACAACTGCTTGTTTTGCATACGTAACAATTCCCATACAGTGAGAGCTAATCAGTGAGTCAATTCCTTGATCCTTTTCAATAACATAATCTCACAATTTTTACCAAAACTAGTAGCCTAGCTGCTGGACTGTTTAATTTACAATCCTAAAGCAACACATGCTATATGATTAAGGCAACTTTCCAAACATTCCTCTACCAATCTTCCATAAATACCTTCCTGACAAATATACCAAACCAAACGTTTTTACCTACTCTTTACATCAACAATACATTTAAAACCATACCCAATCGTTCAACTCCTCAAAAGTCCACTTTTCCCCAACCTATCCTCAACACTTGACTGTTTATATTCCCATAACAACATATACCATGGGATTGAAACAACTTCAATAACTTCCTTATAACTCCAATATAGTGTGAAAAGGGTGAACCCCTCAGCTCAGGTCAGGGGTGACCGACGAACTTAATTTTAATTTATTTTTTCTTCTTATGAGGTGCCTACTACCTCCTGAAAATTTGGTACCTGTACCTGTAGTTTTTGCTCTAAAGTTTTATGCGTATGGACAGATTTGGACGGAAATAGTCTACGCATAATGTACAAAGAATACAATTGTACTTTGTAGAGTGAGAGCTGAAATTTCGCTACTTTTTGCGTAACACAGAAATAAGTTAGAGAAATAATAGGAGTGAAGAAGAGCTGTCATGGAGTGGATTGGACCCCAGCCTCGGTTCTATTTGTGAAGTACCATTCATTCACTTGTTTTACAAAAATATGCGTTTTATTTGCGGCAAGCTGTACGCAGGGTTTATGGTAGCAGCAATAATAATAAGCGTAAGGCGGAGAGACCCTTACGGGTAGTTGCTCCTCGCTGTTTGAGCTATGTTACTGGAAACATGATGGACCTACATTTTTACATAGGTTCCAAACCCACAGGTAAGTTGTAATAAAGTCTATTACATCAAGTCATTGAAGCACGGTTACCCACGGATGTGACTCAACATCAGTACGGTCATATTTTTTTACCGACATCTATTGGATGTAAGTAAAGTATTGCAATGTTATCTACTGGCGAGAGAAATAATGTTTTCATCAAATATTTTACGTTCAATAGAGATTCGCTTGATTTAACTCAGTTTATCATATTTTTTAATAGTCAGATTTTTACTTCAACCTATTCATAATATTGATCAATTGATTTGCTAAATATTTCATAGTGTATAAGAAATTTCTAATGTTTTTAAAGCTTAAATATTCATTATAAATGCTTGAAGTTGAAACTAAAATTTTTAACTAAAAATGAAACCGACTTTAATGAAATTACACTCAAGAATAAATACTCACGTACTAAAAATTCTAAAATAAAGTACCGGTATTCACTTCAAACTGGAGAAAATTTAATTTAATACAAGAAACCATTTGAAGTCGGCGCCAAATGATTTATGAGTCTATAAAAAATCTATGTAATATTTTAGGAGTTTATGACAATTTGGCGCCGACTTTAAAAGAGGTTACTTATATTGTATGAGAAAATTTCTCAGTTAAAAGTGAATACTTCATTTTCAACTTTTTAGTACGTGAGTATTCAATTTTTGATTATTTATTTCTTCTTTACAAACTAAAGGGCAGCAACATAAATACTCACAATATATGATACAATATAGATATATGGCTATCCATATTGCTTCCATAATACAATGATTAGAAATATGAAGTTATAGTAGGCCAAAGTTAAAAACTAATAAATTACTGTAATAATGAAAAAATGAATTTAGTTATCATTCAATTCTTTTTCTGTTAAGTTTTTTATATTATAATTATTTTTAAATTTGACACCCCAACTCCAAAATCAATAGCGATTTTACTTGGGCTGTGAAGAAGCTATTTTACAAGTCTCGAAAGTCTAGAATCTTCCTTTCAAGAGCTAGAGCACGGACCAGTGGCGGATCCACGGGGGGGGGGGAAGGGGAAACCCCCCCCCCCCAAATACAGAAGAAGAAGAAGAAGAAAAAGAAAAAAGGAGGAAAGGAAGAGGAAGGAAAAGAGAGAGAAGAAGAAGATGGAGAAAACGAAGAAGGAGAAGAAGAAGGGAAAAAAAGAGCACAAGAACTAGATAAAATTTCCTTTGACACATTACGTGGGTTGAAGTGTATGTTAGAAGAATTAGGCCTCTTGTACACGGCACGTTTTCTTAACCGTGCGGTATGTTAGCCGTACGGTTAACAAAACGTGAAAGCTTGTACATGGCACGGCAAAGTTGCCGTTCAAGACAACGGCCAGGGGCCGCTCACCATTAATCCTCATAAGAAAAAGGTTATCCTTACATACTACGTATATAGAAAACTCAAAAAAGAAGAAAAAAGTAAAAGAAGATTTTGGATACATCCAATTTTAGACAAACGGGAGGAGTTTGGTGCATTTCATACACTTGTACAGAATCAACTGAGGGAAGATGAAGACAGGTTTTACAATTATTTTAGAATGCAGAAAACGACTTTCAATAAATTGCTTAGAAAAATATCCCAACAACTAAAACACAAAGATACCAATATGCAACAAAGTATAAGATTGCAGATTGCAGAAAAATTGGCTGTAACTTTGAGGTAAATACAAAATCAAATTGCATACTTTATTTAAACTCATTTATTCATATTAATCATTTAACACAAACTTGAGCCGCTTATTTTTATAAATTTCGATAGTCTTATTCCATGTTTCAGGTCTTTCTTGAATCTGTCACATATAACTAATCATGTAAACTAGGGAATCTGTCACAAAAACGTGAAAACTTCCGGCGCCGTCGACACGCTCACATAGACTGCAATACAACACTGACAAAAATCACACCGTGCGCAGACACGGTTAGCCGAGGGGAAGCACGGCGTACACGGCGAGTTCGCTGTGAAGTTTCGTCACCATTTTATGTCAACATGCTCCCATAGCAATCCACACAACACTGATAGCCGTGCCTTCATACGGCAAATTAACCGTAGATTTTCACGGCGAAAAAACGTGTGTGTACAAGAGGCCTTAATGCCTAGAATCACTTTAAATGTGGTTTTAGAGAGGCAATTTTTTTTCTCGGGGAGTACCCCGAGCCCCCGTTTTGGAATAAAAAGCCATGTATATTGCTTCAATTTATCGTTAGAGGTCTACTACTCCAAATTACAAATTACTATTGTAATTACTATACCGAGAGTCTTACACTCCCAGCAACATCATTGATCATCCCCCCCCCCCTTGACTGACTCTGTAGTTATGACACTGCTTTGTGTGATGTAACGATGTAAATTAAAATTTGTGTTTCGTTATTTTTTATTTTTATACTTTCAAGAAACAAGTACAGTACTTCATAATGCAATTATTTTTCTAATAAATTTCTATTGTTTATTGAAAAATAGTTTTATAGCAGACAGTATAGTCAAGAGTCCAATATTTTTGACTAAGGATTTAGGGTGATCAATGATTGTGACATCTGGGTGAATGTAAAGCAGGGCTAAAAGCGAACAATGGTTGTCCCTGGAAACAAGAACTCTGTCCAAAGATAAGTTTAAAAATATTCCCAGAATTTATATAATCTATTTAAAAAATATATTTTAATTCAATTGATTGCTGTCTTAACCAATAAAATATTTTTTGTAGTTAAGTTCATATTATGAACATTTCAATGTGATATTCCCCCTTGATGTTTATGTGAGATACAAACATTAAATAATTATGGGTTGAACTGAAATTTTTTGCTACATTAATTATTATTCTATTTACACTCAGAAATTATATTCTATTTACACCTATTTACATCCATTAGTTAAAGTTTTGGATTGCTTGGCAGAACGCCAAGACGTGAATGCAAGACATTTCATCATGAATCATTTCGTATTAACATTAAATTTTTTCTTCATCATAGGCAAATAGGTGAACAATTAAATTTGGTTTCAACAAGGCCCTGTCGGGTTCTTAATAATAGCTTGGATACATCTTTAAAGTAGTGTGTGTCTCTGCAACCGACGGTAAGTGACTAGTTTTAAATATGTTCAATGCTTACTATTATTTCCACTCACCATATCTGACAACTGTACCAAAGACATCGATGTATTTGATCTCTCTGATTAAAACCGTATTTTTACCCGTACTCAGTGACTTTGAGAACACCTCTACTCCATCAGTGTAAGTTACAAGTAATACTTCCTTGATGCCTATAGCCTCATTCACTATTCGCAGTAATCCTGTTGTCTGTAAAAAAGAAATCAATCTATATTTATACCATTATAATGGATAGGGTCAGTGGCGTAAATAGAGGGCTAGTCTTAGGGGGGGGGGGGATGACCAATCGTGTAATTAATGGTGAGTGGAAGTAAGCCATAGAATACACCATATAGTACATTATAAAAGATTAGGGAAGGGTTCTCTATATATTCGTGGCTTCAATTTATAGTTTATTCGAAAGGGAAATTTTTGAAAAATAATTCCTTCAAAACCGCATTCTAAGCGATAAGATACAAATCCATCAATTCTAACCAAAATTGAGTTCTTGGATTTATTGTTCCATAACGATATGCGTTGTTAATATTAATAAAAACTTTAAAAAACACTTTGAAGTTGAAATTAATTCACGTTATGGCTGTTTCACTCTGTTGTCAAGAGCATCGTCAGACGACCTACAGTACACTGATTTTAGGGTTATGGATGTTGGAAGAGAGAAGGGGTGGGGAGATGAGTAGGCGGGAGGTTTGAAATTGGAATTATTTTGTCAAAGAGGGTACCGTATGTGAGAAGAAGTTAAGTTGATAATTTAAAATGTTGTCAGGTTGCTGCTTTGCGTGTTTTTAAATCTCATTTTGCTCTAAAACATTGAGTTTCTGGCTTTTGTGAGTGACTTAGTGTGTCTAAATTAGTGTCAATGTCTGTATAACTGTGGCCTGTTGGAATGATGTGTTCAGCAAAAGTGGAATGTGTGTTTGGGTGTGAGATGGCTCACCAAAACTGAATGCCTTACCAAAAAATCACAAAGCAGATATTCCCATCAGACCTCTCATAAATCACACACGAGCACCTGCACACAAATTAGCAAAACTCCTAGATAAAACAATAAGACAGAACATAAAATTCCATCAGCACACAGCAGTCAATCGATTGAACATAATCGATTGGGTTCTGCGCTTGGGCACTTTAAAAGATAGCTATCCCGATTTATACATCCTTGAAAATCATCTGCGAAGAAATTTCAGATTAACAAGCACAGGAGAACAAACTCTTCAATAGACACCAAATAAATTATTAACACCAACAGTCAGCAAAACTGATATATTTTTTCCACCCGAAACAATTACAACGAATTCGGATACTCAGACAGAAACACATAAACAATTCCGGATACTCAAACCGAAACAATAAAAACAAATTCTGATACTCAAACCGAAATGGCAGACCGAAAGAGACCATTCATCACGCCACCAACTTATTCCGCCACACCACACGAAAACATTTATGCATTTTTTAGAAACCTTAATAGGACTGCAAAGGCAAATTCGTGGAGTTCACACGACTATTTACTCTACTTACCGTTTTATCTAAAACTCGAAATCGAGCTCACAAACAGAAAAATGACACATTCGGAAACTATACAATATTATATGGCACACATACAATTTCTGTGTAGGAAAATAAACCCACAAATGGGTGAAGCGCGAAAGGTGAGGTACATAATGCAAGGACTTTTAATATAAACTTAATAAAACAACTTTTAAATGGAAATTAACTCACGTTATGGCGTGACGGCCGTTTCGCTCTGTTGTCTAGAGCATCGTCAGACGATGCTCTAGACAACAGAGTGAAACGGCCGTCACGCCATAACGTGAGTTAATTTCCATTCAAAAGTTGTTTTATTAAGTTTATAATACATATTAGTGGAAACAAGATGGATCTTCAACATCATAAGGACTTTTACCTCACATTCTCGATAAAATTTGCATGTTAACGAATAACACAATGAAACAGCTCGAGGAAAACATTCAAAAATATGAGTTAGCCCAGTTCATGACAGACGATCGGTTAGGGATCACACAGCCTCTCCGCAAAATACCAGAAGCCCAAGACGAAAAAATAAATACCGTAACCTTATGACTACAGCAAACGGAACAAGTCCACTCCTTAAACATGAACGGTTCAGCGACAAGCAATAGTCAACAAAATATACAGAGCCATGGATTTAATGAAAATCAGAAGACAGGGTACTTTAACCAAAATAATAGTCGTAACGTATTAAGCAATCAGAATCCCAGAATGGATCACAGAACTGATAATATAAATCGTAGACAACCAAACAGTTACAATACATACCCAAGACACAATATAACCAAGGTCAAGCCAATAACAGTCACTACCATAAACCAAACTACAAACAATACCCCATAAATGAAAAACAATTTAAAGGAGAAATACGTAATACACCTTGTGAAATATGTCATTATTCGAATCACACAACGAAAGATTGTTTTCATAACGGCCTCACCAACCCAGATGTAAATAAAAAAGTTACATGCGTTATATGCAACAAGCAGGGCCACATCCAGTGCAGATAATTGCTATTTCAATAAATTGAGAACAACAAATTCAAAAAACGCATGAACAGGGCATCCAAAAACACTATCGTAGTTGATGGATATCCGGTAAATAAAAATCAAATACAAGAGGAAAAAACACTATGACATACGCACATGCGGCAGCAAAACAATCCCATCAACCCGTGGACACCCACAAAAAAAAAAATTATTATGCCATCATGCGGTGCCAAAGTGGAACCATGAGGTATTAGAGATAATGAACAATACACACTCAAAAAAAGCGGACAAATCAGATCTTCCAAATCAATCACAAGAACCAATGGAAAATTTAAACAGTAAAAACCCTCAAACAGTAATTAAAACCCAAATTTTTCAACAACCAACACAGTTGGATAAAATAAATATTACTCACATTGTAGAATACATACTGAACAATTATTCAACAATTACTTACTTATTATTTAATAAATTCCAATAACTAATTACTACCACAATGGGTAGGAGAAAATGTAAAAATTAGCCATTTATGGATCTTTTTCATAATATATAAGCACAGCGAGAATAAAATAGGCCTACAAACCGATTCAATTTTGGCCAGTGATAACAAAACGGGACACTTTTACCACTATGGCGACAATACTGGCCCAATTAACAAAGGAATAAGAATATTGGCCGAAAAAATACGCATGCCACCTCCAAAAAATAATACGCCTAGGAGGCCTGACAAAACGATAGACATTCTGCACAACTATAGAACATTTCATGAATATTTTATACTATTACATGAAGTATAGAACACTTGAAGCTTTCTCATCGGCTGATGAGATAGCGAGCTTAAAAAATTCCCAACTCGATACAATACATAAGTATGCACTCGAAAACAAACTGTTGATCACAATAGAACAAAAGCCAGTAATAATTCACAAAATAGAAAATCTAATCCATACAGGACCCTCAATCATATTTGCCTAACAAAGAATCAAGCAGCTCCAAAACCACCGAAAAATGCAATCAGATAGATTCAGCACTCCATATAGAAGCTATGTCAAATAACCAGGACATTATACTATACTTTTTGACACTTTTTACACATTTGACACTGGGTCAAATGTCTCGTTAGCCAGAAAAAACTTGATACAAGCGAGTGACATAATAGAGAATCCTAACATAATTATTCTGTATCCCGCAAATAAAAAAAAAAAATCCTTTTTTTGGAATTGCAGAAGTAAAATTTTCAATACAAGAAAAACAATTCTTACAATAATTATGCTACATAGTACAGGATTTATCAACAGACATTTTATTAGGAAACAAGTTTTTGGAAGAACATAATGTTCTCATCGATTTCTCTTCTAAGAAAATTGTTGTAAATAAAGATCTAACGATTCCCATGCGAACGGATACAGAGAAAAAGCTAAGTCAGTCAAAAAACACAATTTCCGCGGCATATTCAGTCTATACGGAAAACGATATTCGAATACATCCATCCGAATTGTAAAATATGCCGTTGTCATTGTCTGAATTTTAAGCAGAGAAAGATTTTAAATGTTTCAATCCTCAGCATAAAATAATGTACCAAGACAGCGAAGTTTGCTTTCAAATACAAAAAAAAATGCAACGTTTGATCGAATTAGCATTTACAACACCTCGAATAAAACATTACATTTCCCACGTGGACAATCACTAGGCAAATTCAGCGAGATACCTTATGCAGCACAATCTTCGCCTTGTAAAGCTAGAGACACACATGTCCGCACCGAGCTCGCACCGCAAGCGCACCGTATGTTGGCCGAGTGTCGGTGAAGGTTGGTTGGTTGGCTGGTTGTACAGCCGGAGTGCGCCTAACCCCCCAACATCACAGGGGACCTACCTCGCCAGGCCGGTCCTCTGACTGCATGTTAAAAGCGTTTTGTAAATCGCCCATATCTCAAGTTCTAATCAAAATATTTGAACAAAATGATTTCGATGGCTTTCTTATATCATTCTCTACAAGTTATGTCCTATCCCTTTTCATCGTAACTGCCATAATTAGAAAGTTATCTGTACACAAATTGAAATAGTATGATATCTAGGGATTACATACATTTTTATTTTCTTCAATAGACTTTTTATAATAGCATTTAATGGAAAAATGTCTTGCATATAAATTCAAGTACCGTACTTTTTCAAATCTTTGAATTTATGTATAATAATATATACTTGATGATCACAGAACAATAGATTGATGCGTTTAAGAGCAGAAATATTTATTGGTAATGGCCACCCTGACTTCGAACTGCTTAACTATAATCTTGAGCTTGTTGAACTCACTCTTAAATATATAATATTCATGAACCTTGAATGTATGATTATATAAATATATAATAATAATAATAATAATTATTATTATTATTATGTAAATTTAGTTACCTTTTGTTGATTGTATTCTAGTTGTATTTAGTTTCAGGAAAACAGTGTGCAGTGGCGGATCCAGGCTTTGCGGGGCCCTGGGCAATTGCCTTTGGTGGGGCCCTACTTATGTCTGGGATACTCCCCCCGGGTGTAGCGAGAATCCTTTCATGGGTGGTGGGGGTTTATCAAAGATTTGGGGGCCCTCAGGGGGGTGAGAGGGGTATGGAATACCCCCCAGGGCGTGGGAGGTGCGGGGGCCCTCCCCCAGGAAAAATTTGATAAATTGTCCCTCCAAAATCTTATTCCAAGAGATTCTAGACCCATGTCTTGAAAAGCCTAAATCCATTCATTTTAGTCCACATTATGGGGAAATGTTTTAATGTTTGATGGGGTTTTTTTTTGTAGATCATGTCTTGGAGACTCCAGTTAAGGAGTATAAGACAAGTCAGATTAATACAATTATACACTAGTTACCATAATTACTATATCAATTAGTTGAGGCGAGGCTTAATTTTGACGTGAAAGGAACTCTTGTACACTAAAAAAAGCTTTATCAACTAAATATTTTTTCAATTGTTTTTTAAATATTTCTATATTTTCAAGACTCTTTAAAAACTGCGGTAGCTTGTTGTAGAATTTCCTACCAATATAACTAGGTTTTTGTTTGAATAAGCTACTATTGTGACTCACCAAGTGATAATCTCCTCGGCTTCTTGTATTATAATCATGTACGTCAAGATTTTGGTTAATATCATTCGTTTTTACATTGAAGGTAGCTTCATACACATATAAGCAGGGTACAGTTAGGAGACCAAGTCTCTTGAACAACGGCCTACATGAATCTAATCTATTTATTCTTTCTATACACCTAACTGCTTTCTTTTGGACCTTAAACACCCTATCAAGATTTTGTTTGGATGAATTACCCCATACTAAGATAGCATACCTAATATGTGACAGTAAGAGCCCATGGTAAGCTGTAAAAAGTAACTTTTTGTCATTCAATCTAGCGAGCTGTCGCAGGAAAAATACCCCAGATGAAATTTTACAACATATTTTCTCAATGTATGGAGCCCAGGTCAATTGTCTATCCATCAAAACTCCTAGAAATGCAATTTTTTCTTCCAAGTCTAATTGATTATTGTTTACAAACACGTTTATAGCCCTATCTTCATTTAAATTATGTTTGTTTTTGAATTGAAGGTATTGGCATTTTTTACTATTCATAGGTAATTTCAACTGATTTAAAAATTGGACAATGGACTGCACACCTATATGAGCACTTATTTCTGAATGATCTAGAATGGAATTGCTGAAAATGAGTGATGTATTGTCTGCAAATAAGAGGGCTCTACCACTAAAATTCTTTAGGTAAACGGTTGACATATAACAAAAAATGCAATGGACCTAGTATTGACCCCTGGGGCAGTCCAGCTTGCACCTCTAATTTATTAGATTTAGCCTATTCTTTACTATACTATTTATTCCCAACTACTGTAGTTAGTTCTACACATTGTTTTCTCCCAATAAGATATGATTCAAACCATTTCAGTTCAAACCCATTTACACCTACATTTTGCAGTATTTCCAATAAAGTTCTATGATTAACACAATCAAATGCCTTTGACAGATCTAAGAAGATTGGAGTAGCTTTATCACCTGAATCTATTATATCAACTAGTTTTTCAACTAGAGAAACTATGGCTGTCTTTGTTGATCTCCCTTCCTGAAAGCCATGCTGTTCATCACAGATAAAGTTAGCTTCTTAAAGGTGCAGAAGTAACCTATGTAGAAGTAACCTATGTTGAGAGCTTTATTTGAGGCTTAAAACAGTAACTTTATTAAAATGAAGTTTATAAATTGGTTTAAGTGAAAGCCTAAATTCAATAAATCATTGTTTTTATGAATCGTTTGCCTTGGAGCTTGAACCCACTTTTCGTATGTTGTTAGTTCATTAAAATTAGTTGTGAACAAATTTTGATGCATAAAATGATCCAAAAAATACTACTTTTATAAAGCCAATATAACAACTTATATGGTTTAAAATTATTATTACAATCAGGGCCACCCAGACATTTTGATGGCGTGGGGCAGAGTTGTGATGGGAGGCTCCCTTCCACCTTCACCCTAAACACCAATTGTAAATTGAAAATTAATAAATAATTTTATACTAATTGAATAATTTGATTATTAATGACTCGAGTTCCCGACTAGCATTGATTATATGTACTCCAGCTATGCCTAGTTGCCTACTGTACTCAAAAGAATCTATGTAACTATTTTGAATTGTTTTTTTAATTTAAAGATAAAATTCGAGTGTAGGCCAACTGAAAAGCATTCCTTGAAAAAGTTGTGGAAGCTAGGGAAAAGGGCAATGAGTGGTACCTGAGAGAGCAATAAACTTCTCTTCTATTTTTGTGTAATCTCTTGAATTCGCATCGAACTTGACTTTGAAAGGAACTTAAACTTTCAAAGAGAGAATGAATTAATACCACATCCAATTCCAAACTTTAACTTATAGTAATTTTGTATTTACATATAGAGTGATGGAACCCCAAAACATTGGGGATTCTTAGGGTTCTCCAGTGGAGATAAAAATTGTTTTCCAGGTCTTGAAAGTTTTCTAAGCTTTTTTTTTGTGGTTATCAACTCTTCCCTCATATTATTTGTTGATTGATTATGGCCTGACAAACCATCACAATAAACTCTATGGGGTATCAGATCTGAACAGTAACAGAAATGAGCATTTGAAGCCCATCTGCAAAAAAGAGACCATTTCTCATTTCAAGCCTACTGTGTCAACTTCATTCAAAGGGTCTTTGAGCATTTTCAAACCCATGTTTGGGGGCTCCGAAAATGCTGGGACCCACCAGCATTGTGGGCCTTTGATGGCCCAAAGCCGAAGCAATTAGGGGACCCTTGTTTATAATCGTTGAAATTTGAAATATTCTAGATGCAGCCTACTTGAATCTCTACTTCACATGACTATACTGGCAATAAAAACCGGCCCAAAGGGCCCGCGGTGTCAGGGGCATCTAGGGTCTGTTAGGCTTCTAAGGGTCTAAACTCTAAAGGTCTCTAAAGGTCTAAACTGGAGAAAAAAGGGGCCCTGGAGGCCCCTAGTTGGACAATTTGGGGCCTATTATTTTTATTTCTGTTTTGTTACTTGCTTATTTGTTACTTGTAAAATAATGTGGCCCCTTGACGTTGAGGTCCAAGTAAACTTGCCTTGTTAACCACATACCCTTAATTAATTTATTATTTTTAGTTAAAGTATTCAAAATACTAAAATTATAGTATTTTTTCTAGCTGTAACACTTCACATATGTTAGTAAGTTAACGTGAACAATGAATTTAAATCTTGTTGACAGTTTACTTTGCACAAAGTTTTCGATGTTGCCATTGGAGGTAAAAAACAAATTAGAGATTCAGGCATAGTTGGACATACACAAAGCAAAGCAGAAACTTTTGTTCGTCATGGTTCAATAAAAAGCCATGGTTAACTCCAACCATTGAAAAACAAGCTTTAGGCTGTAAGGATCTCAAAAACTTGAGTGAGAAAATTAAAAAACACGAGGAAAGTAACACTAATTTAACCAATGCAATTAAATATCCAGCCAAAGATCGTATCTACAATGGTAAGATTGTTATTACTTTAAAACTTGAATTTTAGTTCATTGACCTGTCCTCTACACCCCTCTTGAATGTGTCAAAATAATCACTAACACAGGAACACTCGAAAACTGCACTACACAGTAATTATTGCCAGTATTTTTATCCATTTCTTTTTTCTCAGGAAGAAAGACAATACTATACCATAAATCCTGATTTTTTTACAAATTGGCCATCCCAACATAAGTTTTATAACTTGTCTGTTGGGAATAGACAGTACCGTTTCTACAGATAATTTGAAAAAATCCAAGGATTCGTATTGAATACTAGTTGGTCTTGACAATATTCTGACAGAGATAGACCTCACGACCGACCCACAGGTGTATTTAAAAATTAGCCCCACCAGTGAAAAACTTGATGCACTGCTACTGATTATCACCATCATCATTATTATTATTTTTCAATTACTATTAATATTATTGTTATGTACGGTATTTTATTATTTTTCATATATATTTCATTACTATTTGATGTTTCCTTACCTCATCATTGCATTGCCAGACTTCTTTCTTCTTGAATAAGAAATTATCGTGAAATTCAAAATTATCTTTTTGCCAAATTCCACCTGAGTTGTCTTTGAAAGCAATGCGTGGCATAAAAGAGTCATGATAATCATTCCTTTGGTCACTCATTCGACATCTGCAAAATACAGCAGTAAAAAAGTCACAAAAAATAAAAATATATGCAAAACTAGCAAAATAGTAGTTTAAATATGGTTTCATTATAAAGTGGACATAATAGGTTATAAAGCGATGTCAATACAGCTTACTTTATTCCATGGATGATTAAAGTAGTGTTATAATAGAGCTATTTTAACACTACTGTCAGTTCTAATTACAGCAGTCTGGACATAGACTAATCAGAACACAGTAATTACTGAAAACAGTGTCAAAATGAATGTTATGCAATAATAACATTAGCCAATTAAAACATTTTGAAATAAATTTGAATTTTAGTTCAGAGCTAAACAACAAAAAAATTCATTCTAGGTTATTTTAGTTTGGGTAAGTTATCTGATTGATTGACAGGTTTGTTATAATAGTCATAAAGGTGAGAGACACTGAGTAAATCCAGACCATATTTGGGACTTCTGGGCCTTTTCATATTTACCTACTGTACCAAATTTTCATTCTTCACAACAATTCAGGGTTTACTCAATTTTGTTTGTTTAGGCTCTTGCTTGAAGCTCACACATGGTAGTTACACTTTCAACCACTAGTAGTGGTGGAGAATAATTGATAGTACTATCAATAACTATTGATAGTTATGGCTATCGGTAAGAATCAATAGTTTGCAGTGCACAATCGATAGTTTTTGATAGTATTTTTATAATGTTCAGTACCTATTGTGCTTAGGTTATGTTATGATTATGTAGCTTCTTAGTTGTTCTTATATACATGAAAAAGAAACAGAATACAAAATATAAAATCACAAAAATTCAGCATATACTATAAAATAAAATTAAATAAATTATAACTTATAATGCAATTACTTATATATTACTAGCCGGCAGACTCGCTTCGCTCACCTTAACCGTCTAGCCAGGGGGCTCCGCCCCCTGGACCCCCGGGGGGTCCAACTAATTTCCATTGTGATTAGATAAATTTACAGAAATAGGTGATTTTGGGGAGAATTTTGATACCATTACTTAGTATGCATCTAGGGTCTTAATCAAACATATTTGCACTCAACAGATGTCATCAACCTGGCATAATAACATTTTATGACATCTGTTAAGTGCAAATTTCAAAATATTTGGCTGTTTATCACCAAACTTTTCAAAAATCGTCGATTTTGGGCCCATTTTGGGGCTAATTTTGAAACTTTTTTCCAAGGTACATCTAAGGCCGATACTTAGCATGAATACCAAATTTTATCTGATTTGACCTCTAGAAATTGTTGTCACCTGAATTTTCAAAAATCTTCAATTTTGGGGTAAATTTTGAAACCCTTTCTTAACACGCGTCTAGTCCCCCTACTGAATACGTTTACCAAATTTTATCGTTTTTGGTCAAGTGGTTCCTGAGAAACTGTGGTGAATGAGTGAGTGAGTCAGTCAGTGGTATTTCGATTATATAGATATAGATTACATGAGACTCACATGAAGGTCTAAGCACTAAGCCTGTGTGTGGAAGGTAGTCTGCAGTCTGGATTATATTTTCTGACAGTTTTTACAATTTGATAAAGCTTTTTAGATTTATCACACTCAATAGCTGTGAATATTGGTTTACTAACAGAAAATTATAAATAAAATACAGTATTTGCATTTTGTTGTATAAAGGTGAACTATCAAAAACTATCGATAACTATCAATAGTAAAGGTACTGACTATCAATTATTCTCCACTACTAACCGCTAGACACTTGAGCTATATCCACTTGCTCCCCGCTATCAAAAAAACTAAAATTCAAATACATCATACAGTAAAACGTGTCTAAGATGGACCCCTTGTAAGCCGGAAACCTGCTGAAACGGAATGTTTCATCTGGTCCCTAGGAATTTTGTATATATTTACATAATTATAAAAAGACCTTTTCATGCCAGAACCTTTCTAACGTGGAAACAGAATGCTTAAAAAGTTCCTAGCAATAATTAAAACTGTGTAAAATGGAAATTTGATAAAGATTTACAGAAGCTGTTTGCTTTTGCAACATATGGTATTCTGGATTATTTTTTGTATTAAAGTAAATATACAGAGTTCAATATTTGTTTTTAAAACAGCAGGATGTTTTTTAATGTATCAAGTACACTACAATACATTATTTCTTATTACCGGATGTCTTAGAAGGTTATTGCAAAATAAATAAGGCACAGTGTCCCACTCAATTTCATATGCTTCTCTCGCCCATGCATACATACATTTTGGCTATACATATTGATGGAGTGAATCGGAGTGATTAGCAACCAAACATTTATTTTAAGGGGAACTGAAAGTCTGTTTTGACGCCATAGCATCCATCACATTTTAGTCATAACATCCCTGGAATTTTAGTTTTGAATTGGAACTGTTCCTACATCAGTTTAAGCAAGTCTTTGGTACAGTACATTCTTTCCGATTCATTCCAATTCATTCCGAGTTCTGTCATTTAAAGTAATGCATGATTGTTTCATCAGTGTTTAATGTTTATTTATTTGAAAAAATTGTGTTTAATTACTGTAATTGTTTTCTAGTTAGTTGGTAGTGTTCTTTAATTTTGAAATGGCTAACCTAAAAACAAAAACATTGTCTTTAAATATGTGGATGAAAATGAAATAGGTTAGTGAAGGAAAATTTTTTAATACAGTAGGTATATACAGTATTATATTAGTGTAAAACAAGATGGATCTTCAACGTCACAGTAGTTATAATTTATAGTTAATTTCACAGCTTTTTCATGAGACAAAATTAAATTACAGTAATTTTATTACCCATCACATGCTATTAATATGATTACCCAGTCTAACCTGGAAACCTGCCAAAACAGAATTTTTTTCAGTCTGGTGGAGTTCCGCCTTACACAGGTTTTACTGTATTTTTGTACTATTTCTGTACCTTTTTGTACCACCAAAAGAAAATTTTGTACCACCTCCCTAACTGAGATAATAGCAACTGTAAGGTTGGGGAGCAAGTGGACACTCTCTCCCCACATATGTCATATGCAAGATTTGAATACACCATATTTTTGTACTATTTTTGTACCTTTTTGTACCATCAAATAGTTATTTGTGCATCTAGGGACTAAAGTGCAACTTTTTCTCCCTGAGGGAAACTGTTGTCGCCTGATGGCGTAGCCGAGGGCGACAATTTCCCTGAGGGAGAAAAAGTACTCTAGTCCCGTGATGCACACAACATTTTTCCTCCACCTACACCAATACCTTTAACAATGTATAATTTTACTTTACCTTCACGCTTTCACACTATTTTTTTAAAAACAAAATTTAGCTTACCTCTGATAATAATTTGTTGATAGTTGCTAGTTGATAGTTTATAGTTGATAGTTAATTGTTGATAGTGTAAAAATTTAGCCTACTTCTGATAATAATTGTTGATAGTTATTGTGCACCCATCACAATTTTGGAAAACCGTGTTCGGGGTTGATACAACAGAACTGGATTGAAACTGGTGCGTTGCAGCCACTGGCATAGGCCTAGTTGAAGTGTGATTAACCTCGCTGGAACTGGATTGAAACTGGTGCGTTGCAGCCACTGGCATAGGCCTAGTTGAAGTTTTATCAACCTCGCTGGAACTGGATTGAAGCTGGTGTGTTGTGGCCACTGGCATAGGCCCAGATGAAGTGTGATTTAAATCAATGTTGCTTGTTGTTTGGTTCAAAATCCTGTTTGCTGTTTGTATTTTATTTCCAATTGATTCTTCAATATAGCCTTCGGCGATAGTAGTACTCTTCCATCCGCCATGTCTTTTAAGCTGGGTCATTGTTCCTCCAGCATTAACCAGCAAAGTAGCTGAAGTCCGCCTTAGTGCGTGTCCAGTATACAAGTTAGGATTGGGAAGTTCTAAGTATTGTGCAATACTCATGGGTATTTTTCCCCATGGCTTGATTATAGCATCTCCCATTTTTAAAACTTAAAAATAGCCGGGGTGAATTTGTTGTCTTTGGTCTTAAATTTAAATACTTTCTGAAATAATATAAGTAGTCTATGTCTCGTTGTGTGCCATTGATCACAGTAAAAACACGTCCCTTGTTGGTTTTAGAATCAGGTACATTAACTATGAGAATTGAACCTTTGTCCTCAATGTCACTAACAGTCATATTACACAATTCACCCGTTCGGCAAGCTCCACAAATACCAAAAATCAAGGCTACTTTTTTCAATAAGTATTGTTCATCTGGAGCATTTAACAGGAATTTATTTACCTCCTCTTTGGTGAATGTTTTAGACTTCTTAGGTTGATAGCCTACATTTTTCTTTTTCAGAAAAGCACCCACTTTCGTAAAATTACTGATGTCTATGTTATGTTTCACAAGGATTGTTGCTTTCAACATTGAATAAATGGTCCATAAATAACTTGGGCTACATACCTGTGCTTGTTGTGAGAGGTAAAGAAGGATCACGTTTTCTGAAATTCTTACAGTTCCACCACAATTCTTCTTGCACCATTCAACGAATAAATCATATCGCTTGATGTATAGTTCCTTCGATTTTTTCGGAAGCAAATTTCCAGTTACATTTTCAGCTTCGTGTCGAATGTTCGGCGGAGTTAGAACAAACTACTCATCACTCTCACTTTCCATTTTATAAAAACAAAAATAACTTCTACAATACCGGTAGCGGATTTCAACGATGTCGAAGATCTTAGTAACCAAGAAAAAACATAACCTGCAATCTTGTTTCCTGTGCAGACACGCTCAGTCGTCTCTGTTAGATGAACGCTCTCGTAGAGATGCCGATGATGACGTTAGAGGCAGTGGCGGATCCAAGGGGGGGGCAAAGGGGCAATTGCCCCCCCCGAGATCCAAGAGAAAAAGAAAAAAACGGCATAAATCTAATAGAAACTAGGACGAAATTATGTAAGCAACAAAAATTGGCTGTTTCCAATTTGTGTCTTCTTACTTTTACTTTTTCTCTTCTTATCTAGATAAGAGATATCAATCAGTTAGAGTGAGTACAGGACATGGCAGCTATACCACATCTGAATGGAGAAGGGTTACTTGCGGAGTGCCACAGAGATCAATTTTAGGCCCAGTTTTGTTTAACCTTTTTATAAATGACCTACCATTCAACATAGACTCCAAAATAATTTTATATGCTGACACTACTGTTCTGGTTAAGGGCAAAGATAATGCAACCGTCCTCTTGAAAGCTCAAGAAATTTTAAAGCGGCTTACCGATTGGTTTCATAGCAGCAGACTGAAGCTGAATGTCTAAAAGACTAATGTTATTAAATTTTCAATGATAAACAATGAATTCAATCATACATTAATGCTATATTCTGGTATGGAATGCAATTCGACAATGGGAACTAAGTTTTTGGGTCTGGAGCTACAGTCAAATTTAAAATGGGATAATGAAATTAAAAGCCTTAGGAAAAAGTTATCCCATGCGGTTTTGCTTGAAGACTTTAAGAAATGTTTCGAATAAAAAAAACAGCCTTAGCGGTCTATCATGGGTATTTTATGTCCCAGGTTCGTTATGGTGTGATATTCTGGGGTGGTAGCAAGGGAAATATCAATGCAATATTCAGATTGCAGAAGAAAGCGTTGCGAATAATTGAAGAATTAAGTGCAAGGCAGTCATGTCGACCGATTTTCAGAAAATTAGGACTGCTTACAATGCCAGCACTGTATTTTTTTGAGATTGCCGTGTATTCCCATAAGAACCAGAGTAATTATGAAAATAATATAATCGCTCACCCATACAACACAAGACATGGATAGTCAACACTTCGGTACCCCATGCATAGGCTGACTCTGATCGAGAAGGCGCCACACTATTTGGGTATAAAGATTTTAAATTGTTTGCCCAAAGTTTTAAAAGGTTACGGTCAAGACAAATTCGTGAAGGAACTCAGGAAGTTGCTTATTGATGCCTGTCCTTACTCTCTGGCTGAATGATATGGGGTTTTTCGGAGACAAAATGTTGAATAGAATCTGTTTTCTAATATGTTTTTATAGATGAACGAACGCTTGATGAATGGCTGATGAATTAGTTTAGTTGATGTGAATTGACGTGTCACATGCTGTGCGAGCCTAGCTCGATAGATGCAGCTTAACGTGACTATTAACAAATTTATTTTTATTTTATTTATTTGTTTGTGAGAATTCATTTGAAATTTGATACGTAACAACTTAAAAACTTAATTCATGAGAAAAAATACAATGACATAAATAGATATCAGGTAAAACGGTAAGGAATGCTAATTACCAATACAAATACAAATTTGTACATACATATTGATAAAACAGTGCTATCCATGACAACATTATGCACTAAAAACTCTGTCAAAATACACCATTTTATATTAAAAAATCCAAAAAATTTCCGGGGTGGCCCCCGGACCCCCCTCTTCGGACCCCCCCAAACCCCCCGGTGTTTGCCCCCCCCGAAATCACCTCCTGGATCCGCTACTGGTTAGAGGTGAGTACTTTTTCATATCCTCCTACGGTTGAACATAACCTCACAATCGAAATACAGCTACTTAAGGGTTGATTACATTGGGATAGTTGCTCGCTAAGCGAGTAGCGAGTAGGACGTTACTTTAAGGGTTGATTACATTGGGAAGTTGAGAGCCTGTCTACTTTGAATTTGGTCACATTTGTACTCTCTGGCAGAGTAGCCAACACCAAAATACAATATTATTGTGGCCAAAGCCGATACTTGATCACGCAGGCTGCCAGCATTTCACTTCAGATGAGATATATTGTATATTGTTTTGATGAAATTTCATTGAATAATTGTTGGTAAACTTCATATTTTAATTTTGTGTTGAAATATTATTTATTATCTTAGAAATTCCATAGTATGGGGATGATTCTGGAAGATAAATTTTTAATATAATTCGGCTTGGTATGCCGAGTTGCTGTAGCACGGTCGGTCAGTAACGTCCTACTCGCTACTCGCTTAGCGAGTAGCGAGTAAGACGTTATTTTCCGACCGTGCTACAGCAGCTCAGCATAACAAGCCAAATTATATTAAAAAAATTATTTCTAGAATCACCCCCATACTATGGAATTTCTAAGACAATAAATAATATTGCAACACAAAATTAAAAGATGAAGTTTACCAACAATTATTCAATAGAATTTCATCTAAACAATATACAATATATCTCATCTGAAGTGTTATGCTGGCAGCCTGCGTGATTAAGTATCGGCTTCGGCCACAATAATATTGTATTTTGGTGTTGGCTACTCTGCCAGCGAGTATAAATGTGACCAAATTCAAAGTAGACAGGCTCTCAACTTTGAATTTGGTCACATTTGTACTCGCTGGCAGAGTAGCCAACACCAAAATACAATATTATTGTGGCTGAAGCCGATACTTAATCACGCAGGCTGCCAGCATAACACTTCAGATGAGATATATTGTACATTGTTTTGATGAAATTCTATTGAATAATTGTTGGTTAACTTCATATTTTAATTTTGTGTTGCAATATTATTCATTGTCTTAGAATTTCCATAGTATGGGGGTGATTCTAGAAATAATTTTTTTAATATAATTTGACTTGGTATGCTGAGCTGCTGTAGCATGGTCGGTCAGTAACGTCCTACTCGCTACTCGCTTAGCGAGTAACTATCCCAATGTAATCAACCCTTTTCCGACCGTGCTACAGCAGCTCAGCATACCAAGCCAAATTATATTGAAAAAATTATTTCTAGAATCACCCCCATACTATGAAATTTCTAAGACAATAAATAATATCGCAACACAAAATTAAAAGATGAAGTTTACCAACAATTATTCAATAGAATTTCATCAAAACAATATACAATATATCTCATCTGAAGTGTTATGCTGGCAGCCTGCGTGATTAAGTATCGGCTTTGGCCACAATAATATTGTATTTTGGTGTTGGCTACTCTGCCAGCGAGTACAAATGTGACCAAATTCAAAGTTGAGAGCCTGTCTTACTCCCTAGGGAGTAAAAGTGATTACTTTTAGTCCTGCTAGAATCACTTTTAGTCCCTAGGGAGAAAAAGTAGTACTTTAGTATTCGATTCCAGGGAGTAAAATGCGACTTTTGATAGTAGGTGGAGGAAAAGAAAATTTTGTACCACCTCCCTAAAGGAGATAATGGCAACTCTAAGGTCAGGGAACAAGTGGACATTCTCTCCCCACATATCTCATGTGTTCAGTTAATTTGTCTATCTTTTGTTATTTTCCCTGTTACTAATTCATATCAAACTGTGATGTATGTAATATTTTAAAATAAGTTCACTTATTTGAAGATTTTTTGTATGAGGGAAGGGAAAACTGTTTGGTTGTTTTAGTCCTTTGTTATCTCAAATCCAAACTATTTTTTGCCTCAATTGTTGTGTTTGTGTTTTAACTTCAATTAATAACACAAACCAAATTTGAATACCTATAGAAACACTTTTTATTCAAAGAACTCCAATTCTATCACAATCATCTCTCAACTGATTTTCTCTCAGTCTTCATCTTATGTCTTATGGTATTGATAGTCATCTGATTTAATAGATCAACTTCTTTCAATGCCATACATCATATGAGATTTATCTTTTACTCTCATAGCAAAGTTATACATGGCTTTACCGATTAGGGATAGCTTGACTACATCAAATTCAAGTATGATTTTAGTCTATTAATTAACAAACAACATTGAATGAGAACTTCTATTGAACACATTATTTTATTATTCGTTTGATTTCTTTTTAAACATAAGGAGATTTTTAAATCTCTTCTCTATTTTTTCAATAATTTCTTTACAGACACTTGATCCAGACAATTTTCAATCAGATCATTTGCCTGCCCTCACCAATATTCAACCAATATACTATTATTTTATGTTATTTGAATTTTAAAATTTGCAAACCTATAATCTTGTTTCATGTCAGATATTTTGTTTGTGTGTTGACTTATATTTTATTAATCAATTTGTTGAAGACATTTTTGAGGGAAAAGATGCTAAGATGTTTGACAACATTATGAATATATCATGAATGCTTGAATAAAAAATGGGCAGTTTCTGTTCAATAAAATGAAGAAGTTATTGAATAGGTAGTATTTTCGAAAAACTATTTTATAAGAATAAATTATTATATTTTCTGACTGGTCTTTTTCAACTTGTAAATTTTCATAAGATTAGCCTTAGGAGAAATATTTCATAGAATATTATTTTAGGAGAATTTATATTGGAGTGATGGTGTTAGGTAATTAATGTTAGATACTTTTTATGTTAACTTGATGAATAAAGTCCACATTTGACTGGTATTATTGTAATTTTCACATAGAATAATTATAATTATTTTTCTACATTATTTGTGGAACAATAAACAATGCTTTTTACAGTTCTGTATGTTGCAATGTAATTATTTATTTAAAGAATCTTTCATTTGGAATAATTATATTCCACTAGGCACTTCACTTCTCAATGATAACTACCATTCATTCAACGAAATTGAAAGGTATCATTTAAATGCTGGTTAGCATTATAAAACAGTAACTTGCATTTTTTAAACTGTCAATTTCTAACATCATTATCAATTTTGAATTTTGTTTTAATACCACCAATAATTTTGAAGACCTCCGCAATGGCGGACATTTTCAACAGTATTAAATAGCTTGTGGAAATTGATAAAAGCTCCTTAAAAAAAATATTACACAGATCTTCAGAATTATTGGTAGTTAAGGTAATTCAAAATTAATTATTATGATTTTCAAATTTGATAGTTTAAAAACTGCAAGTTATTTCAATGAAAACCACCTTGATTATACTGGCTGATAACTCTGAAATGAATGCTACTATACAAAAGTGTCACTGTAGTCCAGTTGTCAAGTCACCAGACTGGCAATTAGGAGATCTGTTGTTCAATCCCTGGCGTTGACTGAATATTCTTGTGCAGAAGCAGTCATCAATTTCTATAAGCTATTTGATACTTTTGTCAATGTCCTCCATTGTGGAGATCTTCAGAATTATAGGTAGTATTTAAAGTATTGGTGATATTTTTGGGGTTATTGCATATACACCCCAATGAACCCTGAATGAGAAGGGGTAATGAGCTGAAATTTAGGATCTGCTGAGAGAGTATCATAGAATTGAATTCGTATTAGCTGAGACTGGGCTTGTATGAATATTTTTCAAAAAATACGTCATGCAGATGACATATGGTGTATTCAAATCTTGCATATGACATAAGTGGGGAGAGAGTGTTCACTTGCTCCCTGAACTTTAAGTTGCTATTATCTCCTTTAGGGAGGTGGTACAAAATTTTCTTTTGATGGTACAAAAATATGGTTTATACAAATCTTGCATATGACATATGCAGGGAGAGAATGTCCACTTGCTTCCCAACCCTAGAGTTGCTATTATCTCAGTTAGGGTGGTGGTACAAAATTTTCTTTTGATGGTACAAAAATATGGTGTATTCACCTATTGCATATGACATATGTGGGGAAAGAGTGTACACTTGCTCCCTGACCTTAGAGTTGCTATTATCATAATTAGGGAGGTGGTACAAAATTTTCTTTTGGTGGTAAAGAAGGTACAAAAATATGATGTATTTTAATTTTAGTTTTTTTGATAGCGAGTGTACATAGCTAGACACTTGCTTGTCCGTTTTCAGCTGTTATGTTAAGGATTGATGACACCGGGCAAGTCAGTAGCTAAGCGAAACACACTATAATAGACAAACTACTGCACAGAATTATAACAAACAGGATGACAACTCCCATACATTCATCACACTCACATAACTCAACAACAAAACTTACAAAATAGCAGCATCATTCAGATAACTCAAATATAAAATAGCTTACAGAACAACTAACTCACTCAATAAACACTTGCATTCTCAGACCACCTCAAAACTAATACAATTGGTAGATCTGGTATTTATAAATTAAAATGCAATGACTTCAACCACATTCTATAGGACAAACTAGCAGGACAATCACCACTAGATTCAAAGAACATACAAGAGCCATCACACACCCAAACATACATTCCACTATTGCTGAACACATCGCCATTTCAACAGGCCACAGTTATACATTGCCACTAATTTGGACACACTACACTTTACTCAAAAAAGCCAATGTTTTAGAACAATATGAAATAATTCATAAACACACAGAACAGCGACTTCGACAACATTTTAAATGATCAACTTAACTTCTTCTCACACACCTTTTTTAACAAATTAGTCCCAATTTCAAACCTCCCGCCTACTCATTCCCCCCCCCCCTGACACTTCCAACGTCCATAACCATCAAACTTATGCCTTGAGTCAGTGTACTGTGGGTCGTCTGATGATGCTCTTAACATCAGAGTGAAACGGCCGTCACGCCATAACGTAAGTCATAATTTCCACTTAAAGGTATTTTGAAGTTTTCATTGTGAATTTGTAATCTACAGTATGTTGTGAAGTTTGAAGCTTCTTTTTTCGACATTGAAAGGTACTAATAGGCTATATAAACGACTATGGAAAAGCCATTGTGAAGGGTTCCTCGTCTGGTGTGATTCGAGGTATAACAACAGGGAATTAATGAGGACTGACATAGACCAGGCAGTTTAAAACTCTGTAAAGTTTTTGGGATTTTTGAGGGATAGCCGGAATAGTGCTGGGTGGAAAAAACCCTTTATTTTGGTAATTTCAGAGTCCAGAGTCGCATCCTGGAGGTGACGGGAAGGAGGTGGTTCAGAGTTATTAAGATAGGATTGGTTTATTATATTTTATATTCGTCTTACCCGGACCTAAGTGCAGACAAGTGAAGTAGGCACCTGAGGGTTACTATTGTCACAATAAAATATTTCATATGATTCACGTTTTTTTATTTTATTTTGAAAATGAATTGTCTTCAGAAAATGTGAGTTATTGATTAAATATAAATCATATAAAATTTACACTTCTAAAATTTTCCATTTTACATCTCCTGAGACTACATTATCTCTTTAAGTAACCCAATTGCTGGGAATCGAACCTGGGTGTTCTGGAGGAAGCCAGACGGTCTAGCCACTAGACATCATGAGTGACATTCTTTTTGAATGAAATAAAAGAAATTAAAGTTCTATTTTTCAATAAAAATTTCATTCATGACAGGAATAGATTTAAGATTAGAGAAATTAAGAAGAAAATATATATAGACTTACTCCATGATCGTATTGTAGTCAGTTTCCTTTAGAGTAGTTTCTGCTACAGACCCCACCACTAATGATGAACCACTTGTACTGATCTGTAGTGTATAAAATCGTCCAGAATCAAGTTTATAATCGAAATCTTTTACTTTTTCTTCAGCCGATTCAGGAGCACATAGCCTGCAAAGATAATGATGATAATCACTACTTATTATTATGCATGGATTATGTATGAAAAAGTCCAAGCCGCAAAATCCAAGCAATCAAGTCCAAAGCCTGAAAAATCAAAAACAATGTCTTTTGATTACACGTTTTTCTCATTTTCTTTTAGAGGATGAAGCCCACATAGGTCTGAGACCTGTGCCTGGGTAATGAATTGGATGATTGATGAGCTCTACCTACAGTTTTAGGTGAATTCCAGACATGGCCATTTCCCAACAACATTTTAATTCAGTGATTTTTGCTAATTTGTTTGGACTATAGAAGAAATTTCTAAGACCCTTTCTTACCGAAAATCTAGGGCCTCAACACAAAATAGCCTAAAGAGTTGAAAAATGTAGACAAATTCTTCATTATTTTATTGAAAGGTTAAAAAAATGTGGTTATCAAATTTTTTTAAATCTTCAGCATTTCAAAGTTGACACATTAAGACTCGTATTTATGAGCGTTCCTCCAGTGTCTCTTGGCTCGAGGAGCTCTCGAAATGCCTGTAAAGATATGTCTCAAGAGTCACTCGAGTTAAGAGGGACTGAAGGTACGTTCATGAATATGGCCCCTAATTTCTTAATGTGCGGTTTTCGGGAAAATGTATCTGAATTTTGAAAAAGGTTACTGCAATTAATCAATTTATACAAATACTTCAATTTTCAAAAGTTTTGGTACACTATTGCAATAACACAATGAAAAAATATTTTTTTAAAGATTTCCTGTTTTGTATCAATTCCAAATTGTGAACGTTAGAATCAAAGTAATAATGATAAGAACTGATGAAAACACATTTTTTAATGGTGAATGTTAAAAATTGTAGTGTGCTCAATAACATAATCAGAATATTTCTATTAAAAAGTTTCTATTAAAAGAAGCCTGATCAGATTCAGTGTAATATTGATAAAAGAGAGGTGAAAAAACAGATCAAAATTCAAACTGTGATTAAATAAATCAAATTGGAATCCAATTAAATTGAATAGAGAATGAATGTTGACTTACCCATTAGACACAAGTAAAGCAAACAGTGTCCCTAAAAAAAGCATGATGGAGTTAGAGTATGGATGGACACATTGAAACTTAATAAATATATTGATAAAATAGAACTAATGGAAATGACTCGAGATAAGTCACAGTTCTTCTTCCAACAACTAAATCCACTTGCCAGTTATTTTCAATTTTTATACCATTTAAAATTAAGGGGGGGAATTCATGGCAGTGTTATGACGCACTTCCAGAATGGCCGCCGTTCAAAATGGCTTCCCAAGGTATGAATTTTGATTGGTGCAAACAGAATTGCACGTCATGTGTAATGTTGATGATGTGAATGTAGAGCTAGCTATCAGATATCAAATTTCCATGAAATATTCTACCTGAACAACAGAAAAAATACATCTTCCTACCATCAAACAAAATAGAAAAACTCATTTTTCAATTCTATCAACTCCAAATTGGAAAAAAACAGAAACTGTTTAAGTGAGAGAAAATCATAAATAGGATCATGATTTCTATTCGCACTCAGTGAATAGAACATTTCTTCTTCTTCTTTCACTTGAACCTGCTCTTCTTCTTCAGTCTCCTTTATTTTTCTTCTCATTCTCTCCATTTATTCTTTCCTCCTCTTCCTCCTTCTCTCTCTCTATATATATATATATATATATATAAGTTATGTTCCTATGCCTAATAGTGTAGCATCTATATAGCTGATTCAGCATTAAGCATTGTATTGCTGTTTGAAGGCGGGAGCCGTCAGTCTGAGTCTCCCTGCCGAGTTGTAAACATGCTGTAGAAAATAAATTCGTTTTTAAAAACTATTATTCAAGTTCAATTAACGTATTTTATATATATATATTCATATATATATATATATATATATATTAGAGAAGAATTATGAGGAAGAGTGGGAGAAAGAGGAGTACTATGTGCAGGAGGATGAGGTGAATGTAGGAGTAGGAAGAGGAGAGGCTTTTCAGAAGCTTGAAGAAGAAGAATATAGAATAACAGAATAGAATGAATTTTTTATCTGTTGATGTGCGAAGTTTGGACAGTAATGTCCACTCTACCACTCATCCACGTCAAGAAGAAAACAATACAAACAGAACAAAATATTTAGAGATAAGTTAACAAACAGAAATGAATATAATCAACCATATATAAAATGAACGTCCAATATAGAAAAATAAAATGTATTTTAGTAATTGAATTTACTTTACTAAAACTGTAAGAGAATGACAAAAAAATCCGTGTCACACGCACATTCGCACTAGCATACCCAATTGCACAAACAATTGATGAGGATAAACCCTGGTTCTTCGACTCAAATAAGCCCACCGACACCCAACAACAGCACGCGCAAATCGAGCTCCACCACCAAGCGATTTAATTTCCCCTGGCAACAAGTTCCTTTTGGTAACTTCCTTCAAATACTTGGGTGTATTTTCTGACCACAGAATAAAGTGAACTGCCCAGATTAATTATTTTAAGATAAAGCTCAGAAAAAATATATATATGCCTTCAGAAAGATGAGCTAATTGCTTGATGAAAATCCTTTTTGCCCTTTTGTGAAATCTCTCTTGACAATTTGGTATCGTTGCACGGGGTGGGGCAATGAAATTCGTGCTTCAACCACTTTTTGTAGTCCAGAAATCAATTTTGAAGCAGCTTTCAAGAAAAGTTCTCGCTGGCCCACCAATGATCTTTTCAGAGACCTCAGTTTTGACTGTTAGGCAACTGTTTATACAGAATATATCGACATATTTGTACTAACATCTCACCACCACTCTTGATGCGGTTTCACACATACATGATACGCGCTACTCGCAGAACACAGGTGTTACAGCAATACCCTTGCATAGATCCTTCTCAAAAACTGATTCTTTCTACATATCTTATGTGTTGTATCGTAATTTAAGTCGTTACTTCCCACGGCACAATTTTTTATCTCTTTAGGAAAAAGTTTTTATTCTCTTTAGGAAAAGAAAGTTCTGAAAGTATTATAACCACAAATTACAGAAGCCTCCTTTAAAAAGATAAGTTAGTTTTCTACATTTTCTGCGCTTCTCTATCTTAGTTTTCATAATATATTTTATACTCCATAGTCTCATTTGAGCTTCGTTCTTGCATTTTTTCTCCATTCATTTTTAGTTTTTCTTCTATATACGCCTTACTAATAAATAACATATAGCAGCTCTGGTCTAGGTACATGTTTCAGCACATGCAGACCAATTTCCCATCTTTCACCTCAAGTACCGTACATGTCAAATTCCTTCTTTCTTCTCTCATTATCACTCTTAGCATAATTTACGAATGTGAAGAAAAATTCAAAGCAAAAGTACCATTTTTTTATTAAGAATATTTATTTTTGTTTACATTCATTTCTTTGCCATAAATATTGATCTCCTTTTGGTGATTCATTATTTTGTATGGTCTTGAAGTTTTTTTGTCTTGTTTATTGAATTGTTTGGAATAAAAATTGTTTGTCTGTCTGTCCGAATCTAATTGCCCTCAATAAGAATGATTTATTGTAAATTGTTGTTCTGTGCTGCGGTGTAACCAAAGTATAAGCATGATTTCGGGTTCTCATGGAGCTAATTTGTGATGAGTGGACAAATCTACAGTAGATATAGAATGGCAACTTATTTCTAAGGACTTTCTCAGTAAGCATTATCACATGCAGGTCTCTCAGGACACAACCTCAAAATTGAAGCTTGGTCATAATAAGAATAGATGACATACACAAATCTAAGACAATATAGCTCTGAGCTCTTTGCAGCTTAATGGCAAGATCTGCACTCAAATCACAATATGCCATATCACAATAGGAAAAATCAATGACTTGACCAGCATCAGCTTCATATTAAGTGGAATGTCCTCTTCAACGAAGAGGGATATTAAAGGAGGATGGAGCGCTTGTCAGGGTAAGATAGGACTCTGGCTGGCTTCGTTTCCTGTAGCCTTGGATTTGAATCTCCTTCAGCCATGGATGTTTCTCATCATTCACCCATTCACCTCATTACTCACGCAGAGTGGGCATCATCCGCAATATTTCCACAATTTCCAGAAAGCCCGAGAGGCTTGTTGCGTATTGGAGCACGATTAAATGTGATATAAATTTTAATATTGTCGAGTGAAAATTATATCCAATTTCGACTGAAAGTTTTTTATTTTCAAAAAGAAACAAAACAATTATTGATGTTTGATCTTCTGTAGATGAATTATTAAGTTAAAATTGAATACCCGATATTGCAGTTGTTTCCAAGGTCATTAATATCGTCAATTCATTTGAATAATAATGAGCAGTTTGCTTCTTAACTCTAATTCTGGATGAAAGAACGTTTGCTTGCATTTATTTTACACTTGGATTGACGTCAATCGTGTTGGTAGAATAGTAACATACTTTAAACACTCTGAAACTAAAAGACTTCTCGAAGACATTTTTTTTAAATTTTCAGACAAGTTTCAAAATTTGTATATTTTCAAAACTTTTTCTATTTGATTTGGGATATAGGTAGCGACTGCCGTCTAAATTTAATTTTTTTCTAATATGTGAGTGAGACAAATACCTTTGCTCTATTTTTTGTGACACAAAAACAAGGTATTTTGCATATAATTTTATTTATTTATCATCTATGTACATCATAACGTCGAGAAATAGATTACAAAAAGCGAATATTTATCTATGCCATTTCTGCACCGGCTCACACTGCAGAAAGAGAAGGAAAAGAAGAAGGAGGAGGAGGAGAATGAAGGAAATGAAGGAGAAGGGGGAAGTGATGATGATGGAGGATGAGGACTGGGCGGTGAGGATCGATGAGGAGTGTGAGGGGACGAGGATGAGAAAAATGATGTGGAGGAAGAGGATGAGCAGGAAGTGAAGGAGAAGGAAGAAAAAGACGAGGTGAAGGTGAAGGAGAGGGAAGAGGAGGAGGAAAAGGAAGAGGAGGTGCTGGAGAGGGGAAAAGTATGACGAGGAGATTGAGGAGGTAGAAGGATGCCGAGGAGTCGGAGAAGGAGTAGGAGGGGTAGGTGGCGAGGGAGGAGGTGGAGAACGTGGAAGAGGAGGAAGAGAAGGGGGTCGTGGAAGAGGAAAAGGACGTGGAGGAGGTGGTAGTGCTGAAGACGGAGACGAGGGAGAGGAATGAAGAGAATAATCAAGACTCACGACAAAGAGGTGAAAGTAGAAGTAGGACAGGAAGGTTGGAAGGATAAGATTAAAAAGAAGAAGAGGGATACGAAAGAGAGTAATAAAATAAACTTGGAAAAGGTAATGTCAGATTCTAGATTCAATTGGCGAGAAAAATAATTATAGAATTAATAATTGGCAGTAAATCTATAATTGATAACGCAAAAAACATGACATTGTTTTTTCAAGTTTTGTATAGAAATATATTAATAGCGCAAAAAAAGATTGTACTTTTTTTAATTTCAGCATATTATAATGTCTGGGAATAGATGACAGAGAGCGAGTATCTATATGTGTCATGCATCGGCTCACTTTATTTTATTTCTGTAAAGCATGTCCAAGGCTGCAAAACAACATTCATTGTCGTCAATGCAGCTTCTAGAGTGATCTCCCAGTACAAAAATATCAAATTTATTCGTCAAATTGACGTCTCTACAGTGTTTTTTCTAACCGCTCTGACGTTAATTGGTTGGGGATGCGTCATTGAAAGTACTCAAATTTGTCGAAGTATGAAGAAATTTGGAATGAAATATAAAATTAGTTTGAAAAAATACCTGAATTGTACAGAAAATTATCAAGTTTGTATATTTTAACGTGAAATAGAATAAAATAAAATATGTATTAATTCATCCACAAACTCTTCCTCACTCCTTTCTCCTTGAACATTCTACAATATTGTATCTTAAATCCAACCGAGATGAAATGGTAATGGGGAGTGTTCAGTGGCGTAGCCAGGATTAGATTTCGGGGGGGGGGGGGGGGCTCACCAAAAGGGGGGTCTGGTTTATAGAAGGGTCCGGATTTTTTTTAAATTTAGTGGTGTAAAAAGCTAATCTAGACAACTTGTTGGGCTCTACAGTTCAAAAGAAATTTTTGAAAAATTACTATCCAATAACCTAGGTGGCCAGTTTTGAAATGATAAGGATTGATATACTAATATCTGTGACTATTTTGAGTCAAAACCCTTGAATTGGAACTAACCATATACTTAGCCCTTTGCCCTCGTAAGGCCACTATAGTGGACACGATCTACCCTGCAATTGCTCGTATCAATTTCCACTGCCATCTGCTCTCAGGTCGAATGTCCACTTTAGTGGCCCAACACAAGTTCTCCACCAGCTCGTCTGCCTTTTCACCGGTAGTGTCTCTCAACTCGTCATGGTGTTTTGACAAAGTTTAACAATATTTAATATGACTAATGCAATGTTTAAGAAATTCGGAGTTAAAGAAATATGCAGGTTTTATAAATGTTTTTAAACTTTTTCGAATCAATGTCACTAAAGTCTAAATCTAGTTCATTAATGATATAACCTATTCAATATTTGAGTGATCACCTCTATCCATTTTGAAGCTGTAAACTTTTCAACTATGTTATATACCGGTACTAGGTTCATCAATAATAATATTTACTTTCAAAATAATAATATGTAAGCTACTTTTACTTTTATTCGAACGGTTCACAGTATTCACTGTTGTATGCTACTTCTAGCCAACCGAAGCTGTCCACTTTGACAATAGAAGGAAAGGCTATGACAGCTTCAAAAAATCGTGGGAGAATTTTATATGGTCCGATAATATAGTTTGAAAGTTCTATGACAGATCGCAGTACTTTACAAGGAGAATAATTTAATTTTGAAACACATTCACAAGTGCATGCAAGTCTGTCCATTATAGTGGCCGAGCGAGTGTTCACGAAATTTGGAATTGTCCACTAAAGTGGCCATTCGACCTGGGAGTCATGGAACGGGTTCCCATAATACAAGCTGATACAGAAAACGCTTGGGCCACTATATTGGACATACGCCCCCAGAGCCAAGCCACTGAATTCGATTACGAGCGCAAAGGGTTAACTTATGTACTGAATCTCAAAATTAATACAATGATAATGAATTGCATTTTAAGTTTATAAAAATACAACTCAAATATACATGAAGAAAGTTTCATATAATTTATGTCATTAGCCTAAAACGCACCCAACCCAAAGTTCATTAAATCGGAATTTTTTAACATAGCACACTGATTTTATATGCTTGAATAGAACTTGCATTTATTTGTGTGTTTTCATTTATAAAATCCCAATTTCATGAACTTTGGGTGCGTTTAGGCTAGTGGGTTACACTGAATTTTAACTTCAAAACTAAATTTTCTACAAGATGAGTTTATTCAAAAAGGTGATTTATCAATAATTAACAAAGTTTACTTCGAACTTGAAAAAATGCGTTTTATTTCATGCAATATTTCAATAATTATTATGGTAGTCCCAGTTTCTAACATGTTTTATTCGATTTCTTAGCTCATTTTAAATCAAAATTATCCATTTGAGCACCTAACAAGTTTCTATATCAGTAAATATTGAAGAAATATTTGAACAATGCATTGATCTATAACTGTAGCTATATTCTATTACACTATCACGGTTTCTGTATTCTGTTCGTTATAATACTACAAAACAGATAGAACCCTTCGGCTTTAATAAGTCCTTATCTATTATTAGTTATTTGAGAATTTTTTATTTCTGAAATTTCGGGGGGGGGGGGCCTGGGCCCCATGCCCCCCCCCTGGCTACGCCACTGGGAGTGTTGTTACTCATACTTACTCAACAAAATATAGTCAATCTTTGAATATTTCATGTAGTAGGTTATTTAGAAAGTTTTTTTAAAATCCTGTCAATATATCCGCAAGATTAATGAATATATAGGTACGGCTGCTCAATTACAGGAATTTCAGGAACATTATGAATTTGTTCTTACTGGTGAATCATTTCTACTCAATTGAGGAATAAATGAATAGAAAATGAACTTTAGGAGACTTCTGTGTATGTGTGTAATTTTAATGTTTGTTTTTGACCAGTCTGTATACTATATGATGTTATTATATTTTATTATTCATTTAAATCATTGATATTTTTGGCAGGAGAGCTGGCCTATCTATTAACATGATTGTAATATCTGTATGGCTAAATTGGCTCTAACTATGGTTAGACTATCTCTAGTCTATAAATAGACTAGAGAAGAAATTTAGCCATAAGATATTACAATCATGTTAATAGATAGGCCAGCTCTCCTGCCAAAAATATCAATGATTTAAATGAATAATAAAATATAATAACATCATATAGTATACAGACTGGTCAAAAACAAACATTAAAATTGCACACATACACAGAAGTCACCTAAAGTTCATCTTCTATTCATTTATTCCTCAATTGAGTAGAAATGATTATAAAAAAAATAATGGGAAAAAGATGAAATACAAACATTCGATAATACGAAACTCTTGGTAATACGAAGTACATCCTGAAAAACTCTTGATATTTCGAAAAACGCAATGCATTTTGACAGTAGCGTAGCGAAAATCTTTTCATGGGGGGTGTTACAGCCAATCTTATCTACAAAGATAGTAGCCACCCGCCCCAGCTCTGAGCGTCCCTCTAACTCAGTCTATCTCAGTAAGCCATAGCAGACGTTGCAATAGTAGAGACATAAAGTACTGTCTCTGTTCTCGAATGCCCGAATGCGATTCCTCACGGCCTCTCTCATTCATTCTCTCTCACTCACTCTCATCCTCACTCACTCTCTCTCACACTTCCTCTCGTCCTCACTCATATATCCTCTCACATAGACTGGACAACGACTACAAGGTAATACGGAGCGCCCCCCATCACTCCAACTCAACTCAATGTCTGGTAAGTTCGCAACATTTATCACCCTTCCCCATTATATCCTCTTTTACGGTCCTCCACTGCTCTCCTCTTTCCTCAACCCCTCTAAGCTACCTCAACGACACCACATTTGGTCTCACAAGATACGCTCTTACAGGGGGGTTGTCGGAGATTTGGGGGTCCAGGGGGGTCTGGGGGTATGGAATACCCCCCAGGGCGAGGGGTGCCCAGGATCCTCCCCCAGGAAAATTTTGATAAATAGTCCCTCTAAAATCGTATTCTGAGATTCTAAACTCATGTCTAGAAAAGCTTAAATCCATTCATTCTAGTTCACATTATGGGACATTTTTTGAATTTTGATGTTGAGAGCTTGATTTGAGGCTTTAAAACATTAATTTTATACTAGTATTTATAAAAATGAAGTTTATAATTTGGGTAAAGTGAAAGCTCAAATTCCATAAATCACTGCTTTTATGAATCGTTTGCCTAAGAACTTTTAACTTTTCGTATATTGTGAGTTCATTAATTAGTTGTGAACAAATGTTAATCTATAAAATATGAATTACTTTTATGTAAAAATTATTATTATGACTTTGCATGGAACTTGATTCAACTTGCAAAAAGAGAATGAATTAATATCACATCCAATTCAAAACTTTAACTTATAGTAATTTTGTAATTGTAATACAGATGGTGACGGAACCCCAATACATTGGGGAGTCTAAGGGTTCTCCACCGGAAAAAAAAATGTTTTCCAGGTCTTGAAAGTGCAACTCTAAGCTTTTTTTGTTGTTATCAACCTCTTCCCTCATATTATTTGTTGATTCATGGCGCGACAAATTTCATGATCACAATAATCTCTATAGCGTATCAGATCTGAACAGTAACAGAGATGAGCATTTGAAGCCCGTCTGCAAAAATATTAAGATACCTTTTCTCCTTTCAAGCCTACTGCGTCAACCTCATTCTAGTGATCTGGGGGACCTTCAAACCCATGTTTGGGAGCTCCGAAAATACTTCGACCCACCAGCATCGTGAGGCCCAAAGCCGAGGAGATTAGGGGACCCTGGTGTATGAACGTTGAAATTTAAAATATTCTAGAAGCAAACTACTTTAATCTCTACTTCACATGAAAATACTAACAATAAAAACGGGCCCGGAGGGCCCGTGGCCTCTACGGTCTGTTAGGCTTCTAAGAGGCCTCTAGAGGTTTATACTGGAGAAAAAGGGCCCTAAATTTAGTAGCTGGAAAATTTGGGGCCGCTTATTTTATTTTTGTTTAGTAACTTGCTTACATTTGTAAAATGATGTGACCCCTTAACGTTGAGGCCCAAGCAAACTTACCTTGTTCACCCCATTCCCTCTGTAACTTTAATTGAAGTATTTTTATTTTTTTGGTTAATTATAGTATTTTTTCTAGCTGCAAAATATTTTAGGCTACTCTTCAAGTATGAATACTTCTTTAGCTCCAGTAACCGTTATTATCGTATTTTTATTGATGTCTCCCTACACATTTTTGGGGCCTCTTTTACAGGCTCAAGGTGGGGTTGTAGCCCAGAAAACCCCCCATCTCCGTTGCTACGCCCATGTCTTTTGGTTCACTCGATAATACGAAGTAAAATACCGAGCCCGACCCGAATGCAACACACGATGATTCGAAGTTTGTCATAAAATCTCTCGATAATACAAAGTTCTGAGTTATAATACAGAACTATATACTGTACATATGTATATTCTTGTCTTGTTTTATTATTCAAGCAATATTAATGATGCAATAAAACAGAGGAAAATTACCGACTTCTTTTAGCAAAAAATACTAATTATCTTGATGAACAATAATTGTTTTTTTATTATACTGTACTTTCAATGTTCATGATAATTTTTATTTTGATTGACAATTATTGACAATAATTGTTTTTTCATTATACTGTACTTTGAACAATACTCTAGATAATTTTTATTTTATTGACAATTGACAATAATTGTTTTTTCTTTATAATGTACTTTTTACAATATTCTTTATTATTTTTATTTTGTTTGAGAATTGACAACAATTGATTTTTCATTATACTGTACTTTTAACAATATTCTTGATAATTTTATTCATTGACAATTGACAATAATTTATTTAATTATACTGTACTTTCAGCAATATTCTTGATAATTTTTATTTTGATTGACAATTGACAATAATTGTTTTTTCTTTATACTGTACTTTAACAATATTTTTGATAATTTTTATTTTCAAGCATTGTTCTATTGTTTTACAGTATCTCCACATTAAATCTATCGAAGAAATTTCGCTTTCTATAAAGTTTTCTTCTCTTCCATCCAAACTTTCGATAATACTGTCAGAAATGACTAAAACTGATATTACGAAATTTAAGTGTCACGGCTACAAAACATAAAAATACTTTTGAATCGAGAAGTCACACTCTTTCTCCCTCACCTTGTACGAAGGAGAAAGAGCCGTGATTCTAACAATCAGATCGAATAGTCAGCATTTAAAAAAAATTGATTTTCAATTTCCTAATGACTGGACCAAGGAGATTTTTCACTTCTCATCCAGACCTAGTGCCTGACGGAGCGAGCGGTCAACGATGGTCTGAGATTTCCCGATTTCTCCATATTGGTAATCAGGTATAGCAACATATTTTTTATATTTGTAGTGTAAACCAAAAAAATCTTTCCAATCCTTATAAAAAATAAATGACAATAAATAATCTGAGATACGCTGATGATACAGTTCTTTTTGCTGAAACACATAAAGACCTGCAGACGCTAATTGATCAAATGGTCAAAGTAAGTGAAGAATATGGACTTTCACTAAACATAAGCAAAACAAAATATATGCTGGTGACAAAAACCACTCAGGACATTATTAGAATATACATAAAGAATCAACCTATTGAAAGAGTAATAGAATACAAATACCTTGGTACAACTATTAATGAAAACAATGACAGCTCTCAAGAAATACGAATTAGAATCGAACAGGCAAGAACCTTTATAAGGATGAAGAGGCTTTTCTGCTGCCGAGATCTGAATCTTGAATTGAAGGTACGACTGATGAGATGCTATGTTCTATGTGTACTGTACTATGGGATGGAAGCCTGGACACTAAAAATGATTGACGTGAGGAGACTAGAGGCATTTGAGATGTGGATATACCGAAGAATTCTGAGGATCCCATGGGTGGAAAGAGTGACCAATGTGGAGGTGCTGAGACGTATGCATAAGGAGACCGAGGTAATTTCAACAATCAAAAAGAGAAAACTGCTATAAATGGGACATGTAATGAGGGTAGAAAAATATCAATTACTACAAATTATTATGCAGGGAAAAATCCAAGGAAGGAGATCCATAGGAAGGAGACGAAACTCATGGCTGAAGAACCTTAGGGAGTGGTTTGGATGCAGTAGCAATGAGTTATTTAGAGCTGCGGTCTCAAAAATAAAAATCGCCCTAATGATTGCCAACCTTCGAATCGGAGACGGCACCTAAAGAAGAAGAAAAAATAAATAAAACTTTTAGCCAGAAGAATAATTTAAAACTAAGTTACATAATGTCACTTTCCTCACTTTTTGTTTTCATTTTAAATCGGAATTTCTGCCTTTTATCACCATCAATAGTATACTAAAAATAAATAAAATTGAAAATTAATTTGTAAATAATGTTGATTCAATAAACGAGGGAGATTAAATAAAAATTGATTTTGTTCAATATAAGAAAATAAATTAAAATTCTGTATTTTATATTGACCAAATAAAAGAAAAATTAATTTAATTTTTTTTTAATGCTGATGATGCCCACATGAGTTCGAGAATTGTGCGTGGGTAATGAGGTGAATGATAACACATAGATGCCAGACGGTGGAGCGGGATTCGAACCCACGACCACTGAAACGACAGCAAGCTGAAGTTGCGACGCCCCAACCAACTGCGCTAAGCGGCCCGCCAATACAATTACTGTATTTTATTTGATTTACAAAGATCTTTAAAAATGTTAGAATAATCAAATATTTATAAATATAAGTTCTACCATCAAAACCTATGCTGAGCCCTTGAAATATGAATTAGTGAAATATTATTGTCGCGCCCTGTCTTTCATGATTCCCACATTCATAGGGTAAGGTTGGATGTGGTAATTGAGGGGGAATGTATGTATGTATATAGTATATATAGTACCATAGCCGATTCGACTGTAGGTGACTCTTCAGACCTCAACGCTATGTTTTAGTCCAAAGAGCGTACTACACAAACGAGGAGTGAGGTAGTTTGTGATTGAAGTACTCATGCACTAGAAAGAGCGATGACACCCTGATGATTCCAATCCACCGGAGAACTATCTACAATAAATCCTTTCTTGTCAGTGCATGTCGTAAATGGAATAAGCTACCTAATTTAATCAGGAAACAAGAGAGTCGAGCATCGTTGAAGAGACATCTTATGGAGAGAATGCTGGCTACAACTTCCTAGTCCTTGAGCAATCCCATGATCAATGTTACCTTATAAAACTAGTTTTTTATTTATTTATTTTTTAATTTCTATTATTTTCTATTTAAAAGCAGAACTATTTTTTCTTCCTCAACATAATTATAGTAATGATTCCTTAGTTAATTCAGTACACCCATAATTGTGTTTAATTCTAATTGTTAATCAAGTTTTAATTGATTGTAAATAAGCTTTAGTTAAATCTATAAATTATTACTTAATTATTATTTTTTCAGTAGCTTGTTTGTTTTAGTCTTGAATTCAATTTTCTTCTCTATTTTCCGTCCAATTACTGAGTTTTTTCTCTGAATCTTATCAAGTTTAATAATAATCAATTTTAACTATAAACTCATTCACTTCATTGTATTCTGTGAAATATCTTACTAAAATATACCTTTTTATTCTATATAAACTAATTCTAGCAGAGTTCACTGTTAGGTTGAGAGTAAGATAGGGCTATTTTGCCCTAACTCCGCCCTTTTGTGTAAATGCATCACCTTGATATCAAAATTCATTTATTATGCAAATATTCTTATTAATGTCAGTAATCTAACTTACAAAACAGTGTAATAGTAACGTATCGTCTTGTATCTATTTTTTATCTATCTTCCATGAATTTAGGTGACGTCGTTCATTGTAAGGTAAGGTAAGGTCAGTAGTCATATAAATTGTACTTTTACTTGAATAAACCTATCTGAATCCCCCTCCAACTCATCCACCTCACCCAACCACTCCTCATCACAGTCCTCCTCTCACTCAACTTGTTTTTTTGGTGAATCAACTCAATATTCCCCTCTTTCAAGTTCGATTTGTAATTTTGCGAATCAACTTAAGATGGCGTTTGCTTACTTTAAAATTTAGAATGGAAGGTTAGATGTATTCTGCGCAAACTCTGTCATCACAGAGAGTGAAATGCTAGCAATTAGTCAATTTTTAAGTGCTATTTCGTAGTATGGGGGAACGATCACATGCTAGCATAATCTAGTCTAATTAAATCTTCTATAAAATGTCGAACAACCATTGATAGGCTTTATTATCGTGTTCTTATCCCAATAACAGTTTTAATGACTAAAACTATGTATCGTTATTTTTATTTTATTGTGGTTATTTGTTCTTCGGCTCGGTGAGTTTCAAATTTTATAATTATATTTTTTTTTTTTGAAGATGAAGACCACATAGGTCCGAAACCTGTGCGTGGTTGCAGAATATTGGATGATATTACTGCTTTCTTTACAAATTTTCAATTGAAAAATCCAAATTTTAGGTTCCCACTTCTTGAAAAAGAAATGACATGTTTAATAACAGGCAGAAAAATAAAAAGGTTTAATTGCCCAAGTATTAAATTCAACCATTGAATTCATTGTTGCTAGTAGTAGTAACATTGTTTTATTTTTAAAGTTCAATGAAATTTTAAAAAGTTGAAGGGTTTTACATTTGCTGATTATCAAATAGGTGTACGGTTTTTATTGAGAAAATTGGAAGCCGTTGGTGCTAATTGCTAGTCGAATAAAAACAATACAGTTATTGTTTCAAGGATTCTTAATGTTAATCTCTCATGTCAAAAAGAAACATAGAAATAAAACAGTAGCAATTATTAATAGTTAATTAATACAGTCATCAGCTATCAGATACACTTTAGTTGCAATCTCAGTATCAAGCATTGATTCATCTAAGCACAGCATACCAACATAATAAATCAAAATACAAAACTCAAGTTATAGGTAACACTAAATAAAAATACAGATATAATTATAAAATGAAAATTAATATTGAAATGCTAAAAGCATAATTTCATATTTTAAATACATTCTCTTTTTGAAACAGTTCCGTGCGATGTGACCTAGCTTGCCACAGTAATGACATTTGAAATTTTTGATGTAGGATTTATTTGGTTGATTACCTGGATTAAGCTTCTTAAAAGGATACTTTTGATTGATACTCATAGTAGCAAGAGCACCGGCGACGTTTTCAGTGGATGATATTCTGCTCTCTTCCTTCAGCAGCCTCTCAGTTAGATGTTGAGTAGTTTGTTTTGTTTCTTCAACACTGTCCCATGCCGTAACAAGATTATTGAACTTTGCAGGTAGACTAACCAGAATTTTCGCCATTATCATGGTATCAGTAACGTTTTCACCAATGTCTTTTAATTGTCGAGCAAGGTTTTTTGTGATGTGTTGAATGACACTGTCACCCCGGTTCATTTTATATTTTATATTCTTGGAATTTCGTCATTATAGAGATAGTTTATTTGTTGCACTCTTTTGTTCATGAATAGCACTTAATTTGGTCCACATTTCATTCGCAGTTTCACAAGTCAAGAATTGTTCGAGTTGTTTGTACTCCATAGTGGAGGATAAAATGAACATAGCTTTAGCATTTTGTTTCACCCATGAGTCCAATTCGGTGCTGGCAGTTTCAGGTTTTACTTTAGTACCATTTACGATGTCCAGCAGTCCTTTGGCAACAAAAATAGTTTTCATTTGAAATTTCCATAGTTGAAAGTTCTCACCATCAAACTTGTTCACGTTACAAAAGTCAGACTCCGCCATTTTACAAAAAAAATTCAAACTTCACACGATGTAGTTGGAAAGTTTGTTGAAATCCGAATGAGTTCAAAACTTATGGAAATTCTCAGACACAAAATCAGCTACGGTAACAGTTTTTTTAATCAAAGAAATCAAAGTGTCTGATTTCTTTGATTAAAAAAATATATTTCGTGATCTAGCATTGCACTTCGAACGTACTGCACGAGTCTGGGCACATAACCTATTGAAAAAAATTGGAAGCCGTTGGTGCTAATTGCTAGTCGAATAAAAACAATACAGTTATTGTTTCAAGGATTTATAATGTTAATCACTCATGTCACTATCAGATACACTTTAGTTGCAATCTCAGTATCAAGCGTTGATTCATCAAAGCACAGAATACCAGCATAATAAATCAAAATACAAAACTCAAGTTATAACACTAAATAAAAATACAGATATAATTATAAAATGAAAATTAATATTGAAATGCTAAAAGCATAATTTCATATTTTAAATACATTCTCAACAGTTTTGTAATCTAATATTGTTAGGCAATGCCTAGACTGTTGGTAAAATTAGTTGTTTGTTGTGTAAACTAAAAAACCAACAATACAAAACTAATGAATAATAAGACGAAATTGTCACAATCACACTTATTAAAAATATTGAGAAACTATATTCGGTTGTTATACCATTATCAATCTCAAACAAACTGAAACTAAAGTAAAGAGTAGCTTAATATATACTAAACATGGAATGATCCTATTGGCTAAGCAAGAAAGAGGCTGACGGCTGGCCTTCATTGAAGGTCGTGATTGGCTGAAGGCCATAACAAGTCACGCCCCCTGCTGGGAGGAGTAACAAGCAAAAATAAAAGTCAAATCAAGATTCAAAAACCGTGAACATCTAGAAGATAAGAAAGAAGAAAAATACACAATAAGGCTAGAATTGAATCAAATTAAAATTGAAAACCCACTGGAATTCACTCATGGTCAACCAAGAATGACACAAAAGAACAGTTTTTTTTTAAATAGTCTGGAATTATAATGAAACCAAGGTAGTTGCATTGAATTGGTTGAGATAAATTTGGTCATTCAAACTAGTATTGGAATCGTTTTTTACTAACCTACTTATCTCCAAAGCTTCTGAAATGTTCAATTGTCTGCCTTTGCCAATCAAATGCAGAAATTCGTCAACATTTTCTTCAGCCTTGAACTTGTGCTCATTATTAATGTGATGGTCTGCAAAATTTGAATCTCCTTTTTGGGGTTTGCAATCCCTGATATGTTCATTTATTCTTCATTTGAAACTTCTACCCATCTGACCCATCAACCTGTCTAAGTAGAAATTATTATGGACTATTCTAGGAAAAAAATACACAACTTGAACCAAACGAAATTCCCTGTTTGCAGTGTAAGCAGAGTCTGTTTTCTGTGTGTTGTTTGCACACAAGCATGAACACAAACTACACTTCATTGTCTCTGATGAGTTTTTCTCTAGCTGAGAACTAGCTGAGCGAGGTTCTATTGGAAGACTTTTCATTTCAGAGGAAACTCACCATTGATGTTAAAATGTAAAATCACCCTGGCATTGAACGATGCTATTGCCAAAATACAGTAGATTATTCGATGAGATGGATGCAGTTGTGCAGCCTGAAAATAAGAAGAGTAACTGCTGGTTGTCTTGATAGAAGAAAACCTCATCAGCGACCATTGAGTGTAGTTTGTGTTCACGCTTTGTGTGCAAACAACACACAGAAAAACAGACTCTTCACTTAGACTGTAAACAAGGAAACTGTGGTGGCAAAGAGAGAGTTATGCTGAGTAAGCATTTTCAACAGTCAACTTTATTTGTAAAATGTTTTGAATGTAAAATTAATTTCTTGATTGCTGTAAAGGAAGTCTGAACAACAACTGACTGTTCACAAGGACAGCTATTTATTGACTGTTTGTTTATTCTAAAAGTGTCCAGATATATATGGGCCATTCCAAAATTTATATTCACACAGATGAAGAAATGTCTAATAGTATAAACTCGAACATTCAACATGCCCATTTGTCATATAAGAGTAAGAGAGATGAAGGGAGGAGAAATAAAAACGACAAGTGCTTGCTTGAGATAAGGCTAGAAATAATTTATGACCCTTCTGTAGATAAGGCACTGCCATACCAGAAATCATTTCCAGCTCTCATTACAATATAAATAATGTCCACCAAATTTTTTGAGAACCAGCCGCCACTGTAGCAGGTATCTTTCCAATCAGATAGATATGAGCTACAAACCCCTGGGTCATCTTTGTAAGGGTGACCGATTGGATGGCCAACTAAAAGGACTCTTGCTGTAAAATCACTTCTTTGTGGTTCAAAACCCACCAAAAACTATTGGTCTAACTCATCAATCTCTATCATCCAACTCATTACCAAATTGCACAGGTCATAGACCTATGTTGGCTTCATCCTCAAAAATTACAGTCAGGAGACCTGAGTCTTTGGATTTGGTTACTTTGGATTTTTCAGAATTATTGCTTTGAGTTTTTGGTTTGGTCCTTTTTTGCTGTTTTGACTCTCATACACAATCAATGCATGATGATAAGTAATGCTCATCATGATTAAATTTATATATTTGCAGACTATGTGCTTCTGACTCAACTGGAAAAAATGTGAAAGATTTCGATTTTAAACTCAATCATGGGCAACTCTATACAATACAGATTAGTTCCGATGGACTAGCCTATGTTGTAGGGTCTGAACCAGAAGCTACTCTGATGGAGACTGACAGCAGTGTGGTGATGGAGTGAGTAAATTTTTTTCTAAATTTCCTCCTATTTAAAAAAATATCTTTTATAAAATGTAAAATATATGTAACATATGTAACATATTTCGAGATTTGTGTCAAGATTTTGTGTGTGAATCTTCTAAGGTGCTGCAAGAAGAACTCATCATGAACTCAAGAAGAACTCTTTTTTGACAAGAAACGAGAGTGGACAAGAAAATGGATTTTGCAGAGAGATTCATCTGGGACCTCATCTCACCTGTAATAGAATTGCGGTTAGAAAATCCCATTGAATATTGAGAATCTTCCCTGTTACTTCTGATGAACTTCTACATCGAGTCACACCCTTGATTGCTATTAAAATGCAGACTGGGCTGGACTGGTATGGCCGGAGTCGTTCACATGCTTCCAGTGGATCATGCCACATTCGTTTTTCGGTGGTGGGGGAACTGGACTGATGCGAAATCTGCTACTCAAGCCAGTGCACTGAGAAGGCTTTTTTCTACATGACTGGAGTGCCAACTGGCGCCAGTAGTGTTCACACAAGGCCAGTAGCTGGAGCCAGTTGACTGGCACCAGTCAGCTGGACTGCATGTAAACGCGGCTTAATAAAAGTATAATTTGATTTGGCTAAACTTAATACAGTAATTTGGAGTTAAAGAACACATTGTTTTCTAAAATTTAACTCCAACTCTCTTCTTCTACCCCAAGTATTTTTCAAGTAGGAGCTATTGAGCTGAAATAAGCACAATTTTCCACCTTTTCCAGTTTTTCCAATTGTACAATCAAATAACTTAGGACAAGACAAGAAAGTGGATTGGACTTTTGTAAATACTATAAAAAATTAAATTATTTTGATAATAAAACCGCTTTATAATGTAGTCGTCATAGATAAACTACCATTTTGCTAGTCTTGCACTTTTCTTTATTCTTTGAAACTGATCTAGTGTTGTTTTTTGCAGATGTGAAATGAGCGAACAAAGAAGAGACTATTACGACTCTTTCAGGCCGCGCGTCGCTTCTAGAGACAAATTTGGAGAAACATGGCCAGTCAATAACGTGGAATTTTACTCTCATTTCCTATTCATAAAGAAAGAGGTCTGGAGATGCAGTGATGGGGTAAGGCAACTTCAAATAATAATGGAAAATATATGAATTATAATGAAATAACTGGTAGTATATTGGACTGTACACCTCACCCCCAAAAATAATTGAGTGCTTGCATTCGATTATAATAAAAAATCCCCCCATCTATTGCAACAAGAATGTGAACTGGTTTCAACAATTTTGTTATTCCTGGCATTTTTATGTTTTTATGTATTTTACTTTACTTTATTACTTTAATTTCATTATTTATTTACACGATTATTCTCGGGTTATTGGGATTCATCCCCCCCAAAAAAAATTGTGGTCATCTTTCACCATACTAATTATTTAGAGATTAAATTGAAACAGGTTAAAAAAAGTTTATTCATTCATAGTTTTGTCACAATAACCACCATTGAAAAGTCAGACTCACTCATCAGACCTCACCAGACACTTGATTTAATTTACCTAGTCTATTTCGTGACCTTTTCAAAACAAAGTCACTCTGTACCACATCAACAAGGCTGTGATTTTATTTTCCAGACAGCATATTGCTCAAATCAGATCAGACTTCACCTATCTGATAAATTAATAAATTTATTGAGTTTTTTTGGAGGATGAAGTCCAAATAGGTCTAAGGCCTGTGCGTGGGTAATAAGCTGGATGACAGTGATTGATGAGCTGGACCTACATTTAGGATCTACTGTTTTAGGTGGGTTCCGAACCACCGGGAAGTGATTTTACAGCAGAGAACAGTGTCTTTTTGCTGACCAATCTAATTTGGTCACCCTTACAAAGAGTGCCTAGGAGAACGCAGCTTATCTCTATCTGATTGAATATAGCTACGGCTCACAGCTATCACAAGTCCAATACATAATATCGATTACATTTGTGTAATTATCATTCACTTAGTAATAACTTGTTATTTTACTTAATTGGAATATAAGGAATGATTTGTTTCTATAAATCTAAGGGTCTTTTGCTCTATAACGCCGCATTTCTTAAAAATTGTCATTGAACAGTAGATTCCTAGGGGGAAGCTCTATTACACATCAAATCGATGGTCCATCGACCCTCCTTATGATATAGCAAAATACAGGAGGTTCTATGGCCCATCGAACCGTTTGAATATATTAAGATTTTCCTAAGCATTTGGCTCGATGTACCATCAACCCGAAATGAATTGTTCATGAATATTAGTAAAAGCGGTTCGATGGACCATCGACCCCACAAATAATTATTTGTAAAATAGGGTCGATATACCATCAATATGATGGTTAATTGAATTATATGTTTACAATATTTATAAAAGGTCCGATGACACATCAGTTCGATGGACCATTCTTGTTTGAATAAGTGATGTGTTATCGACCCAGTCCTATAGGACATTACATGTTGTTGTTCTTGACTTTGAAATATTGCAGTTGGAAGAACGTTCTTTCTGGTTGAGATGGCGCAGTGGTACGATGCCGGTATTGTGTGTCAAAAGACCGTGGTTCAAAACTCAGCAAAGGTCAATTTTTTTTATGCGAAATTTTCAACTTGAATGTCTTTTTAAATATAATCTGACTTGAATTTAATGAGTTTATGATTCGATTTTGATTTTTTTTTAAATGACTATTTTTAATTTAATTCAAGTGAATTAAACATAGCCTAAACTACTGTTTCTTTCAACTTAAAAACGAAAAACTATTTAGTCTATTGAAAAGGTAGTCTATTGATAAAATATTTTCACAATATGACCGAACGTGATATTAATAATTATCATTAATAATATTATAACAATTTGTGAATGTATGAATAAATAAATAAATAAATGAACGAAGTGAAGGTCTTTGGTTCAAGTCGAGTGATTTGCACTTGTCTGTTTGTTTGTACCGCAATTACGGTCGCAGTTATTGTCCGATTTGGATAAAATTTGGTATACAAATACTTTTAAACAATGCGCAGAAACGTATGTGTAACGATTTTTGACACGACCTCCGGTTTTTTTGTAATTTGAAAAACTGTAGACCAACCTCCATCCAGAAAGTTACTTGTTCGTATCTAACACAGTTATTTTGCAAGATACAGAAATTTTTATTCTTTTCAAAATGAAAGATCTTTGGATTTTCAATACTGTACGTTAAGAGTTGATATTTCTCACAATAAATATTACTAAAAAAACATTTTTATAGCATAGAAATTGTGCCGCTTTTTCGTATCTAACACAGTTATTTTGCAAGATACAGACAACTTTTTCGCTTGCATAGTAAATGCTCGTAGGCAGGTCCTCTTTTATAGTTTTTACTACAAAAATATCCATCCCCATTAGTTGAAAGTTTGCCTCCCTTAACACCCTCACATTCCCTATAGTTTATCGGTAACCCCGCCATGATATGCGCGAGGCGACGTGGCTACTACGATCGTATACACATACACTTCAACCTGATTTGTTAAGCACAAACTATATTTTAATATTTTATTACATAAAATGTGTTATGGATGTATTTATCTATGATTTCACTACAGATTTATTTATTTATTTATTCAATACATACATGAAAAAGCTCACAGACATAAGCAAAAAGTCCATTAAGAGCCTTATTGACATTTTACTTAATCACTATTCAAACAAAAGTGAAAGAAAAAAAATAATAAGATTAGAAGAGATAAGATTATATGAGGTAAGGTACGGTACTATAGAACAGAAAAAGAAAAAAAAACTGAAAGAAGAAAAATATGAAAAATGAGTTAGTAGAGCTCGGGGAAAAAATTTAATTATCAATAGAGCGGCATGATATTTCACAAGATTTTTTGAATTTAGAGTATCGGTCAAAGAAAGGATCAATGATTGTGTTGAGTCTATTGTACAATCTCATCGTTCTATATAGGTAGGAGTTGAAATGATGTGCGGTTCGGACAAAGGGTATCTGAAAGAGTATATTTTTTCTTGGTCTATTGTATGGACAGATGCACAATCAGAGTAAGTCATGGTAAGAAAATCACAGTAAAATAATTTCCTGCACTGGATGCCTACTTGCTGTACTAGCAGGTTAGCAGCAACTTATGCTAAAGTTTTGTATGAAATTGTTATACAGTATTATTTTGCGAAATAGAGGGAGGGTTACTAGACGGGAAGGAAGCAACGACCAGCGCGACAGCCCGGCGTCACTCAACAAATATTGTAATAAACAATTATTGTTTAAATCAGTGGTTCCCAAAGTGGGCCATGTGGACCCCCTTGGGGTCCACGGGGACCTGCTAGGGGTCCTAGTCTGTGAAAAATAAAATTGGGGCTCCATTATATGTTAATGGGGGTTCACAATAGCGAATGTCCTTTTATCGGGGCGTGGTATATAATAGGTACGGTACCTACGTACAATCTCATATAAAAACTGACACTGTATTTCTATTTAAATTATGAGTTCTACTCACTTATACTGGTGATACTATAGTGATGCATTTCACTTCTAAAGAGAAGCTTCATCAGCCTAGAAGTAAAATGCATTCCTCTAATATCTCCAGTACGGTATATGTGGTAATAATCATAATTTTAATTGAAATACAGTGTCAATTTTGTTATTAGATTGTTCATCAAGTACTTCGTCATGTAAAAAAAACATCACAGAGTAGGCCTACCTATGTAGAATAATTCCATAATACTGTACATGCAAGCAAGCATTATATTAAATAATAAGCATTTAAAATAATAACGCTTTCTATGAAAACATTTTTAAATCTCAGAGAATTCAAACTTAGTTTTCTTATATTTAAAAATTATAAGCCTTCACTGGCAGGTCACTAAACAGCTCAGGTTTACCAGATATATATTTTCGTTTTTAGCTGTATTATTATGAGCAAAACAAGCCCCATATCTTTCAATTATATTTTAAAACTATTAACATTTACTGGTAGGTCACTAAACAAGTCAGGTACTAAATATTTCAAGCTATTTTTAGCATTATTGTTATAGGCAAAAGGACTTTCATATATTTCAAAGTTATAAACAGAAGGAACCTCGTATTTATATTTGAATGATATTTTATCATATTTCAAAAAAGTACCTTTATTGATAGGTCACTCAACAACTTAGGTAGGTACAAAATTATTCAAGTTATTTCACGTTTATCATTATGAGCAAAAGGAGCCTAATCACTTTTAATTATCAAATCATACCAACTTTCTTTAATATTCTAGCAAGTTCTTGCTTATTCAATTAATTGTTCAAAATTATTCTGATGGAGAACAAGATTTGTGCACAATAAATTACATTTATTTCGAGAATAAATTCTAGTTATGGTATTAATGTTTAATTTTTATTTTTCATGTTTACAAGAATTTCTAATAAGGTCTAATAAGCTTCCTTTTATTACTCTACGTATTTAATAATTTTAAATCGAGCTCGAAATCTTAGTAGTCTATTCAATTTTAATAAATTTGTTCTGGTATTTTGATTAACTATTTTGGAATCAATTTTTAATATTCTTGTTGTAACACTCCATTACTGTATCTGTATCACCCGTTTTTTCACAAATTTGATGCAATATTCTACAAAAATGTGAATTATATTCATATTGGTTACATTGAATTGTTAATCTCTACCTCCTCTCCCCAATTCTCTCTCTATCACATTTCACTAACAATAAGTGTTGTGTGCAATTACTACAGAGGACACAATGCTGTTTAATAAAATACCAGCTATAACTTATTGAGTCTTATTAATACTATTTCACTATAACCAACAACAATATGTCACACTATTTGATTATTTCAATTCAAATTCGACTACATTACAAAAATTTACTAAGTTTATGTGTTTTTTTAATGTTTTCTGCACCACAATGGTGAATTTGAATCTGTTACTGTCAGCAGTAGTAGACCTACTTCAACTTCAAGTTAAAACTCCTGGGCGCTCTTTATTGTAAGGGTGACCGATTAGATTGGTCAGCAAAAAAGACTCTGTTCTCTGCTGTAAAATCACTTCCCCGGTGGTTCGGAACCCTCCTAAAACTGTAGCTCCAACTCATCTATCACCATCATCCAATTCATTTCCCACGCACAAGTCTCAGACCTATGTGGGCTTCATCCTCCGAAAAAAAAATAATAATGACATTTATGCAGGGGGTCCACCTAAAACCAAAAATCATGGCAAGGGGTCCATGGGGCAAAAAAGTTTGGGAACCACTGGTTTAAATGGAGAGCATATTAGGTGAAGTGAATAAAGTGCGAGTAGGGTCTCTGAAGTTCGTTCTCCGAACGAACGCGGCTCGTGCCTTATCTCTAGTACAGAGCGGAGCTGTTTTACTTTGATCTCAACTTCACCACACATTAAAAACAAACGTGAAATTTAAGATATTTGAATTTTTTTCTATGCCAGTGGTTCTCAAAGTGTGGGGCGCGACCCACATGATGATGTCTCAGGGGGGGCCCAAAGCTTGGTTGGAAAATTAATTGAATTCACTTACAAAATAATTACGGTTAGCAATCTTTTTATTTTCAATATTACAAATGTAACTTATAATTTTCATTCAACATATTGAAAAAGTGTTATTATATTTTTAGCAGTGAAATTATGAGCAAGTGCTTTGACATTGTTTGATGGAGGATGGAGCTCGGCTATGTCAGGAAAGTACACTGGGCTTGTTGGGTTGATAAAAAAAGTAGCTCCAGAAGCTAGATGCACACACTTTGTAATTCATAGGGAAGCTTTAGCAGCATAGTTTGTGAAGCATAACTTTGTAAATAAACAAAGGTATGACTCCGGAACTTGATGATGTTTTACATGTGATCGTTCAAACAGTCAATCTCAATCTCACTAAAGTCACTAGTTTTCGAGATTCTCTGTGAAGATATGGGCTCAGAACACACATCTCTATTGTTCCATACTAAAGCTCGCTGGCTATCAAGGGCTTTGACCAGAATATTTGAGCTCAGACATGAAGTGCTTACACTTTTGCTTGACAAAAATCACCAAAACTCAGTTTTCACCAACTTGGATTTTTTGCTGCAATTAGCATGGCAGATATCTTTGAGAAAATATACTCGTATTTACTAAACAAGTCTTCACAGAAAAAAGATACTAACATTCTGCGATGGACTGAAAAAGTGAAAACTTTGTGAAGAAGATAAGTTTGTACGAGGGTGGTCTGAAAAGTGACAATTTGGAGCTCCTAATCTTGAGATTATTACTGAAGAAATGGTTCTAAGAACAATTCCAAAAGAAATTGTTGTGAACAATGAAAAGAAATGCTTTCTTGAACACTTAGAAATCCACAAATCTCGTTTTGAAATTTTTTTTATGAGAACTTGGATGGTTTGGCATGGATTCAAAACCCATTCGAACTTGCAGTCAATGAGTGCTCCCTCAATATGATGGAAAGAGAAAATATCATTGACCTTCAAGGTGACACTGCACTTGATGTGAAGTTTAAATAATCTTTTCTCACATACTTCTGGATTGGTGTACAAAAGGAACACCCAATTTTGAGTGAAAAGGTATTGAGAATATTAATTCCATTCGCTGTGAAACTGGGTTTTCTGCTCTAGCTGCCATAAAAGTTAAATATCGATCAAGACTGGATGTGACCAAGGAACTCAAAGAGTATCATTATCAGAACTGACACCACGTTTCAACAAACTATGCGCGAAAAAACAAGCACATCCTTCACACTAAAGCTCTTTTTGTTGTAATTGCTTTGAGTAAAAAATAACAATTATGTACTATAGCAGCTATAATAAATTAAGAATGTGTTACTTCAATATCATTAAAACTATATTGCCCCATTAGCATAGAATGTGCAAAACTTGACTAAATAAACATCAACTGTAAAATGTTAAAAGAGACACAGTTATATGAATATGTACTAAATGTATAGTACTCTTATAGGCCTACATGTAGGGGGGCCCGGCTCAGGGCTGAATTATGCAGGGGGGGCTCGAAGTAAAAAGTTTGAGAACCACTGTATTAAGCTATTGAAATGTTGTCTATTGCCGTGAGAAAAATTTTTTTTAATAAATTATTTTTCGAGATACGGGCATTCAAAGTTGAAATTTTCGGGTTTTTGGGGCAACAAAACTTCTTCTTCTTCTTCTTCTATATACCGTGGTCTCAACTACTCTAGATACTGATGATGAAGATCCATCTTGTTTCCACTAGTATATAATAACACTTTTTAAGTGGAAATGAGACTCACGTTATGGCGTGACGGCCGTTTCACTCTGTTGTCAAGAGCATCGTCAGACGACCCACTTCCACTTAAAAAATGTTATTACAGTGTTATTATTTACTCTAGATTCGTTCTAAAAGGACCTAGTCGAGGTGAAACTTAGACGAGTTGAGAACTTGAGACACTCCACATTTATTACGTAGTGTATCACGTTATTCACCTAGCGTATAATACCGTACATAATGAACCATGTACACGTAATTTACAATATCATATATAACGTACCTTACTATATCTTACGTAAATTACGATACCTTACCATAGGTACCATAGCACACGACACCAAACATACGGCTTATGAACCAAACCGTACTCACCGTACATATAGTACCCAACAACACATACTATTCATACCATACGTATGGTATGACTTGAACTCATTGGCGGGATCGTGGTGGGTGGGCAAGGGGTGGCACTTGCCCCCCCAATATTCTACTGGTATACATTTTTATTCCTCCGTTTTCTTTAATGAAGTTAGTGTATCCAATAAATAATTTTAGTCCAGCTCTCCTGGAAACATTTAGAAGTTGACATCATGGCATCTAAAAGAATATTTCACAATCAATGTTGTATGTGCAATAAATCGTATAAATCAGGGTAGGGTGTTCGAAAGTGGGGGGAAATTTGTGGTGGGTCACTTCTGACAGTGTAAGACCCAATGACGTACACGACCTGTGCCAGCATTACTCGGCAGATGAAGACACTTTGATAGCTGAACTTAAATGTTTTTACCCAATGGTTGTCAATAAAGACTTAGAATCAAGATGTGAGGTATAAGTAAAAAGAAACCTGAAAGACATATTTCCAAAAACGTTTGAAGTGTTTCGCCTTTTCCTTACAATACCAATGAGTTCAGCTTCATGTGAAAGATCATTCTCTTGTTTAATAAGAGGACTTAAAACATACGAGGCTTTCTCGTATTTAAGGAGTACAACCGGACAAGAAAGACTTTCTTCACTTGCCTTGTTGGCAATCAAAAGAGATGTGTATGTAGATGTGAAAAGAGTAATTAACACATTCACAACAAAAAACAGAAGATTACACTTGGTTTAAGATACACTTGGTTCATACAATTTGTTTCTGAAATGTTGATTTGATGTAATTTAAATATGATTCAATTTCCTGTAATTTAAAGTTGAAAGCAAAAATCGTAGTTATAATTTACTCCAAATTACTCCTAACAGATTATTCATGCTAAAACTAAATAAACTTGACTTACTCGCTATCTATACAGGCTTTCTTTTAGCATCAATTCAGATGCTCTTATTGAGCTGTTCTTATTGGAGATATATTCAAACTTGAATGAATCAAATGGTCAAATTATTCTCTACTTCACTAGAAAAACGTGGATATAAAAAAAAAACAAACTCGTACTCGTACATGCGCAAAAGTTCTACCTGCCAAGTCAATTATTATTATTATTTTATTTTTTTGTTGTAAATCCATCTTTGATTCCATAGAATATATAAAATTGATAAATAAATACTTTGTTGTGGAACTTTTACTCACAACAATGTGAGTAAAAGTTCCACAACAAAGTATTTATTTAATCAATTTTATTATTTTTTTTATTGCGAATGATTCCTATATAAGTGTGTGTCAGATATGAGGTGAAATGGTGATCAAAAATGCCAAGCGTACAACAGGAATCGAACCCATATATAACCCCATATAAAATACTTGAGCATAGCTAGTCAAGTACCCGTGCTTTGCCATGGGCTGAACTTCAGGCCCCTTAAACACACATAAAAGTCCGACTTTTGAAAAATCCTTTCTGTAATTCATTGTCATCCAAGTCTGAACTGTGTATGAATTTTTAAGTATTTAGCTCATCGGGAAGTATAAGTTTAAAATTGATAGCAAGATTTGACCCTAAGATAAAACATGACAAGTAGAGAAAAACGTGTTGAATAAATAAAAAAATACCATCATATTTGTCTACATTTTATACATTTTTCAATTCCTATTCACAATAAAAGATTCCATTTATTCACAAAGTTTATATTCTAACATTTTGTCTTGTTGGATCATAATACTGTAATAAGCGTATGGCTTTTATTGGTAATGAGTACCCTTATACTTATAGGTAAGTCACAACTTGCCGTTCTGAACCATGTTATGGGAAACATGGTGGACCTACTGTTTTAGATGGGTTCCGAACCACCGAGTTAGTGATAAAGATAGATGATGTTATGATTGAATCATAAGTCTGGAGCTATTTAAAGTTGAAAATAAATTGCTTTGATTAGCGTCACTTATCTAAGAAACCTTCGACCATACTTGGGAAAGTAAGTAAAAAATTCTAACTAGTTAGAAGTTATTAGTTAGTCCCGTAAAAAGTAACTGATAGAAGTTATTGGTTAGTTACTTAGAAAAGTAACTGATAGAAGTTATTAGTTAGGTAAAAACTAACTGATAGAAAATAAAGTTAGAAAATAAAGTTAGAAAATAAAGTTAGTTTGTCGAGAAGTTCGCTGCTGCGCTGTTGGCCTGTTGTGCAATTTTTTTAAGGATTTTGTACAAAATAAGCATGTATTTTGGTAACTGATTGTGTTTATTTACACATATGAAATACCAATTTTTTATTTTAAATATTTGTTAAAATTCATCAGAAACTGCATTTTTACTTCCGTTCAAAATCTAACTAATTAAACAATAAAACTGCTAACGAATAGATTATCTATTCGTTAGCTTGGTTTCTAGCTGAGTAGAAGTTAGTTTGATTACTTTTTAAAAACTAACGAATATGATAGAAGTTAACCAAAATTACTAATATAACGAGTAGCGCTATTTGTTAGAATTTCTATTCGTTATTCCCAAGTATGCCTTCAACCAGATATTAGAGTAATGATAACAGATTTTAGCTGATAACAGAGTTTTGAAGGACCCGACATACAACAATAGTTCATTTAAATTTAAGATTTAAATTTTTTTGAATAATTATAATACATTCTTAAATAATTCAATTTTTTTCAATTTTCTAGAATATGTTTTTTCTATTTTGGAAGAATGAAATAGAAAACCCGACGGTAAATCAACTTAAATTTTATTTAGAACTGGACATGAACTTATTACCAACTTTTCGAACTGCAAAAAATTGGTTTTACAATTCATAAATATCAATTTTAATATATAAATTACTTAAAATCATGATAATGTGGAAACATTAGCTCATTAGCTATTAATATAAATAAAGAATAAAATATCTTATAAATATCTAAAAATAAAAAATTGATTGCTGCTCTTAAATTTCCTTCCCGACGGCCATCTTATACTATTATCTTGCTACTAAATTCAAGACAAGGAGAATGAGAAGGAAAAGGAAAATATGATTATCTGTGATAATGAGATAATGCCATGTGCAATAATGACAATAAAAAGGATAAGGTGAAAAAGTTGTGAGAGCTGAGAGGAGGAGATTAGATGATAATAATGTGCATAGCATAGAAAGGAATCAGTTGGCCGAGCGCGCTAATAAGGAGGGAGAAAACTCCAGCGATGACTCTGATTGAGTTGGTGAGAGATAAATTTTTATTAGTAATTATTATGCATTGGTGACACTGGCTGAGGGTGAGTGAGCGTGCGTGAGCACTGCTGGCCGGTGGCTGCTGCATGTGTGTTAGTGAGATGTTAGTAACTGCGCGTGCGTGGGCGCACTTATACACTGCCGATAAGTATAGTACGTCACAGTGTCAGTAAAATCATTATATATATATATGACAAGGGTCGATGGTACATCGACCTGATGTGTGATCGAACCATGCGTTCAAAATCATACCGGGCCGATTACACATCAGTTCGATGGACCATCGACCCGGTCGTCTTTAGTTACACTAGTGAGGGTCGATGGTACATCGATCTGATGTGTAATCGAACCTTCCTTATTATAACCTGTATTTACTTGGATTGGGTCTATGTACCATAGAACCACCGTGCTTTAAATAGCATTATTTTTAAATACAGGTTCGATGTACCATGGGACCAAGTTTTAATAGTTTTACATTTGTGTGAAAGTGGTTCGATGGACCATCGAGCCATTTTACATTAAATACTAAAATAAACTGACACTGGGTCTATGGTACATCGAACCACTACGCATTTTAATACAAGGGTCGATGGTACATCAAAATGATGTGTAATAGAACCAGTCCCGATTCCTAACCTATCCAAACCGGGTCTTAGATTAGGTTAGGTTAGGAATCTACTGTTCAATGACAATTTTTAAGAAATGCGGAGTTATAGTGCAAAAGACCCCAATCTATTTCGTGATTCTTATGAATGATAACTTAATTCATATGAATAAGACTCAAACAGATTTGGGTTTTGGGTTTCATTAAAATCATTTAGATTTAAATTGCTTTTATTTTTTACAGAAACAAACAGGATTATTGAGAATTGTTAATGAGGTTATAGGCATTAGGGAAGCATTTCTTATAGCTTACACTGATGGAGTAGAGGTGTTCTCAAAGTCTCTGAGGCAGCATCAAAATACGGTTTTAATCAGAGAGATCAAATACATCGATGAATATGGTAGAGCTGTCAGATATGGTAAGTGGAAATAATAGTAAGCATTATACGTATTTAAAACTAGTCACTCACCCTCGGCTGCAAAAAAGGCAACACTTCAAAGATTTATCTATGCCATTATTAAGAACCTGACAGGGTCTTATTGAAATAATGTGAGTTAGTTGTGCATCCTTCCATGATGAATCTAGACTCTTGAAACTTGATAAATAGCTAAATAAATAGCTTGATAAATTCCTCATAGCTCAAGTGAAATCGCTATTGATTTTGGATTTAAGGTGTCAAATTTAGTAATAATTATGATATAAAGTAGATCAGCTCTAAAGGATCTAGGTTAGTTTAGGCTAGTGAAAATGAAAACATTGGTCTATTGCTGTTTACATTTGAAAATTGAAACATTGGACATCACTGAGCGGTATTGAGGTGTTGAGGAAGAAGCAATAATAATTTAGGATGTAATATCATAGGATACAAACGAAGGACCAATCCCTATTGGGATGAGAGGTTTTATGAGGATATATAGTAATGATAAAAAATGAATTGAAATACCTTATTACAGTGTCTCTGGCTCACCATACGTTGTCGAAGCTGGTTGATGATGTCTTCTGTGTTGCCACACGATTTCAGTATTATCACTTTTCAACTTGTTGAGCACCGGTCATCAATGAGCACGTTTAGGTATTTTGACTATAAGGTTCAAGAGGTAAAAAATACAAGGAGGTTGTTTGAGGTTGGAGTTGGGGTAGGAAAATCATGGCCAGTCCACAATATTAATTAAAAAAATTAATGATGATAATCAGAATTACAAGAGCGGTGAATCAAGTAGTGCGGTGTATACGAGAGAGGCTACGAAGAAGTAATGATGGGGAGAGAATTGTTAGTGGGGAAAGATCCGAGCATGCGCACAGGTCAGAGAGGTTTGCAAAGCAAATAACAAGAGGCTACAAAACAGATAACTAGAATAAGCCTGTGGCGGCATAAAAAATAAGATTCAAATTAATAGCTTATCTTAAGCCTTCAAGAATAATGCTATAATATTACCAGAAAACTAATCCTAAGTACAGAACAATCATGAAGACTGATGCTTAGCTCAATTATCCAATTTATTTCCTACAGTGCATGCGTTGACGTTTTTATTTTTGATTGTGTTGTAATATTTTCATAAATATTATTTCAAATGGTCTATATTGCACAGCTAGTTCATTAAATATACAAAAAATTGATATTACAAAAGTTGCTGCTTTGCCCAATTATTCACGTTATTTTTACAGTGCTAGAATCGACGTTTTTATTTTTGATTGTGTTCAATTATTTTCTTATATATTATTTTAAATTGCCGAATTTAAAAAAAGGATAGAGAAAATATCGAGGGATGATATCTGTTGAACAAGAAGACGTAGAAACAAATTTTTTTTAATAACTGTCCATGTGCATCTTTTGTGAATTCGGAAGCATATTATGATGTTTATAGAAACTGAAGCATTTGAATGGCAAGGCTAGTAGAGAGGTTTGCATGCACCTTGGTTGAATGGTGTATATGCCTATCTGCAAAAGTGACAATAATAATTATTTCATTTAAATTATTTGGGTCATTGATGGATACTCCATTATATCAGTTTATTAAACCCAAGGTATTATTATTATATTCTCCACAGTGTCCTCTGTCAATGAACTCCAGCTCTACTAGGAATTGAAGACGTAGAAAAATTATCATATCATTCAGTATAAAAGCGTGCTGTTATCTGAACAATAACATTTATATTGGAACAGCCAACTAAAAATTAAAAATTTTGAGATCAGTTTTGGCTAGTGAAAGTCAAAACATTGCACAGTCTGGTTTCAAGTACAAAAAAATGAACAATATTACGAAGGCTGCTGAGTAGCCGAATTATCCACCTCTTTGGGTGACCCTTCTTCATTGACTAAATGTTATGAGCATTATTATCATTTACCCGGTGGCTCGGAACCCACCTTAAATTGTCGGTCCTCCATCCTCCATAAGGCCCTGTTCACACGTGCAACTTTTTGCGGCGCTACAGCTGCTCCACTAACGCGCGTTAGTGGAGCAGCTGTAACGCGACGGTAGCGCAGCAGCCGCACGTCTGTTGTTCCACTACGCGCGACTAACGCGCTGCAGCTTGCAACCAAAACCATTTATATGGTAGTTTTATGATTACTAGCCGGCAAGCTCACCTCGCTCGCCTCATCCGTTTGGACAGGGGTTACACCCTCTGGATCGTAAGAGAGAGGGGGATTTTTTATTATCGATTTTTTTTGGCTCATTCCATTTTTAGGTTTAATGCAAGTCTGTTCTACAGCAGGAATAGTTGTAAATTACAAACATAGCAAACTCAAATTGAAATTAAAAATAAAGCACAAATATCGAATTAAAAATAAAAATACAATACATCAGAAGTACATTGTCACAAAATAAATTGTATTGACATGAGCAGTATTACTTCATTAAGAAAAAAAAACAAATAGGCTTATCGTAATGCAAATTAATAAAAAAAAACTAGTGGTTTAAAAATGTGATAAATCTTGGGTTACCCTCAAAATCAAGAGACAATTTTGCTTTCATTGCACTCTTTTACTGATTAATAGCTATTATCTATTTTCTAAATATAACTATTTTTCCATTTCTGCTTTTTTCTGTTTTTATTGTATATCTCTTCTAGAATCATAACTATTTATATGATTATTATTGACTAGTTTGTTGATGTTGTATTTTTATATGACGCAAACATGCCATTATCACCTGATTCAACTCCAGGAATTCTAGAGAACAAGTGTCAATATAGTCCACACACATACATACTCTCTCAAGAAACAATAAAATAACTAGAACTAGGATAGTCTAGACTAGAATGAAGGTCACTCGAGAATAGAAGCTACTGTATTATTAATTTGTGAAATTTGTTCATTGTCTGCTACTTTGACTCCATTAATATAAGTTAGTAGAGCTCATTAAAGTTGAAAGGTACCAGACTTACAAAAATAATTCTGTTGGACTGAAAAAAATAAACATTCTCATACATCTCTTCTTTTTAGATAGTGGTAGCATTTGAAGTATGTTAATACTAATAAATATTTGTTTATTCATTCATCATCCATATCATTCACAATATGTGAAGTTGTTCACATTGTAAACCCACCCAAAACTATAATTTCTTAACTGAATTGTTGTTTTTTTCTGAATGTCTTCAAAGAAGGAAATTTTTATAATTGATAAAAAGGGTAATTTTGCTGATAGAAAGAAAATTCAAAAAGATATGAACAGTGTTGAACATAATTATAGAACATGATGGCAATTAAAAAAATTCAAATATCCGAAATTTCACCAAATTTAGATTTCGGTTGAGATAAGCATCAGTGGCGCGTAGCCGCGCGTCCGTTTTGCAGCTGAAAAAGTAGCAAGCGTGTGAACAGCAACCGGCAGCTGCCATTTAGTTCTAATGGCACTGAGACTTTTGGCATCAGACGCTCCACTTTTTGTGGCAAGTTTCTGCGGCGAAGCCAGCAGCCGATGAGCAGCTAAATTCGTCGCGAAGTGCCTTGTGAACAGAACACGAAAATCCCATATAAGACAATGCTTCGCCACCAGCTGCGCCACAGACGCTCCACAAAAAAACGCCCCGTGTGAACAGGCTCTAACATAACTCAAACGGCGAGGTGGAACCTGTAATGTAAGGATCTCCCCACCAAATAAAGGCTCTGCGCTTATTATTAGTTTTACCATAAACCCTGCGTACAGCCTGCCGCAAATAGAACGCATATTTTTCTAATTCATATAAATAAACGATACTTCACAAATAGAAGCGAGGTTGTGGTCCCATCCACTCCATTACAGCTCTTCTTCACTCCTATGAAAGCACTCTAACTTATTTCTGTGCTACACAAAAAGTTTCTCAGCTTTTTTAACTAAATCATTTTTTTTTTGTTTTTTGTTAGATGGATCGTTCAAGCTTAGAGAGACCAAAGCTCATCCCGATTTCTTCATTCCTGAGTGAGTCGCATCATTCATTTATTCATTCTCTCATTCATTCAGCTATTCATTCATGCACTTATTCATTTTGATATATGACTAGCAGGTTGCTTGATTCAATTGAATCTTGATTTCTAGAATGTTCCTGGATTTCTTGTTCCATGACGAACTGCGTTGTTAATATTAACTTTTCATGTGAAATTTAATGACTTGCAGTCTAGAATGTATTTCAACCTATCTACAAATTTTATTCAATAGTTTTTTCTCATACCTTTTCTTCTTCTCCTCCTCCTCTTCCTCCTCCTCCTCCTCCTCCTTCTTCTTCTTCTCCTCATCCCTCTTCTTCCTTCTACTTCTTTTTATTATTCTCCTCTTCCTTCTACTTCTTCTTATTCATCTTCTTCTCCTCCTCTACTCCTCTTTTTTTATTCTTCCACTTCTTCACCTCTCCCGCTTCCTTCTACTTCTTGTTAGTCGTCTTTTTCATATCAGAGAAATTCAGTCATTTCCATTGTTTTGTAATGGCAGTTGTCATGGATATATAAAATATCCAAACCAACATAATTTAAGAAGTTGGTTCATTAATATGTAAACATATATCTATTGTTGATCACACCAAGGTGAATGAAAACTGACTTGTTATTTAGTAATCAATGCTTACTAATGAATTAATAATGTAATCCTTAAAACCGACTTGTTATTTAGTAATCAATGCTTACTAATGAATTAGTAATGTAATCTTTAAAGCCGACTTGTTATTGATTTAGTAATCAATGCTTACTAATGAATTGGTAATGTAATCATTTTCAATGATACAATGAGAATGTTTTGTAAACTGAGTTTGGTTTGGCCAGGAAGAATTCAGGGCTGAGTTTCTGGCTTCAATATAAATACCGAGTGAAATTACTAAAGGAGGAGCCGACTTGTTATTGATTTAGTAATCAATGCTTATATACTAATGAATTGGTAATGTAATCATTTTCAATGATACAATGAGAATGTTTTGTAAACTGAGTTTGGTTTGGCCAGGAAGAATTCAGGGCTGAGTTTCTGGCTTCAATATAAATACCGAGTGAAATTACTAAAGGAGGAGATTGTTTTGAGGTACAAGAGTGAGTACCACTTGTGTGCTTAAGGCTGTTAAAGTTCAGGATTGCTTCTTGAAAAATACAAGACTGTTACAGTCCGGACAGTTTAAAACTTGTATTTTAGAGACTCAGTCCAAATCTTGACAGCATTAAGGGCACAAGAATTATTACGTTAGGAGTGTTATCATACGCTGGGGCCAGAGCCAGAATTTGGGACTTCGTGGCCAAATTGAGCGAGGATACATATTTTCAAAGGTAAATTCTTTTTATAAAAAAAAACTTAAGATCTTATACGGAAGACACCACAAGGTTCTTGTTAATCTCGCAAGAGGCAAAGCGAAGACAATTCATGTTTTGTTTTGTCCCCCCCCCCCCCCCATATAAACTTTGTTTTGTATTTTAAATTAAGATTATTATGGAATATTAATGCATAGCTATTAATAATTAAAGATTGTTGTGTTTATATATATATTGAGTTGAGATATGAAAATAAAACAAGTTTTATTTTATTGAAAACTCGAAATCAATTGAGTAAAGTAATAACCCCCATTACACAGTGTCAATCAATGGTGGCATTGACAAGTGCAGAGCTCATTCTTCTTAGCCTCTATTGAACAATAGATGACAGAGAATTACAAAATATTGGAACTTGAAAATAGATTAAGCTGTGCATAGAGCGAAGGATTGGAGTAGAATATGGTGAAGGGTTTATTTTTTATTACTGTCTGCACCAGTGGTGCACTGGCAGGGGTGGGGTCGAACGGGACCGTTCCCCCTCCAATCAGGAGGTTTTCAATGACGTGTTTATTGGGTCTACTGATCTTGTTTTATGTCAATCTACAATAAAAAAAGGTTGGATCAAATTACAAAAAAGTATTCAACATACACAATATTTAAATTATAAAAAGTCAGTGCATTAGAATACAAATGCATGTAATGTAACGCACTCTAAACAAACTCCTGCGAATTCTGGCGACTTTGTTAGTAACTTCGCGTACGGTACCATGCTGCTGAACGGTAGTTTTTTAAATATTTGGAATCTACTTGAGAAGAAACTATATACTATCTGTACAATAAACTATACTAAAGTAGAGAAACTATACTAGCTGATTGGCATTGTTGTGTGTGCTTAAGGACATACTGGTTGATAGTAGAGAGGTTTTAAATCAACTTGCTAGTGTCAGACTTGTAGACTGGACAACATGGTACGAGTAGTGTTGTCAATTCATGCTTTGAGCTAGGTAATTCTCTACTATCAGCTGCGGGCATTGTCTACATTGGCAACACCGCAATTTTTCAGAGCTGCCTAATTTGGTGTGGCATGAACTATAGCACTAGCGCTTATTACATTGCCAAGGATGAGGTCCGGACTACCTCCCCCCCCCTCACAAAGAAAGACTTTTCTTTTCCTGTCACCCCCCCCCCCCCCCTCCAAAAGCAAAAAATACTGGGTGCGAGTAGCTTTCCAAGTATTTCATTGTTTGTGTTGCTTATGTCAATTTTCTTCTTCCTCTTTTTAGCCTAACATTCTTTCACCCTTTATTGATAGACATAGACAAATTTTATTCTCAAAAGAAAAATAGCAATATACAGGGTTTTTTACTACAGAAAAACTATGTTTCATCCAAAAATATAATTCATTAAAAAAAATATAAAATAAAAAAATAAAATAAACTTAAAGAGAATATACAATCCAGCACACAAGAAGCAACCTGTGAACCGCTGGAGGGAGTCTATAAAATAAACTTATTTTACAATGATTGATGGAAATAAAAGAAGAGAAACAACAACAAAATTATTTATGCAATATCCTGATGTTAAAGAAGTTATATATCTTGAAATAATTATTTAAATGAACTGTACAATATAATAATTTGGAAGAAGAAAAAAAGAAGCAAGTTACAAAAATTGATGCTAGAAGTTTAACAGAGGAAAAATTCCACTTGGAAAGGGCTTAATTAGGGTTTAAAAAGGATTTACTAAATTAGTAGGATAGAAATAACATTGGAAGGGTTTGCAGATGAGTTGATACACAATCATGAGAGATTATCATCAAATTATTAAATATAAATAAAAGTATGCACTTGTTTATAATTCAAATGGAATTGTTCAATCTACAAGCTCAAACAAGGATCTGGAACAAGCTTTCTACGTTGTCGGGCGTAAGAGACAATAGCCACACTTTAATTTTGCTTTTAATCAGACTTCTACTATTAGATGCCATGATTGCTGACTTTAAGCTAAGGGGCATAGCATTAAAAAATCTAAATGCCAAGAACATGAACGTTTTCTGGAAGAGAGTGCAATTATGACAAGCTCTGTATTTTCTTAGTTTTATCTGGGTGTATATTGTTTTGTTCGCAACTCTGGAGACATCACCCAGATAATAATATTAAAATTAATGTTTTTTCTATCATTGAATTATTTTTTGTGAACTCATTCTCCTCCATTTTCTGTTGACAGTTTGCAATCAAATCTAAGGATTATTCCGCGAACTGAGGTAGCGACTGATTCATTCAAAGAAGTCACTTACCACGATGAGACTTTTGAATACAATAAGATCAGCAAAACTGACTCAACCTTGATTGTGGGAGAAAGTATATCTACTGTTTATACTGGCAGCTCTGAACTGGGGTAAATGCCACGCATCTTTATATTATATACCGTATAGTAGTTCCATGAACAGTACACCTCACGCCCAAGAATAAGGGTGCTTGCACAGAGCAACATACTCCATGTACTCAATGATAATCGCCATTGCAAAATTAATCACAGTCATCAGACCTAACCCTTGATTCAATTAGCGCAGTCTTTTTCAAGTATTTTTTCCTAAAAAAGTCATTCTGCATCACGTCACCAAGGCTGAGTTTCTATTATTATCCAGACTGTAGTTCAATACAGCTTATTGCTCAAATCAGTTCAGATTCCACATGTCTGGTGAACGATATTAATTGAATTTGTACAATTATCACATTTGCTATTATACTTAATAGAAATATTAAAAATTATTCGTTTCTCTCAAACGCATAAATATGTTATTCTTAAGAATAATAACTTAATTCATATGAATTAAGTCCCAACCAGATGAAGAAGAGAGTTATCTTGAAATCTGGTCTCGATTCAATTTGATGGAGAAGCTTATTTTAAAAATTACCGTATATGTTTGCTATAAGAGAAGACCTGAGACCCTTTCCTTTTTTCATTGAAAAATCCTTCAAATGCAAGCGAATTTCGAAAACTTGAAAATTTGTAGATGTTTTTCAAGGCAATAAAGAATTTGAATTTGCAAATCCCTACACATACAACGCTGTAGATTCCTAAAAGGAACGTTCATGCAAGATTTTTTGAATTTGGTTCACATGTTTGGCCACTGATGAACAAACCACCAAACATAGCCTACATTGAGACAGTCTAATGCACAGCGGTTGAATTGGAACATACGGTCATCATGATCCACAGTTTTGGAAATTCAAGTTCCTAATGATATTCAACCTATCCTAACCAGACTCATTGTTATTGAAAAGACTAGTTGATTCGCCAAAAATATCAAACTTTTATTTTATAGAATTTCATTGTAGAAAAACGAAGTATAATTGTTTATTCTCTGTCTGTGAAGCTGCCGAAAATATCAAGGGGCAAATCCATTTCCATTCACTCTTCGGCCAGTTACTAAGCTGACAGTTGAGGGAAAAGACGTTATTGTAACAAAGGAGAACTATCTTGACTTTTTCACACCAATCAAAGACGAGATATGGGCCTGCGAAGCACCAAATGTAAGCATAGAATAGAATAATTATGATCACTTACCCGGTGGTTCGGATCACACCTAAAATTGTAGGTTCTCCATAACATGGCTCGAATGGCGATATGGAACTACCCGTAAGCGTCTCCCCACCAATAAATGCCTTATTATTGTTTTGGGCTTTATTACAGGGCTTTATTGAAATCGTGCCGTTGTCCATCCGTCCGTCCGTGCCCTAGTGGTTGAAAGACAGATTTTAGACTATTGAAACAGTTAAATAGTGTATATGCTTATCAGCACCACTGATAATTACACAAATTATTATTTTTAATGATTTCGTTGGGTCCTTGAGTTTTTAATTTTTTTTAAAGAACATAGGTCTAAGACCTGTGCGTGTGTAATGAATTAGATGAGGTGGACCTACAGTTTTTGGTGGGTTCCGATTCACTGGGAAGTCATTTCACAGCTGAGAACAAAGTATTTTTACTGGCCAATCCAATTGGTCACCCTTATAAAGAAGACACAAAAGATCGTAGCTCATTTCAGATGCCTACCGTACTTATCGAACAGATCTTATTGAACAGTAGACGCCTACTTTGACTTATAGATAATCCTTTGTATTAGGTTCTTTTAACAGAAATGGATTGTTCATGCTGTATCACATTGTAAACTCACTCAATAAATAAAGTCAACCAAATCTGAAACTTATCCATATAATAAGAGGGGATAAGCGTGCGTGTGTGTGTGTGTGTGTGTGTGTGTGTGTGTCAGTCATGAGGATTTCATAAAAATGGCAACAGTTTGGAACACTCAGCATAGCACAAAGCTCCCTCTAAAATCAATTCAATGCACCTCAGAGCCTTTCTTATTTTCTCTCTACATTTTTCAAAATTTATTTTCAAATTTCATTTATAGGCACTAATAATTTTCAAAATGTGTATGCAGGAAGCACATAGAACAGCTGATACATGATACAGCACTATGGTGCAAAAAATCTTCAAATTACAAGTCAAGGTTAATTAAAACAAAGGTTGTTCCATAACTCGCTCAAATTAACAAAATAGAAAAGTAATGACGTCATTCTGTTCAGAATAACCCTTAACTTGCGAATCTCAGCTCTTTTTGTACACTTTTTCAGTACAAAAATGAATTTTTTGCTTATCACTGATTTGAATCTATATATCTTGATCAGCTGTCAACGATATGGGCTACTCAATGCTACGGAACTGAAATAAGTCATACCCTTACTATTTTTCCAGTTCTCAAAAGATGGAAAAACCTTGTTTTCAATAACCTTGGTCACAAGTCAAATCATCACATTCGCTCCATATCAATATTGCAATTCCTTTTTCGAATTGTATTAGCATTGGTGGTTGAAATCATATATTGCATTTCTAATTTAAACATCCTGTTGCAAAGCATGGGTGTAAACCACTAGTAACAAAAATTATTTTTGTAGGAAGACCAACTACTAAGGATAGTGAATGAGTTTGTCAGCCAGATAGAAATTGGAAATGTTGTAGTTCATAACGAAGTGATCGAGCTGAGGAAAGTGAAGCTGATGAGAAAATCAGGAGTCAGAATCAAAACAGTCAGATACTACAATGCATCGGCTCAACAAAACCATATGACCAAATATGGTGAGTATTAGAAAGCTGTTCCCAAAGTTCATCTTAATAAAACTAGATGGCTCTCCTGTACTCTTAATCGTACTGTACAATGTATTGTATGATTTATAGACTGTACATCAATCACAATAAATCGATTAAGAAGAGTAATGGAAGAAATTCAACAATGTGGATAGGGGAATATCAATTGTTTGAAGCAGAATCTGCTACAAGAAAAGTGGAGTAGGGTTTACAACAGCAATAGTTTAAATAACAAATATGATAGTTTCATTAATATTTTAAGCTTTCATATTACTATGAGTTGTCCAGTTGAAAAATTTTATGTAAAAAAACAAATTAGACAAAATTGAAAGGGGATAATAATTTATGATATCCTTGCAGAAAGAAATAGGGTTGAAGATGCATATGATAAATTCAAATTATCTAAAAATATGTTAAGTAAAGATCATAACAAAGCTCTAAAGAAAAACAGTTCAAAAAAAGTGAAAAAAAGCCAAATGTAAGAAAACTAACAGCTGAAATTTTGAGCAATAGTGTGTACTTTAACACAGCAGTGTGGGATGTAATAAACAAAAATAGGCATGTAGCTCATGTAGCTCATACCAGTGTCCCCAGAATAATTAACGAAGATAAGAAATATATTGTTGATAGTGTACACATTTCTAGTTTCTTCAACAGATATTACCAACAGGTTGCTAAGAATCTTCAAAAATTTCTTAATACAGGTATAAGTAATTCAAATATGTGGAATACTGAGGCGATTCAGAATGAATTGAAATTCCATCCAGTATCCCAAGACGAGTTATCAAATAACATTGATAGTTTTAATAATAAAAAAACTGTAGGAATGGATGAGTATCCATTTGAAATATTTCTTATTTTGATTTTAAAACTTTTTTTACAGAGGGAATAATCAAAATATTAGATCCTGAGGATACTCAAATGACATTTCTGCCAAAGTATGTATATTAATATGTATATGTACATAGAATAAATGGTATATGTATATGAACATAGAAAATGTATATGTAATACATACAGGAGCTACCAATACGTTGTGTGTCTGTCTTACTCACCAAAATAATTCATATAAATTTGGGCTCAGTGATGTTTCATTGAAGACTTGAAAATAGCGAAATTTGGATACTAGCCCCCAGGGCCACCCAGAGACCTTTTGTGGCCCAGGGCAGAGTTTTAGCTGGTGCTTCTGCTAGGCCTATGTTAACTTGGCCAATCTATCCGAAATAAACCAACTTCAGTTCAGTGCCTGGGGGCACTGTAAACCCATTTTAGGGGGCTCCAAAATTACTGTTATCCACCAGTATTCAATTCAATTCAAATCATTTTTATTTTGTCCAAAATACATTAACAATTTAGCCAAAAGAAATCATAGAGATACATCACTCTTAACTTAACAAAAATATCATCAAATTAAGTATAATTCATCAAATTTAATAAGATAGATGTACCAATATATCCTTAGCCTACTAAAAAACAAAACTCACAAAATATTTGGGAAAAAATAAAAATACTGCTTGCTGAATTAGAATATAATTTGTTTGCAAGCAGGAGCACAGTTGAAAAAAGTTTTCTAATGCTACATTCACACACACACTCACACATCTTTCACACTATTGCAATTCTATTTAGGATACACATATCATGTGACAAAAATTCTTATAGAATGGCTATCAACTTATTATAGCAAATAGACTCTCAACTACCAACTCATTACCCACGCACAGGTCTCAGACATATGTGGGCTTCATCCTCAAAAAAAAAAAAATTGATTCAGGTGTGAAACTAAAGAGCCATTTAAAAATTTGTTTTTGAAAAGAATGTAAATTATTTTGTCTTCTAACTGCAACAGACAAATGATTAAAAAATTTGGGACTCAAAAACAAAAAGGTTTTTTGAAAAAAAGTATCATAAGACTTTGGGAGACTCAACATATTGTTAGTGAGTCTCCTTGTACTATATATGAAATCACTCTCAAACATCTGTCTGTTGAAATCACCACACATCCTGTAATACGACAATAAAACTTTGAATACATAAATATAACGAAATGGCAAGAAATTGTAATGCTGAAAAATTGGAAAACTATGTTCATACCTTCTAACTCCCTTCATAACCCAGACAATTGACTTTTGTGATGTAATTATAGGATTAAGATGGGTTTTATAGGTGGAGCCCCAACAAACTATACCATAATTCAACTTAGAATCAACCGGGGCATAATATAACTGCCTTAGAACTGTCTGAGGAACTTCTTTATTGAGGAAATGAAACTTTCTTATCTAATCCTAGTTTAAGCCCAAAATTTAATAGATTTTTTATAAAAAAAAATTTAATTTATTTTACCCCAATTAAATAAATAAAACTAACTTCCTATATTAATCTATCAATTGAAAAAAAAATTAGGAACAAGAAACAACTTTTAAAAAGGTTTTAATAAATTTATAAATAAAAAAACTCAGATAAAACTGAATTGAACAGTTTAAACAAATTAATGTAAAAAATTATTTCACCATGAATTTACCCGCTAGATACATTTTCCAATTAAAATGTTAATTGCATTACAACTTCTCAAACACAGGTATCATGACTACATGAGGTGTTATGAAATTTTAAGAATGATGCATATGCCAAGAAGAGGACAACGTGAATAACAAATATTAACAGAAAGACTATTGTGGTTGAACCAAAATACCAAATAAACAGTTTATCAAGATCATCTTGCATCATAATATTCAAATTTTCCTTATCTTTACTACAATAAGAAAAAGCAGTATCGTCCGCAAAAGAAATGTGCATACCATTGAATCTACCAGAAAAAAGATCATTTATAAATAGAATTTATTAATTTCGAATTCCTTTAATTGCTATTAGTTTATACTGGAGACTTCCGCAATGGCGGATATTGACAACAGTATTTAATAGCTGATGGAAATTGATGAATGCTATTGTACAAAAATATCAGTCACCACCGGGAATCGAACCACGGACCTCTCAATTGCCGGTTGAGCGCCTTAACCACTAGACCATGGAGACCCTTCTGCACAGCAGCATTCATTTTTAACTTGACCATATCGGCTCGTATCTCACTTCAAACTAACATTTATAAATATAAGAAATAGTACAGGGCCCAGGACTGAACCCTGTGGAACCCCATCCACCCCACACCCAAGACCTGACTTTCAGTATCTCCAATAGCAACATACTGTGATCGATCACTGAACAAAACCACTCATGAGCTACACCCCAAATAGCAGCCTCATACAACTTCTTAAGCAGCATCGAGTCGTTCACTGTATCAAAGGCTTTTCTGATGTCCAAAAACAGACCTGACACAAAAGGAGTAACCCTGGATTTAAAACTGTGGTATTCCAAAGACATAAAACATTCACGTGCCATTTCCGTGCTTAGCCCCTCACGAAAACCAAATTGGCGATGATAGAAGAAGTTGTATGAATTTAAAAAATGTAAGATTCTTTTTTTAACTACTTTTTCCAAAAGCTTAGAAAAAACTGATACCAAAGACATTGGCATGTAGTTGTTCAACTTAGTGGCTCTACACACTGGTGTCTTAAGACATGTGTCTTACGATGACATCCGTCGTGTCTGATGCATTTTTATCGAAAACCAACCCATGTTATTAAATGGAGGACTTACACACTGCTTGAGACATCAGTGCGACGCGACATCCCCGCTTCAGACATGTGCCGCACGGGTCGGTGTTTGGTAAGTCATGACTTACAACCGCCCTGGCGCATGCGCACTAGTGCGCGTCGCCCGAGCAATGAGGCTGTGAGCCGTCAACAACTGAGCTCAACAATCAGCCGTGTGCAACGCACGTAAGACATAAGACATGCATAAAACATCCATGTCTTATTCTATTCCGTACGACATGACAGATGTCGTAAGACACATGTCTTAAGACACCAGTGTGTAGAGCCACTTAGATTTTGATCCACTTTTGAAAATTGGTATCACCTTGGCCAGTTTCATTTTACTTGGAAATTTGCCAGTTGAAAGACTGCAGTTAAATATATCACATAGAATAGGAATTGCAGCAAAAGCAACAACTTGTAATAGTTTAGAGGAAACCCCATCATCCCCAGGAGCTTTCCCTTGTTTTAAATTTTTTATGTGAAATAAAAGTTCATAGTATATGAGACTGGTTCAAAGTAAATAGAATTGGGACAGGTAGTCGAGTGGAAGAAATCACTATACTCCTCTGTTGTTTGATTAGCAGAAGTTACGGTTGAAGCTGTCACTTCCTTAGCAACAAAAACAAAATACTTATTGAAAAGATTCTCCAAGTCACCCTGATCAGAAATGACAGTATTTTCATGTTCAATTTTGTATTCATTATTACTTGTTTTTTATTAGAGTTGCCGCATAATTTATTCAAAATAGACCACTTACGCTGTGGTGGCAATTCATTTATTGAAGCATAATATTTTTATTTTTCAGCCCTGACCCAAGATTTTATTCTCCTTGAATAAGCTTTCAAATTGGATTTCATTCTAGTATTCCCAGGATTATTTTTTACAGGATTATTTTTTAATTCTTTTTGATGATTTAGAGTAATCAATATAATTGTACAAAATTTCCAAGAATTTATTAAATTTATAATCTACATCGTTACAGAACAACACATCACTCCAGTCATGATAATTCAATAGATCCTTTAGATGGTCATAATCAAGAATGGTTTTTTCTTGTGAAATACTATTGTCATTCTTATGAATGTTGTTTCGAGTAATAGTTAGAGCTGCCGCATTATGATCACCTATCAAAAAGGTTTCAATCACTGCCCCTTTAATAAAATGAGAATAATTTTGCGACCTGAAAAATATATGGGTAATACACGTAGCAGATCAACCAGTAACTCTAGTATGTATATCAATTATTTGGTCATATCCATAGGAACTTAAAACTTCAAGATAACTGTCAGTATATATCGATAGATTTTCCAAAATATTACCTAAACTAGAAAGAAAACGATCAAAACAGAAACCATGCCATCGATATAGGTATCAGTTCAGTATCAGTTCGGCAGTCGAACTAGACGGTTGTCTTTTCGAACGGTCTCTTATCGCTCATGATAACTAATACTAACTAACTGTATTCTGTTTCGGACTGCCGTGAATTGTTTTGAACTGTTTAACGGAATTGATCGAGTTTGAAGTGGACTTATTCTGAATCTATTTATAATAATCATTATTAATTTGCATCATGAGTACGTGTGGGAAGTGCGTGCAGTCTGTAAGTCGTTCTTCAAATGCTTCTAATTTATTATGTAAAGACTGTAATAATTGTTTATTTCATCCTGCGTGTGTTAATATGCAGGAGGCTGATGTATCGTTTTTGAAAAACAAGCCATGGACCTGCCCTGAGTGTATTGGTGCCCAGCGAGCTCTTAGGGGAGACTCTACTCCTGTTAGAATAAATAGACAGTGCTCAGGGGAAAATGTAGTTTCAGCTCCTGGCGAGCAAATAAAATCCATGGAGCTCTTTGAGGGAAAGTTGGTAGGTTTGAAAGATGAATTATTAGATTCAATTGAGGAACTGAAATCTATTGTAAATGCCGGGCAGGAAAAACGGGATAAATTGGGGGATATAATTGCTAAACAGAATGAAATTGTTGATCGACAGCAAAAATTAATAGAATCTCTCAGAAGCGACGTTGATAGTGTCCAGGAACGTTTGCGAGTCACTGAGGAGCGACTGGACGACCTGGAGATGTACACGCGGCGCAACACGTTGGAGATACATGGCCTCTCCGAGCCTGCTAATGAGAATGTATTGGATACATTTGCGAAAGTGAGCAGGGCCATCGGCATGCCTCCGGCCATGCTAGACGCCATCCACCGTGTCAGGCCGCTCAAAGGTAAGCCTGGAGCAGCACCACCACCACCTGGTATAGTCGTCAAGTTCGTCAGGAGAATGGATGCCCATCTAATGTTGGAAATGAGAAAGAAATTCGGCAAGCTGTTAAGACATCAAATTGAGGGCTTTGATGGACAGGAGCCAGTATTCATCAACTGTAGTTTGTCGCCTAGGCGGAGAGAACTTCTTGGTATTGCACGGCGGTTGAAAAGAGAGGCTAAAATAAAGGATGCCTGGGTCGATCATGTTGGCAGGGTTAAAGTACGTAGAATTGATGGAGAAATCTTTTTAATTAAAAGTGTTGATGATCTCAAAAAATTTAATTGAGATGGATCCAACTTCATTTAACGTGATTGGTAGGCAGCTAGAATATTGGAAACGGTATTGATAGTGATATTATGATTGGTTGTATTCTATTATGTTGGAAATAATATAACATTAAAATTACAGTATTATCAGTTGCTGAGTTTATGCTACTTGGGATAGACAGTAACATAGTAATTGATTCATTTCATTGATATTCTGTTTTGTTTCTTCCTTCATGGGTCTTTAGATTATTGATTTTGAAATATTGAAATTATTAATGCATTCTTGAGTTGTTTTTGATTTAATGAGCGAATTTCTGATGATGAGTAGTCCGAACTAATATTCTTAATATTTTGTGGCATCTAATTATTATTGATCTGTTCTATTGAATAGTATCGAGATTCAGGACTTATTATTCCTCAAAAGGTTCGAAACTACTATTATTATTGAGAATAATATTGATGTTATAACAATTGATATGATCTTCTATCGCTTTATTTTTTGTTATTGAGAGCAAATTGATATTGATTCGAGTATATTGGAGGATAGAAAGTAGATTGAGTTATGATGAATAACTTAACTTATATGATAATTTAAAATAATAAGTAATATTATGATAAATCGTACAAAGTAATTTTTACAAATTTTTTGTGGCAGCATCTAATAATAATTTATTGCGGTAGTAAGGATCTCTAAAAATTATTGCTGGATTCATGAAATACTGTATTGTTGTGAAAGATAACGGAAATAATTATTATCAATTTATCGCCCAATTGTTGAGTAGCTTGATTGTCAGTCACTACAATAATTATGAGTCTTTTTGAATTGTTCGTTGTATATTGATATTAATATTGTGATTAATATTTATCAAATTATTTCAGATTTCATTATGTTTTATTTATTGAAAAAATATATTATTCATATAATGTGGTAGTCTTATGTTGATATATAAGTGATATATTGTGATTGATATTGGTCAAATTACTTCAGTTTTCATTATGTTTATTGATTGAAAAAATATATCATTCGTATAATATGGTAGAGACTTATATGAGTAATTGAGTTTCATTGTGTATGTGATAGTTCCGAGATTTTTAGGACTTTTTCCATATTTAATTGTTGTCTTGCATGGCAGTCCGAGATTGGACTGAATACAGTAACAAATTTTCTTTTTCTCTATATCTTTCTTTAAGAAAGATTAAAAATAAATAACTTCATAAAGTAAATAAAAATAAGGTACAAATATCTATGGAAGATTTCAGTTCTCGCAATGAATGTAGATATGTTTCATCGCTCGATGACTTTAATGACACTTTTTTCTCGCTGGATAGCATAGTTGTTTTTCAAATGAACATTCATAGTATTAATCGTAATTTTGATGACTTATTGCTGTACATGAATGGCATAAGGAACAAACCTCATATCATTGTTCTGTCTGAAGCATGGATAAAGCCTGATGATAACATGAACCTATTTAATATTGATGGATATAATAAAATGACTTCTTGCAATGAGAACAGATGCGGTGGCCTTGTGGTATTTTATAAACAGTGTTTTCATTGCAGTCTGATTCAGAGCTCACTAGCTGGAGCCGATTCCATAGTTTTAAATTTCAAATATGGGCAGTTGAGTTTTATACTTATTGGTGTTTACAGATGGCATACAAACAGCAATGTTCAGTCATTTCTTGAGTCATTTTCTGGACTTCTTTCCGGGATAGATCACGAGGAAGTTGTTTGTGTTGGGGACTTTAACATTAATATTAATCTGAATAACCCTCTTGTTGATCAGTATTTTGAGATCTGTGCTATGTATGGTTTAGAGAGCCTAATAGATGTCGATACAAGAGTTACTGACACTTCTTCTACTTGTATAGACCATATTCTATACAGAGGACGGTCCTCTTCAGATGTTTTCTCTGCTGTTGTTGAGGCTGGTATAACTGACCACCGTGCTGTATGTGTATCAATGCCCTGCGCTAGGGTCAGTAATCACCGTTCTTGCACTGAGCGCATTGTAGTTGACTACAATAAATTAAACGATTTGCTTGCTGAGGAAGAATGGGGGTCCGTTTATGCTTGTGATGATCTTGATTCTGCCTATGCAAATTTTGAGAGTGTATTACACTCTCACATTCAGTTGGCAACCACTAAGTCTATAAGAAACAGCGGAAATCATAGATCTAGAATGCTTAAACCGTGGATGAATCAGGGTCTCTGTGATGCAATCAACACGAGAAATAAATTATACAAAATAATGAATAGAGATCGCAGTAATGATACTGCTAAACAAAATTACATGTCATTCAGGAGGAGGGTTGGAATATGGATTAAGGATGCAAAGGAAGGATATTATAAAGCACTTTTTAATGAAAATAGGGGTAATAGTAAAAAACAATGGGAAATTATAAATAGTCTGGTTGGAAGACAAAAAACAAAACATTCTTCAATACGCCTTATATCTAATAACATAGAAGTTACAGATAAATCTGAGATTGCTGGAATCTTCAACAATTATTTCATCAGTGTATCAGGAGTGAGGTCACAACATCGCCAGCTTCCTTCAGAAGAAGTGATTGATACGTTTGAAGGATCTTTCAAAGTCGACAGGAACACACAATCCTTGTTTTGGAGACCTGTGAGTCCAGAAGAAGTAGCCAATGTAATTGCTGGACTGCAAGGTTCCAAGGCTCCAGGCCTGGATGGGTTTTCTGCGGCACTCATAAAGAGTATTTCCACCAGGATACATATCGTGTTGGCTCATCTTTTCAACAAAAGCCTATTGGATGGTAAGTTTCCATCAAAATTGAAAATTGCAAAGATTATACCAATTCCAAAAAAGCGAAATAGTACAAACGTTGAGGATTTCCGACCTATTTCCTTATTGTCTATATTCTCTAAGATATTTGAGAAACTTGTTAAATCCCGCCTTATTTCATTTCTGAATATGTCTGATTTTTTTGTTTCAAATCAATTTGGATTTAGAGAGGGTCTGAGCACTGAGCTAGCACTGCGAAAATTCATCTCTGAAATTCATGATAATCTGAATCAAGGGGATGTGTCCAGGGTTTCAGGTCTTTTCCTTGATATCAGAAAAGCATTTGATATGGTTGATCATGATATTTTGCTTAAAAAGTTGGAGTTAGCTGGGGTACGTGGGTTGGCTCTACATTGGTTCCAATCTTACCTCCATGAGAGGAATCAATTTGTGTGTATTGAAAATGCTGTGAGTACAAATCAATTTATACATAGAGGTGTTCCCCAGGGATCAGTTTTGGGCCCAGTGCTGTTCCTTGTATTCATTAATGACCTATTTGGTGGACCTTTCAAAGGGAAAATAACAGTATTTGCCGATGACACAGCTTTTACGTATCGTGAGTCCAATTTGCAGAATCTTCAGTTTAGTATGCAAGCTGATCTTAATTTATTATCTCTTTGGTTCACATTCAATAAGCTAAAGTTAAATTCGGAAAAGACAACATTCATCAATTTTGGCCTCACACAATCTTTCTCTTTTCACAGTCCACTCAAGTACCATTCCATTAATTGTGTAAGCTCCGAGAATTACCTTTGTAGTACAATCCAGCAGTCAGATTCTGTTAAATATCTGGGAGTTATAGTGGAGAGGGATCTCTTATGGAGGGCCCATATAAATGCACTGAAAAATGGATTGCGGCAGCTTCGCCATAGATTTTATCACTTGGAAAGAGTGTGTCCAAGGACAGTTTTAAGAGAGATCTACTTCTCTTTGGCTCACTCTAGACTATCTTATGGTGTTGCTTGCTGGGGTTGTACATATATTACCCATATGAAGCCTCTAATGAGAATTCAAAAATCATTAGTACACAGCATTGGAGCTGGAAGACATATAGGGAGAGGTGGAGGAAATATTTTTGAAGTGTTGAATATTCTACCATTGAGATCAATGTTTTGTTTTAAAGTGCTCACTCAATTCTATAGATCAAGTGGTAACCTGGGCAATACAGTGGATGCACAGGTGCTTAGGCCTGCTACACGTTTCTTGGAGAGAGTCAGGTTGCCCAGACCCAGAAGCACGTTCTTTCAGAAATCTTTCCTATTTCTTGAGGGTAAATTCCATAATAGTTTACCAGATGTAATAAAAAGTTGTGGCTTATTCTCTTTATTCAAGGGATATGTCAAAAAGTATCTTATGACACTGTCTGAGGATGAGGTTGAGAGAATGTATCTAGTGATGGTGTAAGTCCCTTTTCTTTCTTTGCTTCTTATTTCTTTTTTTAGCTTTGTTTCATTTTTTGTAGAATACATATAATATAGTAGGCCCCAATGGTGATAATCTTGTTCTATCCATGCTGTTCATTTAACAAAGTACCTATTGTACAGTGCATGGAGGTGCATTAATTTTTATTCTTAATTTTCTCCTTTTTTGAGTCATTGAGTGATGTGAATTTAATCTCCTTTTGTTGTTCATTTGATTTTTGAACTTTGCTATTTCATTCTATTTCTTATTATCAACTGTGTTTTATTTAATTGTCATTATATAATTTAATTATAATGTATCCAGAAAGATAGATGGACTATCAATTATATTATTTTTTAAGTTTGTTTATTGTTGGTATATTTTTCTTATCTTTTTATTTATTAAAAGTTTGTGTATAATTATTGTACTGTGCTCCCATATGCGGACAAGCTCCTTGAGCTTTGCATATGCGTATTATTTTTCAGTCTAAAACTTTTTTGTTTGTATGAAAGTGTTCTTTGTATTTTGTATTTTTCTTTGACTGAGAATAAATCTTTATTTATTTATTATATTTATTTATTTATTTATATAGGTATAAAATATTAAATTTATAATTAGAAATACTGCATTGCAAATTGACCATATCCGCACCCTCAAAGGCATCACCAGTATCTAGTCTTTCGCAAGCAAAACCAGGACAATCAGTGGAATAATAAACAATTAGTCCAGTTGCTCGTGTAAAAGTAGAAATATTTGAGAATTGTTCATATCCATCAATGTGAAATTGTGATACCTCATCATTTGAATTCAACCACACCTCAGTTAAAACTAATATTGCAGGCTTGTTTTTCCAACAACTAATGTAAGTTAATAAATTATCAAAATTACTATTAATGCCTTGAATGTTTTGATGCAGTATAGTGAAGTTAGAGCTATTGACTGATATATGAGAGTTATTCACGTCATCAACACTCGTAAGTAAAATACATTTGTTGGTGCTATCCATTGGAATATACCAAACAAGAGACAATACATAATGATATGATATGCACATTATACAAAATGAAAAAAAATTCAAACAGAATTGCAAAGCACACACAATCACACACACATTCACACTCAGGGAAGGAGCAAGACATCATCGAAGTAGAGAAAAACGTGAATTATTATCTCCGTATTCCTAATAAAATTAAAAAATTTTTTTGAAGGAAATAAAATATTTGAAATAAAAATTCTCCTGTCTTTAGATAAACAATGACAATAAATGATAGCCGCGAGCCGTAGCAGGTATCTGTTCAATCAGCTAGATAAGCTGCGTTCTCGTAGGTCCTGTTTGTAACGGTGACCGATTAGATTGGCCAGCAAAAAAGACACTGTTCTCTGCTGAAAATCACTTCCTGGTGGTTCGGAACCCACCTAAAACTGTAGGTCCAACTCATCAATCACCATCATCCAACTCATTACCCACGCACAGGTCTCAGACCTATGTGGGCTTCATCCTCAAAAAAAAAAAATGATTTTGGTATTCCAAGCTATTTATATGTAAACCTCAATTTTCTTTCTTTTTTTTATTGAAATTTCAAAAACTGTGCGCAAATATTTAGACTGAAATAATATTTTATGTGACACTAGTGTAAGAAATGATATGTAATATAAGCTTAAATTAAGGATTATGTTAAAAATAATGCATATAACAATGATGAGCTAGTAGAGAAAAACATATGAATGAAAGAATTCTATACAGAGTTACATAGAAAGCACATTATTCATCATCAACTTCAGGAACGTTATTCACTTCTAGATCATATTTAGTTATCAAATTATCAAGATCTGTTCTACTGTTAATAACCTGAACTTTCTCATCATCATTTCTTTTCAAACGTATTTTACTGTTCTGCAGCCAAACATATTTAACTTTATGGGATTTCTTCATCAGTCGAGCGTCGTTGAATAAATTACTGTTCTCCTTAGTTATTGGAGGATTGATGTAGATAAAATTGTTCTTGTTCAGTCCTAAATCAGAAGCTTATAAGTCCCTATCCTTTTTAATTAGCCACAACAATTCCAAGGCATCACTACGCCTAACAAATTTGATTACAGTGATGCTATAACTGTTCATTTTAGTTGGACGAGGATGCATAATGCCTATCATTTCAGGTGAAAATTTGTATTTGAGGTGTGTAAACAGTCACAACAGATACATTTTCTTTTTTGTTCAGTGGTAAACCAGATATTTCAATGGTATTTCTTCGTTGATATTGAAGGGATTCGTTGAGTTCAGATTTGAGCTTATTGATATCGCATTTTAGGTTAACATTTTCAGCACAAATTATCTAATAGTTCAGCATGATTGGATAATTTAGTATCATGGCTTTTCAAGTCTTCAGGGAAATCGTCTAAAGAACACTGTATGTCCTCAACAGCTTTAATAATAGATTTCTGTTCAAGTTTGACGTTTTTAATTTCATTGAATATAGTTTCTAATTTGTTGTCTAAAGAAAGAGTAGAAAAAGCAGTCTGTCCTTCTTTATCAGAGCTCTTATTGCTGCCACCATCCAAAGCCAAACAAAGACCTGGTCTGCTTGCCATGATTACAGATAACAATATAGATACCGGTAGTTGTTATTGCAATTGACTGACAAAATCTTGTTACTGAAATTTTAAAATGTTGATTTCTAATAAAATATCACTTTCACCAAAAAACGCACTTGCTATAATAAACAAACAGCAACTTTAGTATGATTGCAAATTTTCATCACAAACTGACTAATATATATCCTTCAGTATTATAATTTAATTACGAGACTAGAAAGCATGTCTATTCCATTCAGAAGTCTTATCGGCACAGTATCATGAACCTTTTTTTGCCTCCACTTATTGCGAATAAATTCAGTGAAGTACAGTTTAAATTTGGAATTTTCTAATATGTATGACACCAGAGGTCCTCCAGGGTATGTCAAACATTTAAGAGACCTCTTGGTGGCCCAGACTTGAGACATTAAGGGGCCTTTGGTGTACAGTAGAAACGTCCAAGTTTGAAAAATATTATTGATGCAATTAGCTTGAATCTTTACCACTTCACATGACTGCAGTGGCAACAATAAAAAGCCTCTAGAATTTGATAGGCTTCTAAAAGACTTCTAGAGACCTAAATTGGACAATAAAAGTAGCTGATATTATCAATTTATATATTGAGGCGTTCCTACTCACACCTCAATACAGACAGCATGGGGAGAATTTGAGAATTATGCTAAAGGTCACTGGGTGATGTCACACCAGCTACTCCTGGACCAATTTTTGTTACTGCAGAGAGAGAGAGTGAGAGAGAGAAGGGATGTGTCAACCTTCCACCTCACTAACCTTGAGTACATTCTACTACATTTTATATGTTGAATGTAGAATACATTTTGTTCCACTTATTTTCCCCCAGTTATGCTGAACAGAGTGATTCACCTATGAAAGAGGTTGTGTATCACTTGCACAAGGAGCGTGCCTTTAAAGCGATGGTTAGTGCCAGAGGAATGAGTGTCAGACTTGGTACACCGTGGAAGACAATAATTGGAGAAGTAAATGATGTGGTTACGTAAGTAGACTGTACTTCCAAACTTAGGTTAATACTATGACATAACTCGATGTTCAACTTGAAAGAGGGTGAATGACCAATGATGTACAAGCATGGAGGTAGACCTATGAGAAAGTGAGGAAAGCGTATTTTTTTACGCCTATGTTAAACAAGTGTAACTGAAAATGGAAGCAGGCAGGGCCCCCTAGCTAAGTGTGCAAGATACTTTACACACCTGTACAGCCACACCTTTGTAAAGGTGGGAGTGGGATATTGAACATAGAGCTTAAAGAATTTGTTTTGGGCTTGGCATGGATACAACTCTGTTAGCTCAGTGGGGAAAGTAATTACAATTCACCTCACTCCTCATTTGTGCAGTATGCTCTTTAGACTTCAACACAGCATTGAGGTCTGGAAAGTTACCTACAGTCAAAATCGGCTATAGTACTATGCCTATACATACATACAAGGCCCCCTGAAAGATCAAGATGATCAAATCTGATGTCATTTGCAGCTGTTACAACAAAATTTCAAACTAAAGATCACTGAAGATTCCACTTTCTTGTCAGTTAAAATGTTTGGACCACACTACTTATTGTGGCTTGAGATGTATTAAGTTTTGTTCATCTCAAATACAAAAAGGCTACATCAATAATTGTGTAGCTTTCCAAACGTCTCTGTTGAATGATATGCGGGAGGTAGTTCAGAGGTGTGCTGGATAGTATACACACTCCCCTCTGCAGTCAGACCCACAGAGCATAGAATAAAATAGAGTCGTAATAGGCCATAGGCTACATTCATCAAAGTGAAGCCAAAAGAGTGTAGGAATTGGCTAGTCGCATAAGAGTCAAACGTATAAATAGCATATAGAGGGATCTGCCATGAGCATTGGCTCACTGGCTTCATCAGCAGCTGTCTCAGATTCCAAACATAGCATAAAGAGGGATCCGCCATGAGCATTGGCTCACTGGCTTCAGCAGCTGTCTCAGACACCATCTCCATTTTATTCTATGCTCTGTGGTCACACCCTGTTTGGTGGTGAGAGTGAACTATCAAGCATAAAGCGACTTTGTTTTGATGGGCTTGACATACTGATATAAAACTAAGCTCAGTGGGGAAAGCAATCACAATTTACCTCACTCCTTGTTTGTGTAGTATGCTCTTTGGACTACAGCACAGCATTCAGTACTGAAGATTCACCTATAGGAGGTTTAAGTGTAAGAGAGGGCCAGCTGCACCCTAACTTTGCCCTCCTAGGCAAAAAATTAAGGCAGATATTTTATTCTATTCTATTCTACATTTGTAATCAGCTATGGTGCTTTATATACATTTATTAATACACTTATCATCTTGAAAACAATTTGCTTCTCACCTTTTTTTGAAAACATTTATCAAAAGATTTAACAGTTGTATTGATCACTTTGATGCTATTTTATGACTGTAACCTACAACAAGGTGTAGACTTTTGAGTGATGGCCATCTTTAAAGATAGTGTCATGGTACAGTTCATAGATCATCATAGATATATATTAGAACTTCAACAATAGTGAATTAAAGCATTTATCATGAGCTTTTTAATAATCTGCAACATTATGATTGAAGGATGGCATGAGAGCAATGAATTAATACTATATTTTTCTGTGTTGTTGTTGCTGGTGTGCAGTTGTCATAAAAATCCCAAAGGGTCATTTATGCCAGAATATAGCACCCAATTCAGACTTATACTGAGAATCCAAGAGATGCAATTCCTAAAAGCGCTGCCCAGAAGTAAACATGTCAACTACTGGCAGTTCATCAAACAAGAAGTCTGGATGTGTGAGACATCTGACATGGTAAATATCAACTAGAATCACCAGTTTCTTCAATCTGGACATCTATTTTTGATATTAGACATGTTGTGCAAATCTATGCAATATGGTAGGTGATGCAATTTGGTGATACAATACAAATCTGACATTGCATTTCTATGTGAATTTCTTACCTGAGTGATAAATCAAGCACACACTAGCGCGATCTCAGTGCAACACTGATTGTATTATTACTAGTTGCATCACACAGAGGCAACACAGCTTGTCGATTGTACCAGGAGGTAATTGATACAGTACAGACAAGTGTAGGCCTATCATGATTTCATGGATGAAATATGTGTTTTGTGAGGTTATGTTTCACATGCTGTATTGTTACGAGAGCAAACAAGCAGTTAGTCACGCACTTGTTCTATTTAAATCATTCTATTGTTTTCATGGTTGGACGTGACTTCGACTGATCTTCATCCGATCTTCTAAGTCTCTCTCCTTAGATGTCTTTGTCATTCTTATTCTTCAAGTCTGCAACTCTCTCACTCAATTGATTTCTCGAGACTTCTTGTGATTTCTTCAGATTTCTGGAACGATCGAGATCATGTTTCTAGAAGATTCGCGAAGTGTCTGGTGAGCTCCAATTCTTGGAACTATACAACTACAACAGCTATATAAAGGAGTCCACATGAACCAGACAGTCAGTTCTACAAAAGCTTGCATGACAGTTAGTTTTCAAACCTGTGTGACAGATTGTATTACGGATCTCATAGAAGAGACAATCCAGTGCCAGTGGAGTAAACAATGCTCGTTTCCAGTGTATAATGCAGAGACAAGTATTTACTGTTTATGTAGCTTACTAATAGTTTAAAAACGTTGTGTTAAGTGATATTATTTGGGACTGTCAAATAACGAATTGGACTGTGTTTTGTAAGTGATTAGTGGCTCTTTTTGTCATTTCTTTCTACATTATTGTACAGTTTATTGGACTCTAATTTCTTTTGTTATTGATCAGCCTGTAATTACTTATTCATTAATTCTTGTAAATAAATAATTACTGAAAATAGCTATTAGCTTGTCATTTGATGATCTGTCTTATTTAATTCATTGAACTTACAATTAATTTGTGTAAATAGACTAATTTGTGTAAATAAAGTGCAAGTGTGAACTTTAGTGTTGCCAGCCTTATTTTAGACATTAGAACCCGTAACAGTATGTACTATGATCATGTTGGCTCAGCAGAGGATTTTATACTGCAATTTTGTTTGATAAATTGGTTGAAAATGATCCATGTTTATGGAATTACATTTTAAAAGATTGCAACTAGTGAACAAATATTTTATGGTCGAATAAGTGGATAAGGGTCATAGGTTATTGTAAATTATATTGCTTATCACATATTGTTCTGCTTGGACACAAGAGTTGGGGAAGTTTCATTGCATTGCATGATCTACTGCATCACGTCCAGTAAGTGATTGGTATGTTTGATGATTGATATGTTCTATGAAATGCTGCCAAATATATGCAGCTATCACACATCAAGTGAAACAACGGATTTTGGTCTAGCATGCGGTGGTCCTTATCTAAAACAGGTCCTTATTTAGATTGTGTCATTGTCTGTCCATCTTTATGTACCCCAGTGCTTGAGAGGAATATTGTAGAACTTGGTTTATAGCTTCATCATAGTAAAGTGAGATTGCTATCGGTTTTAGAGTTTGAGGGTCGAATATAATAATTATTATGATGTGAAACAGATCACCACTATAAGCTCTAAGTTAGTTTTGGCTAGTAAAATTCAAAACATGAGACAGCTGTCACTGGTGCTGGTGCTTTTTACATTATTCGAAAATTAAAACATTGGACATCACAAAGGCTGATGTACAACCTTATTATCTACTTCATTTCTACAGTGCAAGTGTTGACGTACTTATTCTTGATTGTGCTAAAATGTTCTCTTAAATTATTTAAAATCATCAATTTGAAGGAAGAACAGATAGAATACATCGAGCAAGATATGTTATGATATACTATGAGATGATAGATATATTATGGTATCTGTTGATCAAGAAGAAGAATCAAAATTTTTTCAAGAACTGCCAATGTGCATTTTTTTGTGAATCGGGAAGCATTCAATGTTTTTATAAAAATCAAAGCCGCATATTATGCGTAACAGCACAACTCATGACAATAACTATTATTCTATGTAATTTCATCAGGTCCTTGGATACTATACGTTGTATTGGTTTATTCCATGTAGATTAATTGGGTCCTTGGATACTCCATTGTATTGATTTATTCTATGTAAATTAATCAGGTCCTTAGATATTCTGTTGTATTGGTTTATTCTATGTAAATTAATCAGGTACTTGAATACCTCATTGTATTGGTTTATTCTATGTAGATTAAATGGGTCCTTGGATACTCCATTGCATCGGTTTAATCTATTTGAACAAGTGTGAAAGAAATCATTAATAAATGTACCAACACATGCACTTTGCACAGCCAATTTTCTTGAAGAATATTAACAATTTAATAGAGACATCAGGCTCTAAGATAAAACTCTAAGCACAAAAGCTGTTCCCCTAGGTTCCACTGTATATGTCTCATCTCTCCCCTCAATCATAGCTTAATGACATTTGCTTTTAGTAACTTTCTGTAAATATTAAAATATTACTTTTTGTTTTTCTCTTTTTTTAGTAAAAATTGTATTTATCTTTGCAGAAATACAAGTTTTTGAGGATAGTGAACGAACTGAAAGGACTTGAAGAACTACATGAAGTGGAATACACTGATGGAATTCAGCTCTACAATAACGTTTTATCTGGAAATAGGAGAAGTGTGAATGTGATCGAAATAAAATACATCAATCCAATTACTTTTGATGCATTGATGTACCGTGAGTAGGCTACTACTTGTTATTTTTATACAATTGTTTCAGTATATCATTATGTTCATATTCATAGTGCATATTATCCAGATCAATGAATGATATTTCGACTAATATATTATTATTCCTTGTTATTGGGTTTTAGTTTTATGGAAACAATGATTTCTTAAAGCTGGTGATGATGTGTCGAGAATTGGTTGTTACTCTTTTTGTTTGGTGGTCGTTCTCTGTGCTAGTCCAGCTAGTCCAGTTTGCCTTTTATTTTTCCCTTTTCTTCATCTCTTGTTCTTTTTTTCTTCTTCAGTCTTTTTTTCTGATATTTTCTTCTTAATTATGCAGTTATTTCAATATACATCTATATTATTATTTATATACACTATAGCAGAAATATAAAACTCATTCTTCCTCATAGGCTGTTTTGCCCACATGCAAGTCTTATTATTTCATTGTATCATTAAGATAAATTATGCTATATGTACTCATAGGCGTAGTGTGGGCCATGATTTTGGGGGGGAGGCACAAATCAAAATTAGGGTGATATGACCAAGGACGAAGCACACTACAAAACGGTACTATTATATGTTAGTCTAGTCAATGAAATGCTTAGAAATCATTTGATGCAGGCCTAAACAGAAATAATACGTAATAAACAAAATTTTCACTCACAATTTATTTAATGGAGCATAGGCTGTCTTCTTTCTCCTGTACTTGAAAAAGTGTCAACAAACTCATTCAGTTTCTCTTCTCCCATATACTTGGCTGCCATTTCTTGTTCAACAGCCATCAGGGCTAGTTCACTCATGTATATATTTAGCCTGCATAGCATAGAAAATGATCTTTCAGCACTTGCTGTAGTGAAAGGCCAAGAAGTAAAATTTCTAAGAGGCTCCAAACATCTGGTGAGTTGTTTTGCAAGTCATTCTGAATGAAGAAATCAGCTAACTCTTGGAAAGTTATTCTTGGTTTTCTCTTGTATGTTTTGACAAAATTATTCTTTGCATAGCAGTGGAAAAATTTGAGTTGTGAGGAAAAGCTAGCAGATAGCTTATAAAAGTTCTGGATATGTGAAACAGCATGGCCACCAATTGATTATTCCAATCAAATAGTAATTTGCCAATACAATTGATTTTCTCATAATCATTCTTGGAGAATCAAGATTGAAGGTTTGAAATGACTATGTCCAGTGCAGCAAAGTAAATGTTAATTTTAAACATTTGTTCAGGTGATGTATCAAAAAATGAAGCCTGGGAGGAGTTACTATCTTGAAGTTTCTTTGGAATCTTCCATTTGCATGGGAGTGAAGGTCTTTCCAAAGAGGAGCCTTTTGCACCATACTTGGAGCACTGCTCCTTTGTCTCATTCCACATCTTTATAAATCCATTGTCATTTCTGTCTAGTTTTATTTAAACAATCAATTAATGATTCAACTTTTGAAATATTGATTGCAACTGTTTGCAGCTCTTTAGAGAGGACATCAGTCACACCCAAAACGTTATTCAACAATTTCAGACTGAATACAAATTCAAAGGAGCTGATTTGTTTAATCATACCATCAGCTTCAGCTGCAATTTTACTTTTCATCGAATCATTTGCAATAACTTCCAAAATTCCATAAATCTCTGAGAGTTGCTCCAAAATTATGTTTATAGCTTTATGACAAACAGTCCATCTAGTTCGAGACACGCTCACTAGCCTTTTCATTTTTGTTTCTCTGTGTTGCCTACATATTGACTCAAAAATTGAAAACCTGCTAGCTGATGCATTAATCATATTATAAAGATTATTCACACTTGATAAGCAGTTCCAAAGTTGTTTTATTTCCTCACAAAATCTCATAACAGCCAGATCAAGCAAATGGGCATGGCAGTGGATGTACAAAACTTCAGGATCTTCTTCTTGAAACCTTGCAGCCACGCCTTTAAATTTGCCACTCATATTACTAGCGCCATCATATGACTGGCCATGCATTTGGTTCAAGTTAATACCCAACTGCTGCTAATAATTTTTGATAGAAATATGTAGGTTTTCACCAGTAGTATCTGCGACATCAATAAAACCTGAAAATCTTTCTTTTATTTTGATTTTTTTGTCTTCTTTAACAGTGTACAAAAAATAAATACTTAGCTGTTCATAAGATGAAATATCTGTGGGTTTCATTGGAAATTATAGAGAAAGCTAAGGCCACACTTACTTCCTGCACAATATCATTAAGCATCTTGTTTTTAATACATTCAATTATTTCATTTAGTACTTGAGCACTTTTGTATGAATGAACAGAAGATAATTAATTTTTGGATTTCTTCACCCATATGGTTCGATCAGAGTTCTAAAATGTTTCTCCTGTTAAATGACCCTGTACTTTCATCATGTGCTCTTAATGCGAGATTCTGTTCTCCAAGAAATAAGATAGTCTCAATAATAAATTTTAAATATTTTCTATTGATTTGAACATTTTTAGTATGCGCTGAAGATAACGCATCAACAGCATTAGTTCCTGGTTCTCTATATTCATTGAAAAACTGTGTTGCCTTGAGGTGCATTTCACTTTTTTCATGTTTTCTGAATTTTTCTTGTGCTTTTTTCCAATTGCTCATACCCAATTTAGTGAATGAATCCTCCCCCCCGGCCAGCCTTATGCTGACAAAACAAGCGGTATAGATAACAAAATGCAGCATCTCCAATGGGAGTATATTCAACCCAATCAAACTCTTTGTACCATGTTTGTTTGAACTGTCTTGACTTAGATTGGACTTTGCTTACCTTGAAGCAATCAACAGGCTGAAATGGTCCTTTTGAAACATCTGCACTTTTGACACCCAAGGGCCGGGTCTCTACTATCATCCCCAAACTCAGCGTCATGTTTTTGTATACCAGATACCGCTTCATTGCCAACACCACTTCTTCCAGTTCCAGCTAAATTTGTATTACCTGTTACAATGTCACTAAATGGTCCAGGGACTTACATCACCAGCAATGGCAAGGTCACTCAGGTCAAGCATTTGGCAAAAGGCTGCTAGCAGACACAAGCTCCTACTTCACCAACTAGCTGGTGAGGCTGGGTAGAGGTCAGGTCAAGCAGTTGATTGCTCTGATAACTCGACATGGCCACTTCAGGAAACATCTCCACACAATTGGACTCAGAAATGAAAGTCAGATGTCTAGGCTTTGCAATCAGTCTGAAGAGACTGCCAAGCATATCATACTGGATTGCCAGAGACTCGGGGCAAGGAGAAGGGCTCTGTTTGGCTGCAAACAACCAGGTGATGAATGGGATGTTAGCATGGAAAAAACTCCTGGATCTTGTAAAGGATCTTGACGTGTGAGGATCTTTGAATCTTTGGATCTTTGAATCCATCCCTTCATAACATAACATATAACATAATATACACTGTCACTTGGCTTAGCACTTTTTGTAAAAAATTAAAGTACAGAGGGCTGTTTCGACATGATAAAAATACTTTGATATAGACCTAAACACCTTCAAATGAGAGATCAGTCATAGATCAATGGGAGTACACTGTATCTGTTGCTACTTATTCAAGTTAATAAAAATGTACTTTGGTCTGTTTGAAAACAAACTTAGATTCTCATAGTCGGGAATGCACTGAGAAATACACGAAACTAACAATAAAAACGAATAATAAAACGAACACTAAAAATTATCACATAAGCCGAAACGGTACTCAAATGTTGCAAACAAAGTTTTGATTCACATTCAACGAGTGTCAGACAGCGCTAAATACAAACATGCATACCGTACTCAAATCTCAAATGACTCCAGATGCAAAAAAGTCTCGTTTTACATTCAATAAGCATTGGACAGTGACTGAGTTCTACTGAACGATAGAACGAATTTCCAACAAAGAGAATTATGAAAGGAAGGAATGTCCCCACTCCACTAACAATATGTACAAAAATAGTCTATATGTAAATGTTTATCTAATAATTAGTCATTCCAGACTCTATTCAATCATGTCTCTCAGTCTCTTGAATTTCTTAGTAATCAGCACTCTCTGCAGCTCATCTTCATAACTTATCAATAACATCGGGTTGTTTGCACATCACATTCTATAAATGAATAATGAGTAATAAAGATATAAGGATGCTTTGTTTGCTCATAGCACAGACCCTCATTAGCAGAATAAAGGCATGTCGCGACACTTCATTGTTCTCTTTGAATAATTGATTTTGTGTCTGAACTAAGTAATAATAATTATATAATATGTACGGTAGTTTAAATCATTTTTTATTCAAGTACCACCAGATATTTATTCTATATAGCAGACCTCAGCAAAGTTTTTTTACAAGCTGTTGGGGGGGGGGGGGGCACGTGCCCCCCCCCCCCCCGGGACGACGCCTATATTGTACTACAACTGGAATGAACAAATTTTGAATCTGAATACATACAGTAAGTTATAACAATAATTCATAATAATGTTATCAATCATATTTTCATTTCAATACAGAATCTTAGATTGGTTGGATTTGTAATTGAAGAAGCTTCTAGTAATCACTTCTAATCTCTCAAGTTACCTAACTGAATTTTATAAATTAGCTCCGTTACTCTTGAAAATGAACTGTATTTCACGTCATGAAATAAGGCAGTTTGAGGAAATTGCAGTAGCAGAAAAATATATCGAACAACTGTGGTGACAAACCATACACATGACTGCTAGCCTTGCCAGACTTGTCGACTAGGGTACTAGGCAACACTGTACGAGTAGTGTTGTCAATTCGTGCTTTCATTCAGGCTTATGATTTTCTACTATTAGCTGCTGGCATGATCCCATATCTGAAATAAATAAATCTATAAATAAATTTATTTCCACAAAGCTCATATCTATGAACACTTTACAAAATGAAATCCTTAAAATTTGTTCAGCAGTGAAAATTTACATAATTTATATAATTACTGAGAAATAAATCATTCACAAAGACTTCAAAGGAAAGTAATTACAAAATTGCAAACATGATAATCACTACGAAATAATTAAAATCACAAAAAATATGAAATTTACATAATTCGTAACATTACAAAAAACCAAATCATACATGAAAAGTTAGCAGAAAAGTTGCAAAGTTAGATTGTTACAATATTATAAAAAAATTACATCATTATAGAACAATTATTTCATGTAAAATATTCAATATAAAATAAAATATACATCTGTGGCATAGGCAACTTCTGAGGGCTGAATTAACCCTGAACTGAAGCAGTGACATAATTTAATTAAAATTGTAGGAAAGAAAAATGAGTCTGAAAACATTGCACCTAATTTGGTTGCGTGAGCTATAGAAGTGAATCCACAAATTCTTGAATTAATTGCATCATTCAAGATGACTGTGCTTGTTTTATTTTTAATTAGCCTACATCTTGAAGACAAATCTAGTCACATTACCATTCTCATTCACTAGTTACCACAATCACAATTATTGAAATTAGCTGAGATGAGGATCAATTTCGATCAGAAAGGAATCAAAATCAGGATTTCATGATCCAGGACCGGATTTATGAACGTTCCTTCAGTGTCACTTGACTCGAAGGTCTCTTGAAATGCATTTAGAATACAGGAATTTCAAGAGTTCCTCGAATCAAGAAACACTGAAGGAACGTTCATGAATATGGCACTCAGAATGCATGACTTAAAATTTAAACTGTGACAATTTTAATGCTGATATTTGGAATCACTCTTTCTATTTCTTTATTTGATTAGCCTACTGTGTAATGATTTATGAGTGTTTCTGTATAATATGTCTGAACTTTCAGCTGGGAAACTGATTCTCAAAAATAGCCAAGGCTCTTCACTGAAATATGATTTGTGAGTGTACTCTATCTATTTATATTGATACTATTAATAATAATAATAATAATAATAATAATAATAATAAGAAAATTAATTTCCAAAACTTCCAAAATCAGACACAATTCAATAAACAAACCAGCAATTCTGTATGCAAGCGAAACTCTAGCATTAAACAGAAAAGCCGACAAAGAAAAAATGATAAAAAAGAACAAAAAATAATAAGGAAAATCCTGGGTCTCAGAAAGACAATCGATGGACACAGACTCCAAAAGACATCAGAATTTGTGAGATACTCCAATAGCTTATTGAATCTGACATTGAAAAGAGATGCTTGAAGTTCTTTGGACACATAATGAGACTCCTGGAATCTAGAGTAATTCTAAATTCAACCAAATACATAATCTTCCCTAATACATGGGGGTGAATGGATTAAAAATGTTAAAAAAGACTAAGAATGAGCAAAAATCACACAGGACGGAATCCAACATAGGAAAACTTTTAGACAAAAGCTCAAACAATAAATAGAAGGCCAATCTGGAGAAGAAAACCTCCCAAAGCAAATTGGGGCACCAAGATGGAGTGAAGAAAGAAAATACAAATTCTTGCAACAAATGAAGGAATGGTGGACTGACAAGAATAATAACAGAAAGACCAACAACAAACATAAATGAACCATCAGTTCACTTTACATCTTCCATTTCTTGGAAGTTCTACATGCATAATAATAATAATACTGGTGACCCAGTACTGCAGGGTATAATGCAGTCCCCTGTCCAGGGATATGGATGGAGACCTCAATGGTGGTGAAGTCAGAGCAAGGAGCCTGTGATATGGCTGAACTCAACATGCTCCAGGAACTTACAATCCTTGGTTCTGCCCAACCAGCTTCTTGCTGGATCCTTGTTAATTACTAGTACTGTGATTTGTGAGAGTAAACACAATATCACCCCAGGTGTTAACAAATCCACCCATCAACAAACAGCAATGGGGCATTTGGGTTCTGGGAGACCCAGGCTAACACAAACACAGAGGAAAGCAGAGTTCTCTGGCAAGCTTTCCACAAAAATACCCACATACATTGGCACACTTAACATCATCGCACTAATGCAGTCTGGAAATTTCATAATTTTACCACAGAATTAGCCAAACAAAAGATTCTACTACTAAATATGCAGGAAACATATTTTACAGATGAAGAAACTATAGATTATGGAAACTATCAAATATATAACAGCAAAACAGATAGGAGAGTAGCAGAAGGAATCCCATTGTTAAATATGGCAATTCTAGTACACAAGGAGATAGTCAACTCCATCAAAGAAATCAAACCAATAAACAACAGACTCATGACAGCATGATTAATATGTGCTAACAGAAATTATACAAAATATGCAATGCACATACAACAGTACATGGAGACAACAAGAAAGACCCAGAAAATGTAGAGAAATTTTGGAACCAACTTGAAAGGACCCATGGAGAAATTCCTAGAAATGATGTAAAGGGAGATTTTAATGCAAAATTAGGGTAGGAAATTTTCCAGCCTACAAATTCACTAATAAAAACGTTCAATGACTGATAGAACTCTGCCAACAATTTAACCTTAAAACTATGTCAACCACCCTGAAGAAAACCCCCTAAGAAGCAGAAAATTTGGAGATCACCTATACAGGAGATAGATGAGTTTCAGATGGATCAAGTGATAGATCACACACACACACAACAGAAACAAATACACAATATACAAGTAAGAAGAGGTGCCAACATAGACTGGACCACTACCTCACAAGGATTAAAGTCAAATTCACTCAAAAAAATTCCACCCTAGGAAATCTCACTTACATGAATTTGACACAGAAAAATCAAAGGAACAAATATTTTAGCAGAATTAGAAAAGAGAGACTACAAATTCACCAATAAAAATGGTCAACAACTGATAGAACTCTGCCTCTTTTTCCAATGATAGAACTCAGCCTACAAACACATGGCAAACATTTAAAAAAAAAAATAGAAAAGCACAAGAACTAATCCCACTCAAAAAAAGGAAAAAACACTCCTGGTGGAATGAGTAGTGTGATTTGGCACTCCAGGAATGTAAACTAGCATTTCAGAGATGCAACAGCAATAAGTCCTTGGAAACATTTCAAAACTTTCCAGATGTGAGAAAGCAAACAGCAAAAATTATTAGACAAAATAAGAGAAAACACCTTAATGATCAACTGGAGAAACTGAAGAGTGATGTCAGAAACTGCAATACCAGAGATTTCTACAGATCATTTGCAAACAAAGTTAAAGGATACACACCACAAAATCTGTGCTTCAGGAAACAGGATGAGAAAGTGGCACTTACTAACAAAGAAAACTGTGGAGAATTAGCGCAATACTTCAACACATTACTGAACTGCCCAGAGCCAAAAGAAAGGCTCCCACACATTGAACTCAGGTACACAAACCCAGACTCACCACCTCCATCACGAGAAGAAATTTTCAGACATATCAAACAACTCAAAAATAACAGAGAAGCAGGAGAAGACAACATTATTGCAGAACTTTTGAAAAATCTTGGACCAAATTCATTGAAAAAGCTCACAGAAATCATACAGAGAATATGGGAAACAGAAGAGCTACCTTCTGATTGGAAATGTGGCCTTATACATCCATAACACAAGAAAGGAGACCAAACAGATGTCAACAATTACAGAGGAATCTCACTTGTATCTGTGCCATACAAAATTCTGTCTGCATGTCTACAAAAAAGAACACAAAAGAAGGGAATACCAGGCAGGGCTCAGACCCAGTCACTCATGCCCAGAACAAATACACAACCTAAAAAAATACTGAAATACAGGGCAATTGGAAAAATACCCATCATGTTTGTTGATATTAAAAAATTAAAAAAGCATATGACTCATCGACCATGACTCTTTACTAAATAGAACTAGGATGAACTAGGATTGGATAGTAAAATGCAAAGACTCATCAAACACTCACAGAAACAAAATCCAAAGTGAAATTCATGGGAGACATTTCTAAAAGTTTTGAGATCAAAACAGGTGTCAGACAAGGAGATGGACTCTCTTCTCTCCTATTTAATGTAGTTCTTGTCAAAGTAATGAAAGAATAGAAAAACAGATTGAGAGAAAAAGACTGTTGGAAACCTGTGAAGATTAGAGGAAAATTTGAAGTATCATGCTTGGCTTTTGCAGTCAACTTAGCTCTATTATCTGACTCAATATAATGAGTCAAACAACAACTGGAAACCATCAGCAAGTGTGCAGAAAACGTTGGGCTACAGATCTCATTTGAAAAAACAGAATTGATGTGTACAAAATTCAACTTACAAAAGATAGATATACTACAAGGACAGATCAAAAGAACAACACAGTTCAAATACTTGGGAGAAATAATCAAGCCATCAGGAACAGAGAAGAGTGCACAGGAAAACAGAAATGGAAAACTTAGAAGAGCATATGGCCATGTGCAGCAACTGTACAACAAAAAATGTACAGCCAAAAACTGTACAACCAGACACTACAACACAGTCATCAAAACAGAAGCATTGTATGAATCCAAAACACTGACACTCACCAACAAAGGGCAACTTGAAAACATTAAAAAGGAGGAACGAAAAATTATCAGTAAAGTTTTGGGACCAAGGAAAATTGACAAAGGATACAGGTTACAATAGAACAGCACAGTCAAAGCCATCATAGACATAGCATCAGACTTCAGGAAAAGACGTATGAAGCTCTATGGACACATCCATTGACTACAAGACACCAGGCTAACAAAACAAATTCTACTGGTAACAGAGAACTTGAAGGGAATGAAATGGGCAGAAAGTATTCACAGAGACTTGGCAGAAATTGAACTAACTACACAACAGGTTCAAAACCGGGACGAAGAGGGATTTAGGCAAGCAATAAATAAATGGGGAGTGCATCAGAGATCACTCTGAAGAAGGTCCGACCAATATAGATGGAATAAAGAAAGATAAACATAGTGAAAAAATGTAAGCAGCCTGGAAACTCTGCAAGAAGAACCAAAGTGCTTAACATGATCCGAAAGGGTCCTATACATGGATAATAATAATAAGAAATCATAATAATGATAATAATAATAATAACCAAGACTTTTCAACAATTCAGCCACAACTCCATCTTCTTCTGATGTTTTGTTGGATTGGAGCCTACAGGATTGGAAAGGCAAGCACAGAATACAAGAATACAAAAAGTCAAAAGAGCACTAGCAATAACACAAAAAATCTACAACAAAAAATCAATATCAATCAACACAAAAATCCGACACTACAAGACAGTAATTGTACCAATGGCATTATATGCAAGTGAAACACTAGCACTCAACATGAAGGGACAGTTAGAGGAACTAAAGAAAAGAAAGGAAAATCATTTGGAAGATACTAGGCCTGAGAAAAACAGGAGAAGGATACAGACTACAAACGAGAAAGACAACAGAAAAACACTCAAACATTGAAATAGACATAAAGAGAAGAAGGACTTTTTCTATGGGCACATTCAAAGATTACCAGCAACAAGACTGACAAAAAAGATGCACAACATAACAACAGCACTAAAAAGCACAACTAATTGGGTAATACAAACACAGAAAGATCTCCAAAAAGCAGACATAGAACAAGAAGAAATCCTAAATTGAAACATTTTCAGAAACAAGTTAAACAAATGGGAGGTTGAAGCAGAGCCAGACATACCAAACCAATACCGACCCAAATAAATAATGGTCTGATGAAAGGAAACAAGCATTCAGCCAAATAATAGGAGAAAAGAGAAAAAGAATAGCAAGTTAGCATTGCTTAGCATCTTCCTTCATGGGAGTTTCATCGCCTAAATAAATAATTATAATTATACCGTGTTTCGGAGGACACGTTAAGCCGTCGGTCCCGGTTGCATATAAGAAAAAGCAGTCGTTAAAAAAACGGCGAGGTGGAACTACCCGTAAGGGTCTCCCCACCTTGAAAAGCCAAACGAATTTACATTACTTAATTACAATTATAAAAATAATGAAAATAATTTGGGCCAGGAACTCAAGCCCTTTTCGGCCAATCCAGCGGTTGGGTAAAGTAAAGCTCAACCAATCAAGTACTGTTTATGTCACTGAAATCCTTTGATTCATCTTCTCCCAATTGAGGAAATATCCAATGTTCTAGAGCACCATGATAGGAAGTCTTTAAGAAGAAGTCTAATGTCTTGAAGACTGGTTAAGGAGTATTAGACAAGTCAGATTAACAATTATATGGGTGTTTCAAAAATGACTTGGCAACTTTGAAAATTCATATAAATTTATTCAATAATGGCACAGTGCTGGTTTTAGTGTTGCTTGAAAGGGAAACACATCAAGTTTTGACTCGAGTTGTTAGCTAGTGCAGAATCACACTGTCACGAGCGCTAGCGGCAGTTGTGTCAAAGATGGCTATTTTCACTGGACCCAAGTGTGCTTGCTGTGGCTTTGGTTTGAAGATTTAAAGTCGGCGAAAAAATTTCAGTGTAATTTCCATACCAAGTACGCTAAAGATGCTCCTAGTAGGCCTACAATTTATGTAAGGTAAGACACAAGAAAACGTCAGGTCGTCCAAGCACATCTGATGAAGTCAAGTGAGACAAAGGTTTGTGAACAGCCCTACAAAATGGACCTCGCGAGCTGCAAGTCCCGCACATTACTGTTTGGCGTGTGTTGAAGAAACGTTTGCATTTAAAACCATGCAAATTTACGATTTTACAAGCAATTAAAGACACTGATGACATTGCCTATAAGAACTTTCACTTGAGTGGCAAGGTTGACACACAAAAAACTTGATGTGTTTTCCTTTCAAACAACTCTAAAATCAGCACTGTACCTTTTTTGAATACATTTATATGAGTTTTCAAAGTTGTAAAGTCCTTTTTGAAACACCCGGTATTACCAATCTTTTACACTAGTTACCATAATTACTATATCGGTTGGTTGAGCTGAGGCTAAATTTTGGTATGAAAGAAACTCTTGTAAGCTATAAAAAGCTAAATATTTTTTAATTGTTTTTGAAATGTTTCTTTACTCTCAAGACTTTAAAAACACTGTAGTAGCTTGTAAAATTTCCTACCAATGAAATAAGGCTTTTGTTCGAATTGTAACTCACAAAGTAATAATTTCCTTGGCTCAGTGTTTTACAGTCATGTACATTAAAATTTAGCTGTCAGCCCAGGTAATGAATGTTTAGTGTCGTAACAAATTAGGGGAAAGCTAAATTTTAGCAGGATGTTATTATTGAAAGTACTCACTCAAAAACCTAAGTCCCGATCCCAACCCCGCTTGCTACCCCCTCAACTCCTTCGGAAAATGTACTTCAAATCGTGTAAAATCAAATTCAAAATCCATTGGCATGTCTTGTCTCTAATTTGTTCTGACAATAATTCTTTATTGGATTGGGCTGGATAGCCAAGTGCCATGCAATACACAGTGCTGTAGGGTTCGGCGACACGGTATCTGCTACTATATTCCATCACTCACATGCCTTGAACAATAATAATCAATAGACATATCATTTTTAAGCTAATTGAATTATCTTACAGTTTTGTAATGAAAACCACTACCAATAACGCAATGATGAAAAAAAATGTTCAATTGTAGTTGGTTTTTTTGGTTTATGGTGACTTTTTTTGTATTATTTATTGTATTCAATTATTACTGAAAAAGTAAGCTATTTACATAGAAAATGTATATAACGTGTTTTTTGGAAAATGTTTTCAAGTATCGATTGAGATGAGAATCACAAGAATACCTTGATTTGTTTCCGAGTTGTAAGCCTTTAACTAAATTACTGCTCTTGCAATGTTTTGGAGAGGTTTGAGGTGGAAGCAAGAGGTGGATGGTCGGTATTTTGTTTTTTTTTTCGAGTGAGTTGGCTACTGCCAAAACTCAGCTTCTCTCAGAAATGTTTTTTTTTTGTAGATTACGTTTTGAAGACTCCAGTTGAGCGTAAGACAAGATCTTATACACTAGTTGCATTAATTACTATATCAATTAGTTGAGGTGAGGTGAGATTATTTCGGTAGCTTGCTGTAGAGTTTCCTACCAATATAACTAGGGAGTTACAACAACAGCTATTTTTTGCATTAATTGCCTGGCCTATGTATTGAGATGATAAACGCTGCTAATTTTTCAAATGAAGTTTTAAAATATTATTTTTCCATTTCCAACAGCAAGTGCTTCAACTGCGATGGTCAGCCAATTAGAAAAACAGAAAATAGCATCTACTTTGGGGTTGGCAGAAGAAAGGACAAATTTGCCTTCGATAATCGGGTACAAGGCGTGATTTACAAACTCCATAAACACGGGTTTTATTATGATGACTGGGACCCTGAATCAAGTATTAGAATATTGGTTGGTTATACTTATTCAGATATAGTGGGAAGAATAGTTGATCTTGTCGAGTAAGAATCATATAACTATTTCGTTTTTTTTTCTCTAAAATAAATACAATTTATATAACTTAATAAGAAAGACTAGGGTTTGTGTGTCTATGTGTTTATCTTACAGATTTTACAAAAATGGCAACGATTGAGCGATTGACACATTAAATGGAACATTAAATTTGGCACATATGTTCCTCTAAACTCGATTCTCTAAACCAGGCACCTAGAAGCCCGGTTTTTGATTTCCTTTCAGAATTTTCAAAATTAATGTTCAAACTTCTCTTATGGACACACTGTTTCAGAATGTGTTGAGATGCAGGAAGCTCATAGAACAGCTGATAACTTGATACTTCACTATGGTGATAATATAGATGATACGCCGCCAATATATCTTAAGCAAAAGCAACAGATTAGCTCTGTATCAATATTACAGCTGCTAACTATCCAGCAAATATAACAAATACTACATAATATAGAATACTAAGATACAAAAATACCATACAAAACAAAAAATACTAATACTGATATCCAAAAATAATATACAACATGAAATACTAATATATAACGGAGTATTCAAGGATTGAAGGATAAGGCCTCGCTCAGATCAGTCGATCGTACCGTAAACTTACGACACCGATCGTACGAATTGAGTGCGCACACTTTATGCGTTTCTCCCCGTTAAGAAGTACGTAAAAGTTGCTTGCTTTGTGGTTTCACTGCTTACCAATAATGAATTACGAATACAATCAATTGTATCTTTTAGAAAATTCTCTGCTGATTCGGTGACTGAGGCAGCATCGATATACCATTGCAGAATTCAATGGGTGTGTGAAATATATTTGAAAAAAGAGGAATTTGGTGAATTTCGTCACATTATGTCAGACTTAAATAGTGACAACAACTTGTTTCATGGTTATCTACGTATGGATAAAGAAACCTTTGACAATATAGCCTAGTTGATGCTATACGACCTAATTTATCTAGATACAGTAACTTTCGCAAGACCATATCACCTGAAGAAAGATTAGTAGTAACTTTTAGGTAAGAGATTAAAATGCACAGATTTTTGGACAACTCTTTATTCAACACTTTATACACTTGCGTTTCAGCCTTGCGTTGATGATCACGTAAATGATACGTCAAAACACTTCGATCTCACAAACATTTGTAGCCAAAAACCAATTTGATAAGTTTTTCTATGTCCATTTTGTGCAAACACGTACGAAATGAGAAAAATATCCAAACAGGTTGGGATCGAGTTCGGATGTCGGAACTATACGTGCATATACGTACGACTAAAGCTAGTGTAATGTAACAGCATAATTAATTTATTTGCCATGAATTTTCACAAAAAGAGGAGAGAGCCATTGTTGACTATTAAAGGAAAAATGATGACATCAGTGAAAATTCATGACAAGTAAAATTGTGCTGAAAAAACCAGTGGCTCGGGCAGTCGGTGTCGAGTAAGGGAGCTGGCTACATCTACGGCAGATGACCCGCCCCACTCTTCCCTGCTGAGCGAGTGACCGTTTGTAAGTAAATAAACTCTATTGTTAAATTCTTGATAAGCTCATTAGCATTTTATTACTTTTTATTATAACATTAAAATAAACATCTAGATTCTTTTTCTGAACTCAATCTGAAGTTATTTTAATAGTAGCACCTTTTTCTCATGAGATTAGAGCAGTACCCGAAACACCTCTCGTATGCCAAGCGTTACCCCAGTAGTAAAAATTAAACTCTTTTCATTTACGTTACCTTTACTATCCCAACTAACCATATTACACTAGAGACACACATATCCGCACCGCGTCCGCACAGTGCCACGGCCGTGTGTAGGCCATCGCACGGCCTCGGATTTGAACAAAGCAATTGAACCTGCTAGTCCCCACCACTCCGCACCGTCAGCGCAACTACATCACCGCACCGAGCCCGACTAGTTCAGACTACTTTTTGACGGGCACGGAGCGGTGTCGGTGACAATTATCTGATTATCTAACCTTTTTCTAGCCTGTTTCTAATCTCTTTTTACATGGATATAGATATAGGGAAGTTGATTGAATCAGTATGTAACTTTCCTGTGCTGCATGATCAATCACATTAGTGATGATAAAGATCGCAGTTGAGGATGTAGGGTGGTGGGGGGGGGGGGGGCTATGTGCCTTGACAAACTGCTGAACACACCAGATTCAGCCATAATTCAACCAAAATTTTCTATAAACTTTAAATGAAAATCAATTTTATCGCTGATACGGTTCAAAGCACTATTCAATTCAATTTATTTAACACACTAAAAACGTACACAAAAAAAAATAAAAAACAAACAGACAATTACAAATAAGTGGCTCCATTGTTGTGGTGTGTGCAGGAAAACGAAACTTATCCAACTATGGCAAAGCCATGTATTAGGATAAGTGAAATAGGAGATGAAAAAGGAAGGGAAGTTTGAAAAAGGTGAAAGAAATTGGTATGAGGAAGCAATTTTAATTTCAACTATTTTTTTAATATTAATTTCATTTTTATTATAAAAAATCAGTTTAAGATTAAAAAAAATAAAATTTCACCATATTTGGGTGTTGTTTTTCAAATTTTCCATCACCCCAAATATCATTTTCCATCCACTCTTTCTAATTGTTATTATTTTCCTAATATTTGATGTTGAATTCAGTTCAATACTTCCGATTATTATTTCAATAAATTTAATAGAATTGAATCAATTACTAATTTCAAGATTTTTAATTTCATTAATTATTACCTACGGACTTTACCATGAATGAGTAAATGGAGTAATCGAATGATCTAAGTGATTAGGAGAATAGTTAGCTATAACATTTTTTTTTTTTGAGGATGAAGCCCACATAGGTCTCGGAGACCTGTGCGTGGGTAATGAGTTGGATGATTGTGATTGATGAGTTGGACCTACTGTTTTAGGTGGGTTCCGAACCACCTAGTGATTCCACAGCAGAGAACAGTGTCTTTTTTGCTGGCCAATCTAATCGGTCACCGTTACGAACAGGACCTACGTGAACGCAGCTTATCTCTATCTGATTGAACAGATACCTGCTACGGCTCGTGGCTATCACTTTGCAATTAAAAAGTACATCATGTTTCTCTTTTAAATTCATTAGTAAAGAAACATGACCAGTCCACAAACTGTATCAACTACACAAAATGATAGTAAAACTCCACAAAAATGACCTATTGCAATCGCTTTTGAATACTGAACTGAACAGTATGCACCACGGCCGATGCACGGTAGTGTGTTGGATATGTGTGGTTTGGCATCACCTTCACCGACACTCGGCCAACATACGGTGCGGTGCGGATATGTGTGTCTCTAGCTTAACTCGTATGCAGTGTGAGCACTCACGTTCTATTTCAAAGGATTGGTATCATTCGTGCGTTCTCTTATTAGTACGATTAATTTTTGTACGAAAACGCATGCAATGTGAGCGCGGCCCAAGTCGAGTATACATAGCATAATACTATGTCATAAAACAATTTATTCAACCTATAGCCTATTTATTAATAGATATATAAATAGAATTTAGAGTTTCAAATAAAGATATTAGGGATGATTGGAAAACCCAAAAAAGAGACTTAAATTTTGCAGAGCATCTCATTACTAATGGACACAACCTAACCTAACCTAACCTGGCAAAGGCAGACAATTGATCATTTTAGAAGCTTTGGACATAACTAGGTTGGTGAAAAACCCATTCCAATACTAGTCTATATGGTCAAATTTGACCAATTCAATACAACTAATTGGGTTTCATCATAATTCTGGCCTACATTTGGTACTTTCGTGTTTTTCTCAGTTGACCTTGACTACGTTTAAGTGAGCTTCAGTATTTCAGTTTAAAAATGATTTAATTCTAGCCTATTTGTGTGTTATTCTTCTTTGTTGCTTTTTAGATGTTCACGGTTTTTGGTTCTTGGTTTTGATTCTTATTTTCACTTGTTGCTCCTCCCACCAGTTGGCGTGACTTGCTATGGCCTTCAGCCAAACACAAACCTACAATGAAGGTCAGCCTATCTGTTAGCCAATAGTATTGCTACAGGTTCTATATCTAAAATAACACTGGCAACACTTAAATTTATCATTTGTACTTTATTTACACAAATAATCAACAACATGCACTGATCAGTAATGCCGTACACAAAATAAACAATCAAAACAGATAAATCGATATTGTTCTATTGATAAAGAGTTTGTAAGATTACTGTACAATGATCACTCACTAAATGTTGAAAGGCCGATCTAATATTAAATAATAACTGTTCAATAAACTGTCCAATAATTCAAGAAGAAACGTCTAAAAGAACAATTAAACTCACGTAGCACAAGTCCGTTATACAATAGCTATGAGTAGTCCACTCGTATAAATTTAACCAGTAAAATAATTCTCACTAAGGCACAATATACGGTAATTAATTATCACTACAGAACTGACACTTTTGTTATCTCGACAAATTTCAAACAAAACTGACTAACTTCTGCACTTTAAATAGGTTTAATTTGATCTGATTAGGCAGAGACCCTTCCAAACTTTTCCATGGAACTCTAAACAAACAGATAAGAAGTTCTCAAATTTCCAAAATATTCGATAAGATTGAAAAATTTCTATACGGTTCTAATTGAATAATTATTCTACCAAATTCTAGGTAAATGCCATAAAAGTGTGAAAAAAAGAGTAATCAATTGCTTTGACCAGAAGATTTGTTGACTGAAGCGATAACGCTGTAAATCCTCCTGTTCCTGTTCACAACAGTATCATTCAATGTTTAGTATATATTAAGCTACTTTGTACTTTAGTTTTAGTTTGTTTGAGATTGATTATGGTGTAGCAACCAAAACTAGTCTCTCACTATTTTCAATAAAATATGGTTGTGACAACTTCGTCTTTTTATTAATTAAAATTTAGAAGTGAAATTACAAGTAATAATAGAAGTAACATTTTGATGTAGGAAAAAATATTGATAAAGGAATAACAAATAATATATAAATAGATAATAATTTATAGATGGATGAATAAATCAATAGATAATAGAATATTTGAATAATTGAACAATTGAATAAATAAATAGAATAATGGATGGTTTCATAATTGAATGGATGTTTAAGTTAATGGATAGCTGAATAAATACATGAATAAATATTTAATTGCATTCATTTATTTGTTATTTTCTCATTTATTCATTTAATCATTTTCATTTATTTATTTCCTTATTTATAAATTTATTTATTTATCAATCATTAAATAAATCAATTATTAATGAATTCATTTAATTATAAATTCATTCAGTTATTTATGTATCCATTCATTTACAGTATTCAAATATTAATTCAATAATAATTCATAAATTTATTTATTCATTTATTCATCTATCTATTAGTTGGTCTATTCAGTTACTTATTCACTCATTTATCTATTCATTAATTCATTCATCTACCTATTCATTCATCTTTGTATTAATTTATTCATTCATTTATCCATTGATGCATTCATATACCTTTTAATTTAATCATCTATTCCTTCATTCATTCACTTATCCATTCATTTATTTATTCATTTATTAAATTACTTATTTTCATTTGTTTTTCTCCAGATGTATCCCATCTATTACTTTACGGGGGATGAATATTGAGAATTACAAACCGGAAATTCATAAAATTACTAAAGGAGTAAAGCTTTGGAATTTTAATTTAAAGAAGGATGAGGTGGCAGAGCTGGGAATAGAAATTGGTAGAACAAAAGCATGGGTCTGTCAGAATTCGGTAATAAAATTGTTTTTTCCCTAAGATTATCGGCCGGTTGCACGATAGCCAATTAAATAAGGAGTTTAATGTCAGTTAACTCCCCATTGTAAGTGTGAAGGATTTATTCCTGATGCACAAAGATCCATATTAGTTAATTTTCATTAACCGAATGGGCACAATCTTGCTACACTGTAATTTGATCAACAGCTTATTCTGAAGTTGAGATAAAAGATGAACCAGAATCATTCCATTGTGAATTATTATTCAACTATCTCAATATCATCATATATTTAAAAGATTTTATTCATTTTGAAAGGTTTTAACACCCACAACCTAATTTACAGTTCCATGTTCTGGTACAATAGGCCTAAACATAACCTATAAAATGTAACTCAATAGGCATTAATGAGATTCAATCATCAGTGATTGGGTGGTTGAAAATCTTTTATGCCAGTTAGCCTAATCGGATTTATCACTTGTAATTATTGTCGTTTGTGCAACTAAATTCTCTCCATTAAGTTTAATTTCCATAGAATGAGGTCATTCTATAGGGATAAAATTTAATTGGCTTTTGTGCAACCGACCGTTTGTTTTGTAGACTCCTTACTATAAGACTAGTAAAAATCAACAATAATTGTACAATCTTATACGCTAGTTACTAAAATAAATTACAATTTGAAATAGTAAGCATGAAGTTCAATTTTGATCTTAAAGTTGTACACAATAAAAAGCTGAATTAAATATTTTTCAATATTGTTTTTAAATAACTTATTTCAATATTCAAACCCCTGTACTAGCAGGTTGCCCAATGAATGGAAGTGAGAATATTAAAAATCTCTGGTATTTATTGAATAATGTATAATAAATAAAATTAATCGATATGTTCCATGTTATTGTTAGCAAATTCGTCTGTATAATGACTATCATTTGTATCAGAATTTTTATCTCTCCATAGCATAAAATTTTGCAGCCCAGGCAAATTAAACCAAGAAAAGGCCGTGGTGGACAAATATATGTAATACCTCAGACTTTGTTGAGAAAAAACTACTTAATTTAAAATGCTTTTCCCGGTATCACTCATGAAACTTTATCACTGGCCTAATAGCGCTATACAGTGGTTCAGGTTGTTTTGCATATCTTCTTAGAAAAAAAATGGCAAAATTTAGAACTTTTCTGGATGAGAATTCAATGTTCTGAAACTTCTTTTCTAAAATGTTTATCTGTTGGAGTGAGCATCCACAAGATAAATGCATCGAAACATGGGGATGACTCATTTTTAACAAACATTATTACAGATACCCGATATTTGGAATTGGCAAAATTTTCAAATTAAAGACTTTTCTAGAACAACGTTCAATGATATAAAACTTTCATCACATAATTCTTATATGTTGGAATAAGAATTCACAAGATAAATGCATCAAAGCATGGAGATGACACATTTTTAACTAAGAGAGGTAACGGCACTTAGTCTTTGGAAATTGATTGTGAAAGAATAACTTAACCGATTCGGTATGCGTATATGCATCAATTGACAAAAACATTTTTTTTTCAATCTATATAACTTAATAAGAGAGAGTAGGGATTGTGTGTGTAGGTAGTGTGTGTGTGTGTGTGTGTGTGTGTGTGTGTGTGTGTGTGTGTGTGTGTGTGTGTGTGTGTGTGTGTGTGCGTTTGCACATAAGCTGTTATCAGATCCGTCATATGTTTACACACCCACACTATTAGATCCGATGCGGTACTTGATCCGAGACCCCAGATCTAGTATCGCCAGAGCATCATTTTCGAGTTCTCCAGCTTTTTCTGGTCAAGAATCGATAGTAAATATCTCGATCTGAGGTGGAGCCGATAAAGCTTGATTTTGACAAAGTGTGCGTGTGTATGAGCTTCCAAGATTGTCCACCACGTCGCGCTTCAACGCCGAGCCACGATCTGTGTGTTCATAGGTTTGGATCTAACAATCACCGTGGACTGCAAGTCGAGTGTGTATTCAGAGTGAATACCCCTCTCTCTTTGCCAAACATTCCTTCCTCTTTCCCACTTCCTGCTTCATTAACAATAAAATTATTCGTTCGTTACTACAATCTTCGACACCAGCTCTGAGACTGAAGAATTTCGCTGGCCGGCTGGCTCGGCCATTTCTCAATCTGTATAACTGATTTGTCACCTATTCTGACAGCGCCGGAGAAAGTACATTCGCTGCCACTAATGTTAAATCAATTTGACGCCCCCGCGACCTATGAATTATTTTTCCTAAATGGAGAATATTCTGTATAATAGTTTGAAAAAGAGTTTCGAACATACCACAGAGCAACCAATTAAAAATTGATACAACATTTATTTAGAGTTTTAAAAATCTGATTGAATGAACTGAACTGAAAAAAATGGAAACCCAGAAACAAGTCAACAGTATTATTGGTTTCAAGAGTGTAATATTCTAATCCATAGTCTATATTCATCAGAATCTGAATCTACTAATTACTAAGTTATTGTACTTCCAACTAAATGATTAAATAATGTTGAGGTTCTAATTTTTTATTAGTTGTCAATCTGCAACTATTTATAATTATAATAAATTCAATCCCAATACATATTTTTGTAATTATTGCATCAGCTACGAACCGGCTAACTTGGGACAGTTTAAAAACTTCACACCTTCATCCATTAACTCTGTGTGTTCATTCTTTAATTTTATTCTAAAAACAGTAGAAGTATTCGGGATTCTCGCTTTCCTCGAATCAACCTCCAAGTCCCCCAATTGGATAAGTAAAGAGATATCTATAAGCAAGCACGCTTCGCTCATCTCTTTATCCAAATCCAAAGTTTCCACACTCTAGAAGACTGGAAAGTTTAGTGCGTATTTCAATAGAAATTCTAACCATATTTTCAAACAATTATTCTTTAATGATTTGAAACCAAATCACTGATTCGATTTTGCTTTTTTATAGATTAGGTTAGGTCTATTATTTCTCAAATTTTGAATTTCTAATGGGTTGTACTCCGAGTTTAAATGTGATACATCATTTCCAAGCTCTGCCGTTTTACCGCTCTCCTCTGATACATTATACAGTATATAATTATTTATTATATATAATAGATATATCGGTATATTATAGGCAACAATACAGACCTATTGTCTATCAAATATTCAAGTTTCTTATACAGTCGTAATCTGCATAGGCCAGTATCTACAGTATGAGTAAGTAAAAATCATAATATTTAAATAGGAATTAGGCTGGTGAAGCTTCTCTTTAGAAGTGAAATGCATCACTCCAGTATCTCCAGTATAAGTGAGTAAAAATCATAATTTATTTAGAAATCAGGCTGATGAAGCTTCTCTTTAGAAGTGAAATGTATCCCTCCAGTATCTCCAATACAAGTGAGTGAAAATCATAATTTAAATAGAAATCAGACTGATGATGCTTCTCTTTAGAAGTGAAATGCATCCATCCATTTCCATGCTATGCCGTTTTACCGCTCTCCGCTGATACATTATACATAATATATAATTATTTATTATAATATCGGTATATTATAGGCTATAATACAAAATACAGACCTATAGTCTATCAAATATTCAATTTTCTTATACAGTTGTAATCTGCGTAGGCCTAAATTGACGGTCAATTTGATATGACTTTGTTGTCGTATATGTTGTTTAATAATGCAGTTTTGGCGTTCGAAACATTTGAATGCAATACTCTTGCTTGGGGACATTATCGGATAAGGAAAGAATTGAATAAGAGAGGTGAGGATATAATGAAATGGCAGTGAAAAAGGTCATTATTGGAGTCAGATTGCAAAATTGCTCTTGAAAAATGAGAGAAATGGCTAGCTTATAATATTAATGATGATATTAAATCACAACAAAATTAAACAGATGCCATTTAGAACGGCTAGAGGAACTACATTAGAAATAAGAGACGGCACAATAGAATCTGTAAATGACATAAAAGTGCTCGGTGTGGTGAACTTTCCTCGAGACCTCATCTAGAATATTTAAAAAACAAACTTAATTCAGTAGTCTTTGTCCTTAGAAACTTAAAAACTATATTCGACTCAAGAACTCTTAAGGACGTTTATTTTACACTGTTCCATTCTCTTCTTTATATGGCATTGTTTTTTAGGGCAATTCATGTCAAGTGATTGAGATATTTCGAACTCAAAAGTGGGTATAACGAGTAATGGTAGGGGAATCAATTCGCACAAGTTGTAGACCATATTTTGAGAAATTAAGGATTCTCCCACTTCCAAGCCTGTATATTTTTGAAGCCATCTGCTTTATTGAGAAAATATCAATAATTCATCAAATTCACTTTACCCATTCATAAACTTAATTCTAATAAATACTTGTATAAAACTATACTGTTTTTGAGCCTCGAATCAAGTTCCCAGCATCGAAAATCCCAGTGTTCCCATGATGAAATAATTGGGACTACACAAAATGAATGGATTTGAGCTTTTCTAGGCATGAGTCTAAAATCTCTTAAAAAACGATTTTAGAGGGACTGTTTATCAAAATCTGATGTAAAATGTAAAGGAATGTATGTGCTAGGATAAGTTGATTGATGAGTTGTAAGAAAATAGCAGAGTAATAGCAATTACATTGAATTATATTGTCATTGAATTATATTGTCTTTGGCAATATGTAATTAATATTTACAGGTTATTTCAAAATGGGTGGTTTAAATCGGCTATGGTATTACACCACCTAGATACCTAGATGCAGGCACAAACAGGTTAGGTTTGCTCATAGAATTTTGTTTCTATGGTTGAAATTACAAATGTTTTTATTTATTTCCTAATTTTTGTGTTAAATAATGATCTTAATTGTAATATTTATATAATTTTTTGTATTTCATCTCCTCTTTATATAAAATAGGCGAACATGTTTTTTTGTGATGACAACTCCTCCGTGGTTTCTCGACCGATTTTGTTCGTTCACGTCTCATTTGAAAGATCTCATCGAGTAGATGTTTGATAAGGTCTTGAAAGAAGGCATCATGAGCAATGAACGAGCAAAGTTGCAATTTTTGCCATTGCTTCTTTAACATAGGGATCGGTGAGCTGAAAATTTTCACATTTCAACTTATGATTTGATGATGATCAGCTGTTTTGAAACAAAAAGTTTATTTTTCATTGTTCATTCAGAGAGAGAGGGTGGGAGGATAGGATAAGGATAAAGAGAAAGAGAGAGAGGAAAGAGAGAGAAAATAAGAAGAAGGGGAGGAAGAAAGAGAAGGAAGAGGAGAAGATGAAGAAGACGAAGGAGAAGAAGAAAGAGGAGAAAAAGAAAAAGAAGAAGTGGAAGAAGCAGAAGAAAAAGAAGAAGAAGAAGAAGAAGAAGAAAAAGTAGAGGAAGAGGAAGAAGAAGAAAAAGAAGAAGAAGAAGAGGAAGAAGAAAAAGAATAAGAAGAAGAGGAAGAGAAGAAGAAGAAGAAGAAAAAGAGGAAGAAGAAGAAGAAGAAAAAGAAGGAGAAGAAGAAGAAGAAGAAGAAGAAGAAAAAGAAGAAGTGGAAGAAGCAGAAGAAAAAGAAGAAGAGGAAGAAGAAGAAAAAGAAGAAGTGGAAGAAGCAGAAGAAAAAGAAGAAGAGGAAGAAGAAGTGGAAGAAGAAGAAAAAGAAGATTAAGAAGTGGAAAAAGAAGATGAAGAAGAAAAAAAAGGAGAAAAAGAAGAAGAAAAAGAAAAAGAAGAAGTGGAAGAAACAGAAGAAAAAGAAGAAGAGGAAGAAGAAGTGGAATGAGAAGAAAAAGAAGATTAAGAAGTGGAAAAAGAAGATGAAGAAGTAAAAGATAAAGGAGAAAAAGAAGAGGAAGAAGAAAAAGGAGAAAAAGAAGAGGAAGAAGAAAAATGAGAAAAAAAAGAAGTGGAAGAAGGAAAGAAGAAGAAGAAGAAGAAAAAGAAGAAGAGGAAGAAAAAGAAGAATAGGGAACGAAAAAGAAGATTAAGAAGAAGAAAAGACGAAGAAAAAGAAGATAGAGAAGAAGAAAAAGATGAAGTAGAAGAAGTTGTGAAAAAGAAGGAGGAGGAGAAGAAGAAGAATTAAAAAATTTCTTTAGCAAAGGTGTGTTAAGAAAATTTTATATTTATCAGCTGATAAAGAATTGAAAAATGAAATTTTTGTCAGCACAGGTATGTTAAAAAAATATTATATTGATCGGCTGTTCAACAATACTGCAAAATATATTTTTTATTCAGATAGCCAGCCATGTGATACTTTTTCATTGTTGACTGGGCTTTGAAATGTATCGTTCAGTATGTAGAAAATCTACATTTGGAATGCATTTTACAAAGTTTAATAAAGTCGCACATTCGTGCGACCCGGGATAACCTAGTTTGTAATAAATGTCGGTTTGTAGAGCAACTTTTTTAATTGCAGTTTCCATTGAAACTCTTTATTATCTATAAAATAAGTCCTATAATAAATTTCAACCAATTTCAATCCCTTTCGCAATGTAAGTTCTCCAATATAACAATGTCATCACAATATTAAGATGAGTAAAATACAGTACCTATATGGAACAATCGCAAAAGTCTTCTATAAAGAAAAATTTGTTTCCTTCTTTTGACACAATCGGAGTGTGAGAGAGTGTGAGAGAGTGAGTGAGCGCGAGAGCGGAAATAGAATGTGGGTGTGGTATGTGCAAACCAGAAGATAGGATTGATAGTGCTGTATTTTTCTTATTGTCTTTGGTGCCAACGTTGACATCTGCAAACTATATAGCTATGACATCCAAAACAATTATCGCTCAGAATGCATAGTGTTGAGAAGAAAGTTGAGATGTTGAGTGAGACAGCGAAGGTATTGGAGAGTGAGGGAGCAAGATAGGGGGGAGAGAGCAATGAGCTAAGTTGTACAAAAAAGGAAAAAAAAAGAGGAAGAGTGGCAACTGATGAAGAGGAAGAGTGGCAACACCGCAAGAATTGCATATGTGTGAGTGGAAGTGTTTGCACACCCGCGTTAGAAAACCTGACTCCAGAATAACGCTTGGAGTAAAAGAAAACTTTGGGGCAACGTAGCTACCAGCGGTTTAATTTGGATTTACAATTATCTCTATATTACTAGAAGAGATATCCGAAATTTCAATGACATATTTTGTATTTCAATCGGGAATATAGTTTTTCTGTAATTAAGGTTTCAAAAAATGAAAACATTGAAAAATGATATATCTCATTCAAAAACAATACTTTTTTACATTGATCCTGAGATGTCCATTAAAAATTACATCGTTGAGATGTGAGAATAGCAGAATCTCTGTTGGGTAACTAACTTCATAAATAAATACAAAAGGGAATTCCCTTGCAAAAGGGAATTTTCCTCTCTCTCAATAACCTTTGCTCTTTTTTCTGTACATTCTTCATCTTTGTCCTGTGAGTGTGTTGTAACGTCACTGGCTCATTTTTCCCACATTAGGGATATTAATCAAGAAAGTTTGTATGGTTGATAGGCTTGAATTATTCTACAAAGTTTTTGAAATATTGATGATGACGACAGACGCCAGTGTGTCCAGCACTAGTACATAATTATGTACTAGATCTAGTACATTTCCCCACCATCTAGTACACTAGTAAATTTGAGGTAAAATCTAGTACATGTTTTAATCATGCCGATATTTGGGAAATAAATACAATATAAATTTGACACAAACTTTCCCTCTCAAAAAAAAAAAATCAACTTGATTGCTGATTAACTGACTTGATAAAAATAAGGTTTTTTGACAATTAAAACTGACAAAAAGAACCTTTGGTACAATAACTAATTGTGCTAATAGCAATAATAAATTCAGAAAATTACTAGAAATAATGCATAATTGAAATTGAGGTTATTAAAATTACAAGTTGAATGACAAGGATTAGGCATCCAAGGAAATTAGTTGAATAATATTCAAGATATGCAATGAGTAATGCGGTTTTACAATACAATTGAATATACTGGAAATTCAATGGAAGTAACTGAAGTGAAAATTCATTGAAATTCAGCTCATTAAACATTCAAAGTATGGTATGAATAAATATGGCAGTAATAACAGTCTTACAGTCGTTTGCACGTAGGAAAATTAAATTTAACCACTGTAATATGACGTCATTTGACGGAGCCAGCGCAACGACTTCCCTATTGAGCTCTGTAAGATGACTTCATCTTATGGTGCTTAAATTTAATTTTCTTACATGCAACTTACATATACTTTATACTTTACAGTTTGCAATGATTTGGAGTTCCATAGTTTTTTGTAATCAGTATTGTCTCCCACAGACATAACTAGGATAATGTCAAGGGTTTGGGGAATGTGGAATAACCCTGAAAGGGTCTGAGTTTTTCACCCAGGAAATTTTTTAGAATAGAAGCCTCAGAAATGAATTTTATAACAATTTCCTAACTTATAGACAGCATCCTGTAAGAGTAGAAGCTTTACACGCATAATAATATTTGTATTTTACCTGTTTTATCCATCATTTTCCCTAATATATTCACTATAAATGGAGGAAGTTATTCAATTATTCAGTTATTCGTGATTGGATTGGGTTTTTTCATTGAGGCTCTGCGCAAATTTATCTAATTATGTAGGCTTCTTTTAAAAAAATATTGACTTTCAGAAAAAATAATGAGAGAATACAGTTTCCTGCTCCTTGCTTATCAACTCATATAAGTATGAAATTTGGAGGGCCTCCACTATAGAGTGACTACATGCACTCCAACACTTGAAAGGTAAATTGATGGTGGTACAGGGGCTCTCCCCCAGAAATGTCTTGAAAATAATCTCTCTAAAACAGCATTTTAAGCATTTGAAAACACAAATTAATAAATCAAAACTCTTGGGACTAGGGTCTCTAGGAAACTTATACCCTTCCTCGTTACTTGCCTGTAGGTGATTGATATAACCTAATAATATTTTTATTTCAGATGGAAGGCCCGGTCTCCACTTGAAATTTATAGTTGCACAATTTTTCTGTTGTAAAAATAGAACTCATTGCTTCTAGTTTCATTTTGTGGAAGCATGTGGGTTCACCCTAACTAGAAGCGATCGGTTCAATTTTTCTCCTTCACTATCAGATAAGCACGTCTCCTTCATTATTAATTGATGATCGCTGATGAATAAAACTAACAAATTTTTTTAATCCGTTAATATTCGAACATCATTAATCAATTCCGCAGATTTTTTTAATGCTCAAAAGCTATTAAAGGAGTAGCTTATGGAAAACTGGTTTATACCACACTATAATAAAATACATTTTATTACTATGCATTATTTATATATTTTATACTATGTATTTTATTAGACTGTCTTTATACTTAATAAAACCAATTTTCTAATAAATGGCAAAATTTTCCGATTCTCCTCAAAACTTCAAGACTATGGCGCAACTTGCGCAGTCTTTCCCCCCCCCCCCCCTCCATGGGCAGCCCTGCTAGGATCCACTACCCAGTCAACTAAATTCGTCATTTTTTCACCATAGGAAAAACATTGAGAACTGGCATCAAATGATGACGCTACACATGTAGTTGGCAAACGAGTAACCATTAAAAATTAGATATAACAATCAAGCGTTTCTATGAATTAAAGTATACTTGATCTTAGAATAGGCTTCTCAAGTGAAACTTGCTTCCCTTTCTTGAAAAAATCTGACATATCAAATTGATTTACATACTGACAATCATTGATTCATCATCTTTATTTTCATGATCTTCTAAAAATGAAGTAGAATGGAAAAATCATAGACGCATGATATTTTGAAATGAAAATATTTACTGTCAATTCTAACCAATAACTTAGTTTTTAGAAGTCTAGCTCCCCGAATAACTCCTCCATCCAGTGTGTGTGTGTGTGTGAGAGAGAGAACAAAGGGCAAATCTTTTGATAGGTTTTTAAGGTAAATAATAATTATTGTGATGTTGAAGATCCATCTTGTTTCCACTAATATGTATTATAAACTTAAAAAACACTTTTAAATGGAAATTGACTCACGTTATGGCGTGACGGCCGTTTCGCTCTGTTGTCTAGAGCATCATCAGACAACCCACAGTACACTCTGTGGTGTACTGTGGGTCGTCTGATGATGCTCTAGACAACAGAGCGAAACGGCCGTCACGCCATAACGTGAGTCAATTTCCATTTAAAAGTGTTTTTTAAGTTTATAATAATTATTGATTAAAAAATGATGAACTATGTTCTGGATCTAATAATAATTTACACACTGGATCTAATAGTGAATTGTGTTATTGGATCTAATAACAATATTCACACTGGATCTAATAGTGTTGGTGTGTATATTGGATCTAATAACAATTTACACACTGGATCTAATAGTGTTGGTGTGTATATTGGATCTAATAACAATTTACACACTGGATCTAATAGTGTTGGTGTGTATATTGGATCTAATAACATGTTACACAATAGATCTAATAGTGTCAGTGTGTATATTGGACCTCATAACGCCTATACACTGGATCTAACACTTAATGTAAAAAGACATATTGAAAAATTTAAGAATTTTGCAAATTTGAGATGACTACAGTATTCTAGGAAGAATGCTGAGTAAAAGTGATAAATATTTTGTCAAAATATCCACTCCTTCTGGTGGATCTGATATAGCTGGAATTTTACATAGATCTCATAACAGCTTATTTGCGAGTATGTGTGTGTGTGTGTGTGTGTGTTTTATCTTACAGATTTTACAAAAATAGCAACGATTTAGAACACTTAATTTGGCACATAGTTTTTTCTAAACTCGATTCAGTGTACCTCGAATCTGATTTTCTATTTTATTTTCAGAGTTTTTAAAATTAATGTTCAAAATTTTCTTATCTATATAAATAAAATTAGAGTTTTGTCTGTACATTTATCAGAATTGTATATTTTTTGGTTATTTTTATGTTTTATACATTGAATAAGCCGAAAATAGTCTTATCTCACTTTCTGTCTGTCTGTCTGTCTGTCTGTCTGTCACGGCCGTAATGGTATTTTTCGCGGCCTTCTCCTCAAAAACGAGAGCATCGATCGGGCTTTTAGTTATTGAACAGTATTGAAAACATTATTGACAATGTCTTTAGCTATAAAAAACTAAATTAACTTTTTTTTTAACAGAGTAATAAACGTTTAAAAACCAAGTACTGTGCGATTTTGGATACATTTTACGCGGCCTTCTGCTCAAAAACGAGAGCATCGATCGGGATTTTAGTTATTGAACAGTATTGAAAACATTATTGACAATGTCTTTAGCTATAAAAAACTAAATTAACTTTTTTTTCAACAGAATAATAAGCGTTTAAAAACCAAGTATTGTGCGATTTTGGATACATTTCTTCCAAGTTTTATTACCACATAAGAATAAGAACAAATCACGTAATTTATCATGATATATCAATCAGCTGTTCTCAAATATAAAAGGTGGGCCCTTCGCGGCGTTATTTACGCTGTCTGCAGACTTGTGTAGTCGGAGCATTGCAGTCTTTTAGGAAACATATGTCTGGTGAATCAAAGCTCATCTTATGTTTTATCAATTATTTCTTTGTTGAAAAAAAACAAAATTTTCTAATTTAAATTTATCAAAACAAAGATTAACATTTTAGGAAGGTGCGGTTTGTGCTAGGCTCTTGGGAATTCGCCAGGTAGCACTATTATTACCACATAAGAACAAATCACGTAATTTATCATGATATATTAATCAGCTGTTCTCAAAAAATATTCTCTCAGATACCTGTCACTGAATTGCTGGCGTTCTTAAGTTGTTTACTAAGGGCCCGTTCACACGATACAGTTTTTGTGCGGTACAGTAAATTTGCTGTATCAGTTATTTTGCAGTGCTTTCGTTTGCATGTACATTTCATATTGTATGTTCACACAATACTGTTTCGACTGGATCAAGTAAAAAAGCTGTTCTAGCCGATTTCTACATTCGGTTTTGTCTTCGAAAACTGTATCACTAAAATCAGCTGTACCGCAAAATAACTATCCGTATCCGGTGCCGGTGGCACATGTATTGTACCGGTAATGGATATGTTCAAACGATACGCTTATTACACTGGAAGCAGTCTTCAGATCGTCAGCATTGATCTTCTTCATTGATATTCTTCAGCATTGATCTTCTTATTAGTGAATTCCAGTGTCCAGAAGTGGAAGATATTAATTGTGAAAATTTAATTTCTCTAATATATGAGAGACCCGCCTTGTGGGACAAGACTTAAGATTAATATAAAAATTAGAGAAAAATGTGTAGAATATTGAAACCAGAATTTGCGTACTTTGATCAAAATTTAAGAGAAACCTTCAGTTAAAAACTTATTTAAAAAAATCTTACACAAATAAAAAAAAAATCCTGGACTGGAATAAATAAAACTGAACTGGAAGCGCAATAGTGGTAGTTGCTGGTCTCCTATCGGGCGCCTCCCCAGGTGGCGGATTGGGGGATGCCTCCTAGATATAGGTGGTACCGTGGAAATGAAATACCCGGGGTGGACCAAAACCAGCATAGAAACTGCTGCCTTGCAGATGGAGGTCAATGGAAATCCAAAGGCTAGGGGAAGAAAACCCCAATAGAAAATTGACTGCTGCCTTGTAGTTCAGCATTGGTTTGTTAAAGGCTAAGGAAGGAAACCTGAAAAAATTCCCTGGTCCTCCAGGTTGGGGGTTGGATGTGGGGCTAACTCCCCCACTCCATAAAAAAACATTTGTTATGGAAGCACAAAATGATAGGAACGGACGGCCCTCAAGGAATTTAGTAAAGGAACAGACATTAAACGATCGCTGGATAGGGACCGTTGGCGACAATTACTAGTGCAGGCCAAGACCCGTCCTGGGTTGTAGGGCCACTGAAGAAGAAGAAGAAGAAGAAGGAAGCGCAGTGGAAGAAGGAGGAGAGCACAGTAATAAGCAGCAAAGCCGGACCGTGTGAACATCACAGTAGAGTTGACGCTGTACAGTAAAAAAACCGTACCGCAAAAAAACTGTATCGTCTGAACTGCTAACAACTTCATGATCGTTGCTATCAAATAGCCGAAACATATTTAGTCTTATTTCTAAACATAATCCGTACGAAGGACGGGCACAATAGCTAGTGGACACTATAACTGTTTCAATATGTGTTTTGATACAGGAAGGCCATAGAACAGCTGATACCATGATACATCACTATGGTGATAATGATAATATAGATGATGAATTGAATTTGAATTCCATTTCAACAAATTTAAACAAACAGATTATAACATTTGTTTAGAGTACAATATAGCTTACATCATACACATCATAGAGTATGAATAAAAGTAATAATAAGAATAAGTAATATAGAAATAATAATTATAAACTTAAAAAACACTTTTAAATGGAAATTGACTCACGTTATGGCGTGACGGCCGTTTCGCTCTGTTGTCTAGAGCATCATCAGACGACCCACAGTACCACAGGTATAACAGGTACTGTAGGTCGTCTGATGATGCTCTAGACAACAGAGCGAAACGGCCGTCACGCCATAACGTGAGTCAATTTCCATTTAAAAGTGTTTTTTAAGTTTATAATACATATTGTGGAAACAAGATGGATCTTCAACATCATAATAATAATAATCCATATTAAAAAAAAAAACAATAATAATAAATTTACAGTAATCATCGTTTGAATACTTTACAGCATACATACACCCCGATCAATGAACTATTAATTGCCCACATATTAATTATAGTTGCCCACATAGACCTGTTTCGTCAGTTTGTGGGTCAATGCGTCCAGTACTTTATAATTCTAATAATTTTGCTATTGCTCAAATAGAAAGCAAATATAGCTAAAACACACACTCACGTCAGTCGCAGAGCATCCAGAAGCGGATTAAGAATACGGTAGGTAAATGAAGGCGATGATACGCCGAAATATCTTAAGTCAAAGCAACAGATTAGCTCTGCATCAATATTACTGCTAATTGCCTAGCGTTATGCGAGGTTACTACTTATTTATTTGAGCTTTTCCTGTAATGCAATATTTTAAAGAACTAAAAACAAAGCTATGCAGATGGGTTGCAAAGCTTTAGGAATTGGCAAAGTTTCCATATTGAGGACTTGGCTTCGGGATCTGTGGTGGGTCCACATTTATATTTTACCTGAAGTTAGACGAAGCAACAGGTTGATGGGATCGGAAAGGGTTGTCCTATTGTTTGTAAAGATGGAAATATTCCTTCCTTCATCCTTTTTCTATTGTTCTATAATAGCTTGAAAGTTTGACGAATTTGTTGATTTTGAGCCTTCCTTGTTGGTGTTGAATATAGAGCGCACATTTTGGAGTAGATATTTTGTGGAGTTGTGAGACAAAAACTGTTGTGTAATCAATGTAACTTGTAATAGTATGGTGCAAATAGACCAAAAAACGGCCTAGCCTCAACATCCAAAGTAAAAGTTCCAAAGTTACAGAGAGTGTAAAAGTAGGCAATTTTCGTCCTAGATTGAAATCTATAATTTTCTATCACTCGCTTTGTTCGCCTTAACCGTCCAGCTGGACCCAGTGATGGGAGAGGGGATTTTTTACAACAATTAATAAGTACAGTACTCTTATTGATGTTTGCGCCTTCTATGGGAATATTTCTAAAAATTTACTTGGAACTCATACTCCTCATAAGGGAGGAGTTACCACCCTTGAGGTAAATAAATCTATAGGAAATAGGTAATATCAACATCTAATATTAAAATTGTATTTGACATAAAATCTTTCATATTTTGTTCCAATTCAGTTACAGAGATACTCTGTGTAAATTCCTGAAGTAGGGTATATAAAGACAAAATAATCTACACATATTCAATACCCAAATCTCGGCACTTCTTTGTTGATTTGAAAGCAAATCATGAATCGCTTACAATCTTCACGAATAGAGAATCAACTCTCAAGCATTGTCACTTTATTGAGATTTTGTCACTCTGCATGTTTCTGTACTCCACATTACTCTAAATCGTGCTCTCTTCAGATGGCAAATCACCTTTGGGTCCAGTTCTCATACTAGTCATTAACAATGGGCATTCATAGATCTAAGAACAATAGCTGTACTCTTCCACAACCCAACAACCTGTTGCCCAGTACACTACAGGTATAAAATAAATGTGGACCCATCAGAGATCCCCAAGCCGAGGACTTTTCTAGAAGAAAATTATTCATCAATCTTAAACTTCTTTCCTCTAATTTCCATGTTTTGGAGTGAGCACTCACAATATCAATGCATGAAAACATGGAGATGACTCATTTTTCACAAAAGGGGGTAAAAATTCCTAATTTTCGAAAATTGATTGTGAAAGAACAACTACCTCAAACCAATTTGGTATTGTTATAAATCAATTGATGTAGAATTTTATATTCTTCAATTTCGAGTTAAACAATGTGGTCCATTGCGGTCAATAGTTCTCAAGTTAAGGCCAAAAAGTGCCAAAATTGTTTTTTTGCCCCCCAAAAGTATAGAGTGAATTAAAAAATGTTCTACCTTTGTACCAATTTTTGTCCACTTAAAAGTCCAATTTGCCTAGGCTAGTGTTGTTCCAATAGTTTTTTGGACTAGTATGCCGATAATTATCGTACATTAGCTCATCCGCAAATATGCTTAGCCTACCATACTAGTATGATAATCCAGCACATAGCATGATATACTATTTATATATCATATTGATGTCGCCTCGGCTGTTGTTAGAGCGTGAGTGCCCTTGCAAGCAGCTTGATATTAGGACTTTAATTGCCTGCTCGAGCTACTGGCATGGCCAGAGCCCAGGCTGGATACTTGATGATAATGAGCAAGATCCCACTTGGGCTCTGAGAATATCAGAGCCCGGGTTAGGTGCTTGATGTTGAGGGGGGAGGGGGTAGATAAAGAATACAGCACCAAAGTATCCACAAAAAAAAGACTCTCAGAAGTAGCATTCAGTACTGAAGTCCTGATCTAATGTTCCCAATGATAAGTATGAGTAAGTGACCAGCTTATATAGTTGGTCACACACAAAACTCATATGAGAGGTTACACTTGAATCAAAGTGGAAAAGAAAGAGAACGCTTGGCGCAAACTAGCGGCTGGTTGTGTAACTTGTTATGGTTAAACAGTATTAAATTTAATAGTATTGTGCCTAGAATAAGGCGAAAAGATGAAAATGGAGCTGGTGTAAATATCATATTTTAATGCTCTGATCAATCAGTGCAGATTGTTAATTTTCTTAAACTTTGTTAAACTCAAAAAACCTTACAGTATTGAAATCATGCTGTTGTCCATCCATATGTGCCCTAGCGCTTGAAAGAAAAATTCTAGACTCTTGAAACTTGGCATATAGCTTCCTAATAATCCAAGTGAGATCGCTATTGATTTTAGAGTTTGGGAGTCGGATATAAAAATAACTACAATGTCAAACAGATTCCGTTATCACTCGAGATTCTAGGTTAGTTTAGGCTAGTGAAAATCAAAACATTGGCATCTGTTGCTGTTTGAAAATAAAAGAAATGGAGATTATGGAAAGTGATGCTTAGCCCAACTATGAACTTTTTTACAGTGCAAGCGTTGAAGTTTTCATTTTTTAAGTGTTGGAATCTTTTATTAAATTATTTTAAATCATCAAATTAAAAAATGGGGTGAAAATATATTAGGCTTGATACATGTGTTGAACAATAAGAAGGAGAAGAAGAAGCTAAACTCTCTTTTAATAACTGCCTAAGTGCATTTTTTAAGAATTGGGAAGCATATGATGCTCATAAAAACTTAAGCAGTCGAATGGCATGGTTAGTAGAGAGGTTAGTATGCACCTTGTTTGAATGGTGCATATGCCTATCAGCACAACTACTGTCAATAATATAACTATCATTTAATTCATTGGGTCCTTGGATACTCCGTTGTATTGAATTATTTTTATTGTAATCAATTGGAGAGTTATCATATGCCACAAGAGCTTATTAAAAGCTTGTTTTGTATGACTTATTTTGTTTTGTTTTCTCAACAGGAAATAAAATTCTACAGACTCGAAAGTACGGTAGTATTCACAAAGCCTATTGAACAGTTATACTTTCTCACTGGATCGACGATCACAATCGAAAAAAATGGAAAGAATATCAGTAGAATAACTGAAAATTTTGTCCAATATCAAAATTTTGATAGAATTCTACGTTTACGTTATGGTGAGTTGATAATTAGGCTTAACTAGCACTTATACTAGTCTAACCTATCATAATTTTGGTTCATTATCCACACTACTTTTATACCAAGGTATGTGAAAGCATATAATTATAACTGTATACATTCATATGATCCATATATCTTGAATGGTGGAACCATTTTACTAGAGTTATAGGTGTATTAGTGTATTAGTGCTAAATTAGCATTAGCATTACTTGATAAAAGTTCTCACGGCCTGAGCACCGTGTGCTTAGTCCGTTTCAGTCTTTACTGAATGACAGGGCTATTTCCATCAGGTGAGCAATAAAATTTATCTTTTTAAAAACTTAATTAATTATTCGACAATCCTATCTGGCGCCCAAAAAGGGACGAAAATACATCATCAAAATCTCAAAATTTTCAGTGAATTTCAATTCTTTATGTTCGTTTCCGAAATTGATTCCGCGATCGTAAGTTTCGGGAGTTGTGAAGTTCCAAACATGATCAAGAAGTGCTATTCTCCTCTCCACATCATCAACCTGGCCAGTAGATGCTCAAATAGCTCCTACTTGGACTCTTTGCGATAGGCTTGGACCATAGATAGGCTTACCATAAACTTTAAGTGCCAACCCCAGACTCTATAGTGAGCAGATTGAGGTGTGTTGGGAAAACATTATGTTAAATCAGAAGGGGAGAATGGAATTTATAAAATACTCGAACATGTAAGAATAACACTGTATGTTCTTTTATTTAAAAAAATGTTAGTAATAATTTATTTTTTAATAATACGTAAAAATACTGGGTTTACATTCTTAACAATGAAAATATTCTATTTCAAAACGCGTTCAGGCGTTTCTTCTCCATACCTGCAAGAAACCTGGATAATTATCAACCCGAGATGAATATTTCAAAACATGTTCAGGCGTTTCTTCTCCATACCTGCAAGAAACCTGGATAATTATCAACCCAAGATATATGTTACCCCGGATGCGAGCTCAAAACCCGTACTGTCCGGGGAAATCCTAGACGAATGGTAATCCTAACCATAGACCAACTCTGAAGGAGTTGGTTGAAGAAGGAGAGGAAGGCAACACTGAAGAAGAAGAAGACGAGACTGACGTTCGACTACAGCCAAACGAAAATCCAGGATCCTCCATCATGTCTCACAAAGGCGAGGTGCCAATACAACAGCAACAGGTACAACAAATATCAAAATTACTTCCCATATGTGATCTCGACCTCATTCCAGATTACGATGGCAACTCCATTGAACTTATTTTGTTTCTTGAAGTTTTAGAGACATTTTGATGGCTACTGCACCAACAATATTGTTGAGGCTGGAGAAAATCATTTTCGTTTATTATACCAAATTAAGAAAAGACTGCATGAAATGGCTAAAATAGTTGAAATCAACAGCTCATGTAAGACAGTGAAGGATGTAATTACTGCCCTGAAAAATGACTTTGCTGATAATCGATCAGTGCATCAACTAACAAGTGAACTTTTAACTCTGAAAACGTATCATAGACAACACCCTCTTGCATTTGTGAATATTCCCACACAGCACAAGAATATCCCTGGCATATCCTGAGAATGTCCCATAGGGATGACAGGAATATCCTGAGGAGATCCCGTTGTGGAATATGAATATCCTCAGGATGTCCCTAGCACATGTGAATGTCCACCAATATCCCTATCCTGGGGATATCCCTCTAGGATATCCTGGGGATATCTCTCTAGGATATTCTGGGGATATCTCTCTAGGATATTCTGGGGAAATCTCTCTAGGATATTCTGGGGATATCTGTCTAGGATATTCTGGAGATATCTCTCTAGGATATTCTGGGGAAATCACTCTAGGATATTCTGGGGATATCTCTCTAGGATATCCTGGGATATGCTAGGGTTGTCCTGAAGATATCATCTGGTCACACCTCCAGGATATACTAGTGATATCCCTTTAAGTATATTCTATCATATCCCAAGGATGACCTAAGAAAATCATGTGAGCACCCCATCAGGATATTCTAGCACTACACTTCTAGAATATCCAAGGGATATAGGACACGTTTCAAGAACTTTAATCGAAGTTTGAAGTTATTTAATATATATATAGTGTTAATAAAGGTGATGGGAAATCCAAAAATGCAGCATATATGCAGGTGCAAGCCACAGATTAATGATTTATCTAGTGAAGTTGATTATAACTTTATAATAATGGCCGGTTTAGTTTGTCTTATTAAATTACTGAAATTATACAACATTTTATGTAGAAAATCAAATCAAGTGAATAAATGAAACTTTTATGTCTTGATTTACAAAAATAATGTATTGCAATAATTCGTTTCAAATCTTCCAGAAAAATTATTCATTTAATAAAATTTATAGAAAATTAAAATTTATTATTCCTTTAGAATAAAAAATATTCATTAATAAAAAATAATTGATCATCATCCGTAATGGGCGCTTCTGTTGCACCCGTCATCCCCAAATATCCTCGGTCGCAGGCCATTTGTTTTCTGGAAAAATAATAATAGATTGAAAAAACAATAATGTAACTGCCTATTAACATTGCCACTTTAAAATTTGTAAACATATGTGAATAACAATCATAATAGTGCAGTGTTAACAAAGGTCTGTTTTAATTAATAGAAATCATATACAAATTTGAAAACAATAATATCTACCAAGCCAGTTCCAGAGACATGCGCATGCACAGAACACTTGCTAATAGAAGTTATCTAAAAAATCTTCTAAACAAGTTGCTCAGAATCCGGATACTGCAATGAAGCATTGTTGTCATAAATGCTGGCATGTACAAATGCATGTATAAATGCTGCATGATTTACGTTTTGCAGAAATCTCATTACCATCACATTACAAAAAAAAAAAACGATTATAAAAATTAATAGTTCTGATGTACTATATAATTATTATATATGAATGAATAATTCATATTGAATTAATGAGTATATATTGTCAGGTCACTATCAAAAATCTTTTAAAAATGCCAATAACAGCTGGTCATTGTTTTTAAGGAATCAAAGATCAACATGAGAAATTTGAGTTTAGAAAATGTTTACTGACAACAGTGTTTTGTGCATGCGCAGTCCTCTGGAACAGGTTTAATAAATATGACTTTATGCTGATATTATCCAGGTCTAATTTGTATTTACACAAACATAACTTTATGCTGATATTATCCAGGTCTAATTGAAAAACATTTAAAAACAATTATTTATGGAAATGAATATTTTTTATATTATATAAATACAATCAAAAAAGCTATTTTATTCAATATAAACAGCTGAGTACCCGGAACCAAACATATGTAAGCACTTGAACAATTCTCCACAAAACTACTTGTGTGCGCAGCTATGACCATGCTGATGTGTAGAAATTCCGTTAAACAACGATCGCCGCCACTCAAAAGGCACGCACCACTTTAAAGACAATTGAGCGTCCATGTGGTGTCTGGCCCAATGTGCCCTTTTGTTGCACCCTGCGAGGGCGAACCCCATTTTAAATTTAAAAGCCAGAAAACACAATTATTCATCAGCATGATGCAATGAACCAGATAAGTATAGTCGACTGATATAACTTTTAATCCATATATTTACAGTTACATTTCCCACATTTGAAACTTTTGTCTGTGATGTTTTTCATGACGAAATACTTAATGAACAATCTAATATTAAAACTGACACTGTATTTAACTTTTAAATAATGTTTTACTCACATATATTGGAGATGCTTGAGAAATGCATTTCACTTCTGAAAAGAAGCTTCGTCAGCCTACCGCCAGGGGTCATGCTTTGTTGAGGTTAGGATGAGCGGCCATTATGTATTTGAAAATTGCGTTTGATTTTAATTGTGTTTGGTCGTTGAGTAAGTTTGTTCTATCTTGTTTATGGTGTTTGAATATTTCATATTGTTCCAGTTTATTTAGTTTGTGGCTTTTTTGGAATGTGTGTAGGATTTCTAAGTCAGTTTGGATGTTATTGTGTGAGTGCCCAGTGTTGATTAAGTGATCTGCAAATGTTGAGTCAGAGTTGGAATGTAGTGCTTTGATGTGCTCTTTATATCTTATGTTGAATGATCTGCCTGTTTGTCCTATGTAGTACTTGGGGTGTTGCATTTGAGCTCCAAAACCTGCAAACCAAAACAGATTTGTCACACTCACATAGCTCAACAAAAATCACACAAAATAGCTTACATCTTCCAAAAATCCGGATTTAACACAGCATTCAGAACAACAAACAACCTGAAACACCAGATCCAACAAAAACCAGCTCACCTAACAAACAGCACAATTCACAAATTCAACAAACCAGGCATATATAAGCTCAAATGCAACACATGCCCCAAGTACTACATAGGACAAACAGGCAGATCATTCAACATAAGATATAAAGAGCACATCAAAGCACTACATTCCAACTCTGACTCAACATTTGCAGATCACTTAATCAACACTGGGCACTCACACAATAACATCCAAACTGACTTAGAAATTCTACACACATTCCAAAAAAGCCACAAACTAAATACACTGGAACAATATGAAATATTCAAACACCATAAACAAGATAGAACAAACTTACTGAGCGACCAAACACAATTAAAATCAAACGCAATTTTCAAATACATAATGGCCGCTCATCCTAACCTTAACAAAGCATGACCCCTGGCGGCAGGCTGACGAAGCTTCTTTTCAGAAGTGAAATGCATTTCTCAAGCATCTCCAATATATGTGAGTAAAACATTATTTAAAAGTGAAATACAGTGACAGTTTTAATATTAGTTTGAAACTTTCTTTATTGTTTATGTGATCGAATTAAGTGAATTCAAGAGCAGAGTGAGTTTGCAATTATGAAGTGATCCATATAGAGTGGGATTATAATATTTCAATATTTTGTCTGCACTTTCAAGGTGGATCGAAATCACTATAACATCAACTACATATTTAAAGCATCAACTTACTTTGTTTCTCTATCCTTTCTCTCCTTAGCCTTTGATAGCCCTTTCTTTATGGTCATCTCCATCTCAGCGTTTGTTGCATTTTTAACTGTTACCTATATTGTGTCTAAAAGCCAAAATAAAAAAGAATAGTAAAAAATAAAATAAAAATGTTCTATTGAAACAATAGAATGTTATCAAAATTTAAAATTGGTAATGATGACTTATGAACAGAGTAAAAAAAATTTATTACTCTCCACATGCATTCCAGTAATAATTTCTGTCATTTGAATGACACTAGTAGATACTCAGTGTTGAAAAAATATTTTTCCCTTTAGCGCCAAACCAGCTATTACTGCAAACTTCATTGCTTATTTAGATAAGGCTCAAAATCCAAATTTTTTTATTCAGCCATTGAACATATAAATTTAATAGGTCATGTAAAAATCAATATCACAAAAATCAAGTTACAGGAGCATTTGCAACATTCAAAAATACCACAAGCATATAAAGCATAAAGTCGCAAGCATACAAAGCACAAAATCACACAAGCAATAATACAATCCCAATTTTACAATCATATAAAAGCACAAATCATATCATACAAAAGCATAATCATAAGTCATGCCCAATAGTAGAGGCGAAGTGATTGGCTGGATGTGAAGGGATTGGATATTGAGAGTAATTGGCAGAAGATTGTACAATATTTGTTTCATGTTCATGCCACATAATTTAGTGAACAATTTAATATCAAAACTGACACCGTATTTCAGATATATATTTTTCACTCACCTTCATACTAGAGATACTGGAGGGTTGCATTTCACTTCTAAAGAGAAGCTTTGTCAGCAGCCTGACGTCATGGAAAACATCACAGATTATTTAGTGAATTCTTTCACCTGCAAATAAATTAAAACTGGAAATTATGAAATTCAAATGTTACTTCATAAAAATGAGATTTTATCGTAAATAGGAGTGTCACATAGGCTAAAGCACCAAACCATGTTGTTAATTAATTGAAGTGGTTCTAATCTGTGGAAATTTGATACTGGGGAAGTGATATGGGAGCCGTGTGGCGTGGCTTGTATCTGTTCAGATAAGATAAGCACCTCAAGCCCCCCTCACTCTAAGTGCCTGCATGGAACTTATTATTATATAGGCCACTGCACTGCTAATTATTAATACTGCTATGAGAAGACTTTTATAATAATGACCAGATTTTAGAAAGGCTTGAGGTGAATCAACCTAATTGGCAGAATTCAAAAGAGTTAGCCTAGGCCAAACCCATGTTAGGTACGGTAATTCAATAATAAATTAGAGTAGGAAAATAGTTACTCAGTATTTACCTATAAGCTATCATCATAGAAAATTTTCGTAGGTTTCAATCAACTTCATAAATCACATAATAGGCTATTAGAAATTCCAACCTTACACATAGCCTAAATTGTATCTAGGCAAGAGATCTACATTGCATTCCATGTCTAGCTAAAATTAAACAAAGTAGAGGACAGTAATGTTTTCACTTACCTAGAAATGTTTCGGTTGTAGTCTCGTTGACGATTGAACAACAAATTGGGCTACAAGTTTTCTTGATAAAAATCTATAATAAATAATAAACAAACCAAAAACAATCAGCAAGCAGCGATTTGACGCCAAAGTCAGAAAACGATTTTTTCCACAAAATTAACGAACTCACTCAAGATGACAATATAACAAACGTAATTAATTCATTACAGTACTAACGAATTAATTTGCTTAGGCCTACTGTTACTGCACCTATATTCTCTTAAATAAAATAGTTTTATATTTACTCTGATTCATTTTTCTTCTGTATATTAAATAATATTAACTACCGTACATTGTATTTGTGATAATTACAATTACATATAGCAGGATTATAAAGTTCAAGTTTGGCAATACTGCTGATATGTTAATGGGTTATGCTGAGAATATCCCTGGGATATGACCGTTGAAATGATGAATGATACGTTATAGATTTCCTACGCATGTCCCTAGGATATGACCGTCACATGACAAATTAATGCAACATTTAATGTTTGAATTCTTATTTGATCAATTTCCTTATTAACAAGGTGAAATTAAGATTGTATGGTCATTTTCTACATTACTGTAAACCTTAAACGTTCATGTTGAGATTTTTCTTTTTCAATATCCTGAGGATATCCTAAAGATATCCCAAAATGCCATGTCCCTGTGGGATATTTGGGGATCAGTGTGGGATATCCTGAGGATATTCTGTGCTATGTGGGTTGTTATGGGTTCTAATGGCTGAAATGAGGCTGGCAACACTGTAGTGCACACTTGCACTTTATTTACACAAATTAGTCTATTTACATACACTAATTGTAAGTTCAATTAATAAAGAAAAACAGATCAAAAAATGTCAAGCTAATACTTATTCTCAGTAATTATTTACAAGAATTGATGAATAATTAATTACAGGCTGATCAATAATCAAGGAAACAAGAGTCCAATAAACTGTAATAATGAAAAAGGAAATGATGAAAAGGCAACTAATCATTTACAAAACACAGTCCAATTCGTTATTTGACAATCCCAAATAATATCACTGAAACAACGTCTTTAAACTATTAGTAAGCTGCACTAATAGTAAACACTTGTCTCTGAACGTTTCACTGAAATCAAGCGCTGTTTACTCCAATGCCACTGGATTATCTCACACAAGATCTGTAGCACAATCTGTCACACAGGTTTGTAAAACAAACTGTCATGCAAGCTTTTGTAAGACTCAACTCGCTTGTTCATGTGGACTTCTTTATATAGCAGTCATAGTTGTATGATTCCAAGAACTGTGGCTTCTAGATGCTTCAAGGATGCTGTGGAAGGTCATAGAATATAGTGGAACATGACTTCAATTGTTCAGGAAGTTTGTAGAAATCTTGAGAAATTCAATTGAGTGAGAGAGTTGCATATTTGAAGAATAAGGGTGGCAAAGACATGTGAAAAGCAAGAGAATGAAGATCAGATTTCATGTCTTATTTGTCCATGAATGAAACAATGTAAATAGAACAAGTGTGTAAATAACTGGTGATCTGGATACCAGGAAATCAAATGGTGATCTGGATACGAGTGGATTGGAACACTTCTTGCAGCATTGGCTTTACAATTGCCCAGTCCAAGCCATCATAACCACTTCTGAGCCTTGGTATGCCAAGTTTCCTCACTGCTAATGTCTGCATCCTGTCCCTTAGCTGAACCAAGCCCACAATGTGTCATGTGATGCCTTCACCTCAGGCTGCATCTTAGTCACCAGGTAGAAGAGATGCTTACCTTGCTGCTGCAGATGAAGAACATTTCCTTCTGCTGGTCCCTGCTGTTCCAGGTCCTTGAGACCACCAAACTTCTTCCTGAAGACTGTAGCAATGCCTCAAGATTCTGCTAAGTTCCTGGTGACAGTGTGTACTCCTTTGGCAGGGTGAACAAGTCTCTCTCACTTGTCTGGATCATTTTTCCTCCTGGTGCCAGCATGTAGTCATCAGCAGACTCCTTCAGGGATGTAGTGCACAGAAACCAAGCTGCTTGTCCTTCCTTTGCTTTGTTATTATCACTTTGGTCAGCCATGATGTCATGCTTCCCCTTCTTCTTCCTGCTTGCCCCCTTGGTGCTGTTGCCTTCCACCTGCAAGGTTGGTCTTTCTTGCTTCAAATGGTTCTGACCAGGATCTCTCTTCTGTTTCCTCCAGAGTGGGCCTCCTTCCTCTGGACCAGAAATCACTGTAGTCCTCCTCAGCATACCCCCTTGCCATTTCCTTCAAAAGACTCCCTTGAGAGATCACTTACAGTCCTGTCACAAACTCCTGGTCAATGGACTGTTTTTATGGCTTTATCTGTTTGTCTCCTGCTAGTCTGCCTCCTCTCCTCACAACTGCAGCATTGAATCTCCTTCTTGCCAACTCCCAACTGTTCCAGGACTAACTCCACAATCTTCTGAATTGTGCTTTCTCTAGTCGTTTCAGCTCCCACAGCCCTCACCTTAGAATCTCCTGGCACTGACTGCAAAATGGCTTCATACTCCAATGCTTGGGCTAGAGCAACTCTCAGTGTTTTTGGTCTAGATAATTTGACTGTGAGCTGAGTCTCTGATGTTCTCAACCCACTCAGAAACTTTTCTACTGCTAGGCTTTCATATATGCTGTCATCAACAAAGAGATATGCATTCCTCACAAGTCGAGCAATAGCAGCCTCTAACTCCTGCAGTGATTCATTCGGTCCTTGGACTCTCTTATTGAGCTGAAATATGTACAACTGCTCCATGTGCTTGTTGCCAAACCACATCTCCAGTCGTTTCCACAGCTCACTGAAGTTCCACTTTTCAGCTGATGGAATTGAATGAAGAATTGCCAATGCTTCCCATCAGAGATTCATCACCAAAACATAGGCCATTGTTGTGGATGACCAGCCATGGAACTCTGCTGCTGTCTCAAAAAGCGTTTGGTAGTCTTCTAAAGGTGTCTTCCCAACATATGTTGGCAGCCCAGTATGCTGGGGAAGAGTAACTGACTGCTTATCTTCCTCCTTCATTACCAACACTGACTTCTCTGAGATGGCTAGGTCTGGAATATCTGAAGATCCATTCACTTCTTCATGTCTGCTTGAAGATCCAGCTCCACACTCCAGCTTCTTGAGTCGATCTTCCATTGTTTTCAAATCCTCTTTTACCTTACTGACTTCTTGATTAACAGAATTAGCAAGATTTTTAACTGTCTCTTCCATGGCATCTTGTAATGAGGTAATATTAATTTCTTGTATTTCGCCTTTCATTGACATAATATTCTGTTGAAGTTCACCCTTCATTGATGCAAAGTTCTTCTCCATGGATGTAATATTCTCTTGAAGTTTGCCCTCCATGAATGTAATATTCTCTTGAAGTTTGCCCTACAGTGATGTGAAGTTCTGCTCCATGGATGTAATATTCTCTTGAAGTTTGCCCTCCATGGATGTGAAATTCTCATGCAGTTTACCCTCCATGGATGTGACATTCTCCCTCATATACTGAATTGATGAAATTAATTTTGTATCAGGAGTCTTGAAGACCTATGTAGCTGGGTCTTCACCTTCTTCCAATAACGCCTCACAAAGCCGGTTTTGTAGAGTTTACTTCTTTCCAGATGTTTCTAAATCACAGTCTTCTAATTCCCATTTGAGATTAGCCACTTTCAAATCACATAATGTAATTTTGCCAGCCATTGTAGATTAAACTTGAAAAAAATCCACTTCTGACACCAATTGTTACGGTTTCTAATGGCTGAAATAAGGCTGGCAACACTATAGTTCACACTTGCACTTTATTTACGCACACAAATAGTAAACTCTGAACGTTTCACTGAAATAAAGTGCTGTTTACTCCAACGACACTGGATTATCTCACACAAGATCTGTAACATAATCTACTGTCACATGGGTTTGTAAAACTAACTGTCACGCAAGCTTTTGTAAGACTCAACTTGCTTGTTCACGTGGACTTCTTTATATGGCTGTCATAGTTGTATAATTCCAAGAACTGGCGGCTTCTAGATGCTTCAAGGATGCCATGGAAGGTCACAGAATATAGTGGAACACAACCTCGATTTTTCAGGAAGTTTGTAGAAATCTCAAGAAATTCAATTGAGTGAGAGAGTTGCATATTTGAAGAATAAGAGTGACAAAGACATGTGAAAAGCAAGAGAATGAAGATCAGATTTCAAGTCACGTTTGACCATGAATGGAACAATGTAAATAGAACAAGTGCATAAATAACTGCTTTGTTTACTTTTGTAACAATATGTTAGAAGAAAAACGTACCACCATCATTATGTAGGCATAGACTGGATGGAGTTCAAGGTGAATTTTTATAATTCGTAACCATCCAGTTAGATAAGCAAGTGATCAAAGTTCTAGTAGAAGGACTTCCTTATCAATTGGGAGCGCATCTTCAAACACTTAGAATTAACTATTTGAATGAAGCTAGGCATGCTATTATAAGTGAAAGTAATGCTGTTCTTAAACATTTGAATTTCACTACCAATGTGTCAAAACGCATTTTAAAAATAGTTCAAATGAAAAACCTACTAATCACAATGTTCAACATAATCAAGCTAACAAATCGCCTTATAATAATCAAAGCAATCAACCATTCAAACAACAATTTTTTCAACAACGCAATCATCAAAATAACCAGCAACGTAAATTCATGCCCTTTCAATCTCAAGCTTTCAATCAAAACCCTCAACATTTTCAATCTCGAAATTTTAATGAACAAAATAGACCACAAAATAATCAAAATCGTAATAATAGCGATGTATCAATGCAAACTGTTTCAAATTTACATAAGCCCAATCATGTTCATTTAACTGAACCAATGACCGAATCAACTGAAGTTGCAGATTCAAACTTCCAATTACTTGCCGCAAAAGTTTACAAATTAGCTTATGCTTTTGATCATTTTTTAGAACCAGGTGGAGTCAAAATGAATACGAAGTAATCAAAATGAATTATTGTAGTGCTCACGAATTACCATTTTCACTTGTAAATGATTGCAAAATTTTAATTGACATGATCGAACTTTTGTTAGAACTGATAATAAAACATTTCCAAAAATACCTACCTTGGAACTTAATGAAATTCTTGTAAATATTGTTGATAATAAATTTTGTGAATTAGAATACTTTTCCAATATTGACAAAGAAGTAAATATTGAACGTCTTGAAATAGAAGGGTGCGAATTGATTGATCATTCTCCCTCTGAGAATTCACTAAGTCATGAAGAAATTTCAGATATTATTCGTCTGGACCATATGACAAAGCAGAAATTTTCAATTTAGTTCATAAATTCCAAAGACATCTTAAAACTCGAAAATACTTTACCAACTGCCACTCATTTATTAAAACACAAAATTGAAACAACTGATGACTCTCCTGTTCATAGAAAAAATTATCGATATCCTGTGGCTTTCAGAAATGACATTAAAATTGAAGTTCAAAAGTTACTAGATGGAAAAATCATCAGACCATCCAACTCACCCCATAATTCCCCTTCCTGGGTAGTGCCAAAAAAGTTATATTCTTCTGGTAAAAGCAAGGTGCATCTTATCTTGGACTTCAGGAAATTAAATGAGAGGACAAAGAGTGACAAATTTCCCCTCCCAAACATAGAAGATCTTTTTGGAAAAATTGGTAGAGCAATTTATTTCTCTAGTTTGGATTTAGCCTCAGGCTTCCAGGCTCAGGCATCAACTTGAAGTTGAAGAAGCTGATATTCCCAAAACTGCTTTCAGCACAGAAGAAGGACATTATGAGTTTGTTAGGATATCATTCGGATTAAAAAACGGTTCTCCTAGCTTTATGCGAGCTATGAACATAATTTTTTGTGACACACCAAACGCTCTAGTCTACATGGACGACATAATGGTATTTTCAGACTCATTCGAAGAACACCTTAAAGACTTGAGATGAGTACTCAAAAAATTAAGACAATACCAGTTGAAAATTCAATTAGACAAAACAAATTTTTATAATATGGAATTATTATTTTTAGGACACTTTGTATCTAAAGACGGAATTCGTCCTAATCCCGCTAAAATCAAAGCTGTTTCAAAATTTCCGATTCCTAAGACTGTCAAAGAAATTAAACAATTTCTTGGTATGACCGGTTTCTACAGAAAACTAATTAAAAACTATGCAAAAATCGCCCAACCACTTACCAGAACATTAAGAAAAGATTTAAAACATTAAAAAAATTTATATTAATAATTCGGAATATAAAAAATCATTCAATAATTTGAAGCAAGCCTTGTGTAATTCTCCTATATTGAAGTTTCATAATTTTGATAACACTTTTACTCTAACAACTGGTGCCTCTAATTATAGCGTTGGTAGCATTTTATCCAGGCCCGCCTAGAGGGGGGGCAAGGGGGGCAATTGCCCAGGGGCCCGGGCTCTGAAGGGGCCTGGGCTCTGTAAACGAACAACAGTTTATTTCAACAATACTAAACATACACAGATCAGATTCGGTAGGCCTAGTTAGTTCTAAAGATGAAAGGTTTAATTAAGTTAAAAATTTAATAAAAGATAAAGATTTAGATAAAGATCTTATTTCAATTATTGAAGACTTGGCAAACCAAAAAGCTTGAAAAGTAATTGTTTTAAAGGTGAATTTTCCATTATTCCCATTTATAGGATAATCTCTTTTTTCTTAATTTCTATTGTTTCATGAGCATCAAGATATTCATGATTGTTTACTTCTGTTGACAAATTAATTTTGGAAAACGGGTGTCCAGATTCCAAAGCATGTTTGGCTATTGCCTGATTTTCTGGTTGGTTGTACTTAAAATTTGAAACTTTAAAAAAGTGTTCTTTTAAACTGATATTTAATGTTTGTTTTGGCCTACATATAATTTCATCATTCACATTTTATTTCATAGATTCCAGATTTTTCTTCGATTTTAATTTTATTTTTAGGATTGCCAAGAATATGATCAAGTGTTGATTTTGATTAAAACTTATGCTTTTTAAAATCTGTTTTAACAACTTTTGAATGGGATCCATAATTCATAGATTTCCAGATTACTTCTTTCTTCTCGTTTTGGAAAAATGTTGTTTTTAATAATTTTGAGATACTTTTTTTTCTTCTTTAAAATTATTTGATCAATGAAATTTGGCTGAAACTCATTACATTTTGCTATTTGTTTCATTTTCTGAGCTTCCAATCAGGGGTGGATCTAGAGCTGGGCGAGCCGAGCAACCGGCTAACATATCGCAGGTTGGTTCCGTCGGTTAGAACCGCGAGGCCCTTAAGATCAACCAGCCTTTAAGCAAGCAGTAAAAGAGACATACAAATCTGTTATATTGAAATTTCTCTTTCCGAAATTATTGCGATAGTGTGAAATACTTAAAGAAGCCCACAAAAATAGGCCGGGCGAGTCAGCGGGGCCGTAACTGAAAAACGCAGGTCGTTTAGAAGCGCGACCCCTTAAACCAGCCCCATAACAGTAGCGGATCCAGGAGGTGATTTCGGGGGGGGGGGGCAAACACCGGGGGGTTTGGGGGGGTCCGAAGAGGGGGGTCCGGGGGCCACCCCGGAAATTTTTTGGATTTTTTAATATAAAATGGTGTATTTTGACAGAGTTTTTAGTGCATAATGTTGTCATGGATAGCACTGTTTTATCAATATGTATGTACAAATTTGTATTTGTATTGGTAATTAGCATTCCTTACCGTTTTACCTGATATCTATTTATGTCATTGTATTTTTTCTCATGAATTAAGTTTTTAAGTTGTTACGTATCAAATTTCAAATGAGTTCTCACAAACAAATAAATAAAATAAAAATAAATTTGTTAATAGTCACGTTAAGCTGCATCTATCGAGCTAGGCTCGCACAGCATGTGACACGTCAATTCACATCAACTAAACTAATTCATCAGCCATTCATCAAGCGTTCGTTCATCTATAAAAACATATTAGAAAACAGATTCTATTCAACATTTTGTCTCCGAAAAACCCCATATCATTCAGCCAGAGAGTAAGGACAGGCATCAATAAGCAACTTCCTGAGTTCCTTCACGAATTTGTCTTGACCGTAACCTTTTAAAACTTTGGGCAAACAATTTAAAATCTTTATACCCAAATAGTGTGGCGCCTTCTCGATCAGAGTCAGCCTATGCATGGGGTACCGAAGTGTTGACTATCCATGTCTTGTGTTGTTTGGGTGAGCGATTATATTATTTTCATAATTACTCTGGTTCTTATGGGAATACACGGCAATCTCAAAAAAAATACAGTGCTGGCATTGTAAGCAGTCCTAATTTTCTGAAAATCGGTCGACATGACTGCCTTGCACTTAATTCTTCAATTATTCGCAACGCTTTCTTCTGCAATCTGAATATTGCATTGATATTTCCCTTGCTACCACCCCAGAATATCACACCATAACGAACCTGGGACATAAAATACCCATGATAGACCGCTAAGGCTGTTTTTTTTATTCGAAACATTTCTTAAAGTCTTCAAGCAAAAACCGCATGGGATAACTTTTTCCTAAGGCTTTTAATTTCATTATCCCATTTTAAATTTGACTGTAGCTCCAGACCCAAAAACTTAGTTCCCATTGTCGAATTGCATTCCATACCAGAATATAGCATTAATGTATGATTGAATTCATTGTTTATCATTGAAAATTTAATAACATTAGTCTTTTAGACATTCAGCTTCAGTCTGCTGCTATGAAACCAATCGGTAAGCCGCTTTAAAATTTCTTGAGCTTTCAAGAGGACGGTTGCATTATCTTTGCCCTTAACCAGAACAGTAGTGTCAGCATATAAAATTATTTTGGAGTCTATGTTGAATGGTAGGTCATTTATAAAAAGGTTAAACAAAACTGGGCCTAAAATTGATCTCTGTGGCACTCCGCAAGTAACCCTTCTCCATTCAGATGTGGTATAGCTGCCATGTCCTGTACTCACTCTAACTGATTGATATCTCTTATCTAGATAAGAAGAGAAAAAGTAAAAGTAAGAAGACACAAATTGGAAACAGCCAATTTTTGTTGCTTACATAATTTCGTCCTAGTTTCTATTAGATTTATGCCGTTTTTTTCTTTTTCTCTTGGATCTCGGGGGGGGGGGGGGGGCAATTGCCCCTTTGCCCCCCCCTTGGATCCGCCACTGCCCCATAAGCAAGCAAAGAGTGAACCCCATAAACCAGGTTTGTTATGCATAGCTTAAAATGCAAGACTAAATAAAATTAGGTGGTATTTTTTTTTTTAAATAAACCCAACGTGATGTATTGACTTTTGAGTATTGGCTATACTTTAAAGTTTTGACATGGCATATTTTATGACAAACCATGTCAAATTTTGGCTTTTGGGCTTAGCTAACCATTTTCAGCACGTTAAACATGAAAATAAACACAGAAAACGCATTATTTCGTATAAAAAATTCAGCCAATGCATAGTGCCAACTGATCAAATTCTTCTAGGCTATTAATTTAGTACATTGGAAACTACTATACTACGCAAATAAGTTCGGTTTTATAAGTTGATCATAGCGTAGCTAACTAGTTGAAAAAACGCCTCAAAAACGCATTTTTAGGGCTAATTTTTAAAAAAATCATGGGGGAGGAGCCCCAGACCACCGGTAAGTGTGGCCCCTCCAAAGTCAATTGCCCAGGGCTCCGCAAAGCCTGGATCCGCCACCACTTCCAATGAATATCTTTGGAATGAAAGGAAAAATTAATCTGCCTTTAATTTGAAATCAGAACATAGTTATCCAATAAGAAGAGCTTATCAAGATAACCAGTTTTATTTATTTAACAATGTTATCATTATGTCAGTTGTGAAATGATAAAATTTTCTATCTTCATAAATAAATGTGGTTTGATTTTAATTCCATAACAATGTAACAATACTTTATTCGTAATATCAAACAAAATACAGGGTTGCATAGGCCCGGGCCCATATTGGAAGTGGTGAGTGGGGCCCACACTCAAGTTTGCCCAGGGGCCCGGAATTTCTCTGGGCGGGCCTGGTTTTATCTCAAACAATAAATGGTTCCGAACTTCCAGTATCATATATGCATTTCGTACACTCAACAGAGCTGAATTGAAAATATCAAGTAACACCAGCACCATTGAGACCTTTTGAAAAAATCCAGGTAGATGTATTTTCATTTGAATCCAATAAAGTTGTAACAACAATTGATTTATTTTCCAAGCTTTCATAATTGATAGTGTCAATGGCCCATCAATAATCAAAGCCTTAAAAGAGTATATTTCAAAATATCCGATTCCAGAAACCATCTCCATGGATGGAGGAAAAGAATTTGACAATGCACTAGTTAGACAACTACTGGCATTATATGAAATAACACCACATTCACTTTTATACCAAACTAGCTATTGTGCCCGTCCTTCGTACGGATTATGTTTAGAAATAAGACTAAATATGTTTCGGCTTTTTTGATAGCAACGATCATGAAGTTGTTAGCAGCTTGGGCCCCGTTCAGACGATACAGTTTTTTTTCGGTACGGTTTTTTACTGTATGGCGTCAACTGTACTGTGATGTTCACACGGTCCGGCTTTGCTGCTTATTGCTGTGCTATCCTCCTTCTTCCATTGCGCTTCCTTCTTCTTCTTCTTCAGTGGCCCTACAACCCAGGACGGGTCTTGGCCTGCACTAGTAATTGTCGCCAACGGTCCCTATCCAACGATCGTTTAAATGTCTGTTCCTTCACTAAATTCCTTGTGGGCCGTCCGTTCCTATCATTTTGTGCTTCCATAACAAATGTTTTTTTTATGGAGTGGGGGAGTTAGCCCCACATCCAACCCCCAACCTGGAGGACCAGGGAATCTTTTTCAGGTTTCCTTCCTTAGCCTTTAACAAACCAATGCTGAACTTCAAGGCAGCAGTCAATTTTCTATTGGGGTTTTCTTCCCCTAGCCTTTGAATTTCCATTGACCTCCATCTGCAAGGCAGCAGTTTCTATGCTGGTTTTGGTCCACCCCGGGTATTTCATTTCCCCGGTACCACCTATATCTAGGAGGCATCCCCCAATCCACCACCTGGGGAGGCGCCTGATAGGAGACCAGCAACTCCCACCATTGCGCTTCCAGTTCAGTTTTATTTATTCCAGTCCAGGATTTTTTTTTTATTTGTGTAAGATTTTTTAAAATAAGTTTCTTACTGAAGGTTTCTCTTAAATTTTGATCAAAGTACGCAAATTCTGGTTTCAATATTCTACACATTTTTCTCTCATTATTTTTATATTAATCTTAAGTCTTGTCCCACAAGGCGGGTCTCTCATATATTAGAGAAATTAAATTTTCACAATTAATATCTTCCACTTCTGGACACTGGAATTCACTAATAAGAAGATCAATGCTGATCGGAACCCAGGTTAGGGTTCGGAACAGGTTCGGAACCCACCTAAAACTGTAGGTCCAACTCATAAATCACCGTCATCCAACTCATTACCCACGCACAGGTCTCAGACCTATGTGGGCTTCATCCTCAAAAAAAAAAAAAAAAAAAAATCAATGAAGAAGATCAATGCTGACGATCTGAAGACTGCTTCCAGCGTAATAAGCGTATCATTTGAACATATTACCGGTACAATACATGTGCCACCAAATACGGATAGTTATTTTGCGGTACAGCTGATTTTAGTGATACAGTTTTCGAAGACAAAACCGAATGTAGAAATCGGCTAGAACAGCTTTTTTACTGGATCCAGTCGAAACAGTATTGTGTGAACATACAATATGAAATGTACATGCAAACGAAAGCACTGCAAAATAACTGATACAGCAAATTTACTGTACCGCACAAAAACTGTAACGTGTGAACGGGCCCTTAGTAAACAACTTAGAACATCAGCAATTCAGTGACAGGTATCGGAGAGAATATTTTTTGAGAACAGCTGATTAATATATCATGATGAATTACGTGATTTGTTCTTATGTGGTAATAATAGTGCTACCTGGCGAATTCCCAAGAGCCTAGCACAAACCACACCTTCCTAAAATGTTAATTTTTGTTTTGATAAATTTAAATTAGAAAATTTTGTTTTTTTTTCAACAAATAAATAATTGATAAAACATAAGATGAGCTTTGATTCACCAGACATATGTTTCCTAAGAGACTGCAATGCTCCGACTACACAAGTCTGCAGACAGCGTAAATAACGCCGCGAAGGGCCCACCATTTGTATTTGAGAACAGCTGATTGATATATCATGATAAATTACGTGATTTGTTCTTATTCTTATGTGGTAATAAAACTTGGAAGAAATGTATCCAAAATCGCACAATACTTGGTTTTTAAACGTTTATTATTCTGTTAAAAAAAAAGTTAATTTAGTTTTTTATAGCTAAAGACATTGTCAAAAAGGTTTTCAATACTGATAAATAACTTAAATCCCGATCGATGCTCTCGTTTTTCAGGAGAAGGCCGCGTAAAATGTATCCAAAATCGCAAAACACTTGGTTTTTAAACGTTTATTACTCTGTTAAAAAAAAAGTTAATTTAGTTTTTTATAGCTAAAGACATTGTCAATAAACTGTTCAATAATGTTCAATAACTAAAATCCCGATCGATGCTCTCGTTTTTGAGGAGAAGGCCGCGTAAAATGCCTTTGGGGCCGTGACAGACAGACAGACAGACAGACAGACAGACAGACAGACAGACTGACAGACAGACAGACAGACAGACAGACAGACAGACAGAAAGTGAGATAAGACTATTTTCGGCTTATTTGATGTATAAAACGTAAAAATAACCAAAAAATATATAATTCTGATAAATGTACAGACAAAACTCTAATTTTATTTATATAGATAATGGCTCACTTTTATACTTAATGATGTGATGCATTACTGCCTGATATAAAAGTGGAATGGATAATGAACCATCATTATGATAGGACGTTTGTGCAACTGGTGGTTATTGTCATGATCTCAAAGCTATTGGTCACCAAGCTGGTAAGATAAGATAAGATAATTTTTTATTGTAGAGGCTCCTGAGGCCTTACAATCGTCACAAGTACAAGTCAATAGAACACTTAGTTATAATAACATCACAGTCCAATATTTTCTTATTTTAATCTAGAATATAACAAAGATAATATTCACATCTCTAAACATAAACTTTGAAATAGAATTAGTAAAGGTAGGTACAAGAATAAAAGCCATTAAGCGTATTTACAATTTTTTTGCCAGCTCATGGAACTCCTCAAACTTATATAATGGGTTATCCAATAAGAAAACTTTGAGCCTATGCTTAAAAATTTGATTACTTAGATTTCTGAAACTATGAGGAATTGAATTATATAACTTTATACTGACGAATATGAATGTCTTTTGTGTGTTGGCATAGATGTAACGGTGATTGGTGTGATTGTTTCTGTTTCTAGTTTTAAATTCATGTACTACACCCTGTTCAATAAACATTTCCAAATTGTTCTTTACATAAATCAGGCTCTGAAACACAAATATTGAAGGCAGTGTCAAAATGTTCAGCTGCTTGAAGCTATCTCTACAGTGAGCTCTTTGTGGAAGCCCACACATCAAGGTTGGATAATATCAGGGGTCTCCAAACTTCGGCCCGCTAGAGTGATCAATCATAAGAGTGCTTTAGTGCTTTACCAGTTGATACTATTGTTCAGTAGATGTCATGAAGCTTCAATGCATAATTCAGCTATCAAATTTAGCGAAACTGCTCAGGGTGCATACTCGGCGATTGTTCCAGAAATTGCGAGTTAGGTAATAGTCAGTGGCGTGACAGATCCCCCCGAGGCGGAAACAATTTTAACATTTTAACTAGCCTTGAGAGACATTTTTTGACAAGAAAAAATGTCTGGATTCGCTAAAAATGTGGTTTTATAGTTATTATTACATCAAAAATTTCCGGGGAGTAATTCATGATCCCTCAATCAGTTAGAGTGGTAAATCGAAAACAACACATTTCAAGTGGGTCTGCTCCAAATGTTTTTAGTAAAACAATGAGAGTTCAGATCTCCCTTTGACTGGTCATGTTGCAAGAACAAGAACGTGGGTTGAATAGTTGAAATGGATGGTTCTACAGATCACTTGAAATGTGGTTTTGGAAGGATTATTTTTAAAAACTTTTTGGGGGAGTAGCCCCATGGACCCTCCTTAATTAACTAATAGCCTATATAGTTATCTTCATGCATTGTTGGAGGGCTCTTCCAGCTTTACCTTTAATTATCCATTTATAGAACCTAGAGTCTTCCTTCCGCACTGCACTATATTATATGACTCAACCCCCCCCCCCCCCTCACATCCTCACAACAAGCTGACCATCGAGTTACGCCTTCAATAAAAGTAGAAAAACACTTCTGGCCCTCGGAACTTACTGAAGTAATCATTTTGGGCCTTAGGCTAGAAAGTTTGGAGAGCCTTGGCTAATTGACCGAACGAAGAGACGTCTCTGTTTCAAGTCAATCATTTTGCATTAGTCTGACTGTAATGAATTTACGGCTAAACGCGTGGACCAAATACTATAAAGTTTTGCAAGCATTGTCTTCCTTTAAGGAATGCCCAGCGATGTGTGTGTAAGGTTTGTCAAAGCTTGCCTGCTTTTAAAGGAAATTTGAAAGGAAGTAGATAGATTTTGGGAACTTTGGCAAGAATCCCATCGATTTTCTGCTATGAGGGCGGGAGGGGTAGAGGGGTGAAGGCGAGGGGAAGGGAGGGGGCTCATCAATTATTTAAACATGGCCAACATCATCAATTATTCAGGTTATTGATTTTTTGTGGCTGTCTTTCCTAATTAATTATTTAAACATGGCCAACGTCATCAATTATTCAAAGTATTGGTTTTTGTGAGGCTGCCTAACCTAATTAATTATTCATTGTCAACATTTGAGCTAATTAAACATACACACTGTTTTTCTTTCAAGTGTTTGAGCTCATTAAGCTTGCATGTGTGTTTACTACCCTAATTAGACTTACCCCAATCTCTGCAGCATCTTCTCTGACCATGCTAACCAGCATAAATTAATTATTCATTGATTTTCCAACATTTGGGGTAATTAAACATACACACTGTTTTTCTTTGATAATAATTTCCTAATTCAGCCTAATTTGGGCTAGATTATATGTAATTCCAAATGCCCCCCCCCTTACTCACCCACCCTAACCCCCCCTACCCCCCCATACCCCCCTACCCCCCCATACCCCCCTACCCCCCCCTAAAAATTTTCCCCTCACCCTAAAAACGTACCCCCTCGCCCCAAAGGCCCCCCTCGCCCTAATAACGTTACCCCTCCCCCTAAAAACGTCACCCCTCCCCTAAAAACGTTCCCCCTCACCCTAATAACGTTCCCCCAACCCCTAATAACGTTCCCCCTCACCCTAATAACGTTCCCCCTACCCACAATTACGTTCCCCTCGCCCTAATAACGTTACCCCTCACCCTAAAAACGTTCCCCCTTGCCCTAATAACGTTACCCCTCACCCTGAAAACATTCCCCCTCCCCTAATAACGTTCCCCCTTGCCCTAAAAAAGTTTCCCCTCCCCCTAAAAACGTTACCTCACATCCTAAAAAGAAGACCCAACCAATGATGATGATGATGATGATGAGGACACTGAGACATTGTTCCGCAGCATCTTCTCCTAACCAGCATCAACACAAAATCACCCTTACTTCTTCTCTCTCCATCATAGAGAAGAAAAATGTAATATTGAGCTTTTAATCAATAACTTGGCCTGGCTTCTGTAGGACAATATATTTATTGTGGATGTTATTTATTGTGTCTTTATTGTGGCTGTTTGATTTAATCAATTATTTAAGCTAGGCCGACATCAACAAGCTATTGATTTTTGAGGGCTGTTTGACCTCATGAATTATTCAAGCTAAGATGTTTCAAAACATGCTTGTGTCGCTCTCTCTCTCTTTTTTGTTGAAACTGAAAGCAATGCAGTTTAGTATATATTGAGGACCTTTGTCTGAGAGAGGTTCATTGCTTCAGTGAACGAACGTTTTGCCAGTTTTCTACAGTCGGCGTTCTTCAGCTAAGGAATCAATCAATAACAGTAAGTACTTATTTCTTTACTAATAAATATCTCTCAATTGCTGGATTGTATAAGTGTTGATCTTCCAACATTTGAGCTAATTTTTTATTGTCAGCTTAATGGGTAAACTAATTTAATTGGCAATGAACCAAACCTTTTCAAACTCTCCTTCAAAACTTGTGAAATCATTTTTTAATTAAATGTGAATGTACCTAATAGTTTAAAACCAGATCTCAATTTCAGCCATAGCACACCAAAGCGGAGCTCCAGCTATCTAAATAGATGATAGAATCATTTATTTTAAACCAAATCTAAACTAGCTGGAAATTATTGTTTTTTGAACTCTGGATGCTCTATTCGCAATCAATAAACGAGTTCATACCCTTCATCATTTGACTTTTTTCGCATTTCATAAATTTTTTTGTTATTATTTCTGATGATGTCCACATGAGTCCAAGACTTGTGCGTGGGGAATGATTACCCATTAATGCCTGGTGGGATTCGAACCCACGACCGCTGAAACGACAGCAAGCTGAAATTGCGACGCCCCAAACAACTATGCCAAGCGGCCTGCCATATAATAACTCAATAATCACAGTAGTTATAATGTTTTTTCAGCCTATTTCAAAATGAATGTCTTCAATTCACCATTTAAATAAGGGCTCTATAACGTTTCTGAATGAGTACTAATTTCTTAATGAGACAATGAGCCAATAGACAATAAGTATAGTTGAAAATGTGTATACTCTGTGTTACAGATGGACTCGAGGATGTGTACCCGCCCCCGTAAAGCTGTCAGGAGACAGAATGCCCAGCAGGGGGAGTTTGTTGTGCTGGAGCGGGCATTCAACAACAACCTATGTACATTTTATTATAACAACAACAATTCTACATCTCCGGCAAAGGATTTCCATTCTTTACTAAACACCCTAAAGGAGAAGATTGTCAAGGTCCTTTCAGAGGTAATTGAGCAGTATGGGGCCATCAAATTCAACCTGGTGCTGGAGGCAACCTACCACAAGACACACCTTGATGAGGAGAATAAAGAGAGGGAGGAAATGCAGGACATTGCCTTCAAGACACCCAATTACGCAGCATTCACCGTTCTGACATTGGCTCATCAGGTGGAGTCCGCTTGCCAGAAAATGCTGGAGGAGGAGGCGAAATTCGAGGGCAACTCCAGTGGATGGACACTCTGGGTCATTGATGGGCTGCTCATTCGAACCAGCAAGCATGAGCCACTCAGGGGTTCTTCATACATCAACCTACCACCTAATCTGGCTGCAAGAAAAGCTATCATCAACCCACAGAATCAAGATCAGCAGTGCTTTATGTGGGCAATCCTTGCAAAACATATTAAAGGAAGAAACCTGCAGGATGTCAACAAGCGGTACTACAGTATAATGGATAAATATGATTTCTCTGGCATCACATTTCCAACCACCATTGCCCAGATTCCCAGGTTTGAAAGAGACAATCCGGGAGTGTCAGTGAACGTTTATGCTGTGGACTCCAAAAACATCATCTATCCAAGACATGTTGCCAACACTGTGAAGGAAGACCACTTTGATCTCCTGTTACTCACCAAGGGCAGTGAAGATGAGGAGGAAATAGAAGAAGAAGAAGAAGAAGAAGATGATATGGAAGTCAACAGCCATTTCTGCTACATCAAGAACTTTGAAAGGTTGCTGCGTTCACAGCTGACTAAACATAATGGTCAAATAATCATCTGCCGCCGCTGCTTCACCCACTACACCCTTGCTAATGATGGTGAGCGCCGGATGAAAGAACATGAGGAGTACTGTGCCTTAAACAAAACAGCCCGGATAATTATGCCAAAGATCAAAGAAGATGGCAGTCCTCCAACCCTCAAATTTGAGAAACATCTCAGAAAATTCAGACTGCCACTGGTGATCTATGCAGATTTTGAATGTCTTCTGACTAAACCTACTGCAGAAAAAGGAAGGGAGGAGGAGGAGGAGGAGGAGGAGGAGGCGCCTGTGCATTGGGTTGGTAAGGCTACAAAGGTGTTACAATACCACCAGGCTATGAGCTATTGCATCTACTTTGTCAGAGATGAGAAGCAGTTTCCTGCATGGCTCCCCTTGAGCAGTTACATTCCTCAAGAACCAATTGTATACAGAGGGCCAGATGCAGCACAGCACTTTATGAATATACTCACAAAGTATGCAGTAGGTATTGCCAATGCTATTGATACGCTAGGCATAGCCATGATTCCTCTCACCGACCAACAGAAAGCAGCACACACAGCTGCCACTCATTGTGAGGCCTGCAACAAGGAGTTCCAGAGAGACAAGATCTATGACCATTGTCACATGACCGGCTACTACAGGAATGCCCTGTGCAATTCGTGCAACCTTGAGAGACGGAGACAGAGCTTCATCCCTGTGTTTTTGCATAACTCTTCAAATTATGACACACACCTCATTATTCCTCATCTTGGCACTGATAAAGAAAAACTCCAAGTTATCCCAAACTCTTCTGAAAAATATATATCATTTTCAAAGCATGTGTCCAAGCGGCTTCACCTACGGTTTATTGACACATTTCGATTTACACCAGACAGTCTGGACTCACTGGTAACCAATCTTGTCAAAACAGCCGACAGTGCTGTTGACCTTCCAAAGGTGTTGGGACATACTGCCAAACAGTTTCCCAATGGGTTAAGCCTTGTCTCAAGAAAGGGTGTTTTCCCCTATGAGTACTGTGATTCATGGGAAAAGCTGCAAGAAATTGCCCTGCCACCGAAAGACACATTCTACAGCAAGCTAACAGACCAATCAATAAGTGAAGAGGACTATGCACATGCCCAACATGTATGGTCTCATTTTGGTTGCCGCACTCTGGGCGACTACAGCGACCTCTATCTTAAAACAGATGTGCTTCTGCTAGCAGACGTTTTCGAGAGCTTTAGGGATGTGTGTATGAAGAATTATGATTTGGACTGTGCCCACTATTACACATCGCCCGGCTTCTCTTTTGATGTCATGTTGAAGTATACCCAAGTTGAGCTGGAGCTACTGACAGACTATGACATGTACATGTTCATTGAGAGAGGCATTAGAGGGGGCATAACAACCTGTGTTCATAGGCATGCCATCGCCAACAACAAGTACACTGGTGCACCGGTGGACCCAGACAAGCCAACATCCTACCTCCTGTACACAGACGCTAACAACCTGTATGGCTGGGCAATGTGTAACCCTCTACCATGCAGACAATTTCAATGGATGTGCAAAGATGAGCTGGATACAGTCACCACCCACATTGCGGCCATTCCTGACAAACAAAGAAGAGGCTACATCTTGGAAGTGGATGTGGAGTACCCAGACGAGCTGCACAATAATCACAATGACTTTCCATTTCTGCCAGAAAATCAAAAAACACCAAAGTCGGGAAGTGTGCGGCTCATGACCACCCTTGATGGCCGGAAACATTATGTCTGCCACTACCGACTGCTCAAACAAGCTGTGCAGCATGGGCTGAAAATTAGCAAAGTCTATAGAGGGATCTCATTTGAACAAGAAGACTTTTTGGCGCCCTACATCCAGATGAACACCAGGCTCAGACAGGCATCTGCAAATAAATTCGAGAAAAACTTTTTTAAGCTGATGAATAACGCTGTTTTTGGAAAAACTATGGAGAATGTCAGAAAGAGGATGAGCATGGAGCTGGTCAACTGTGAGAAGCGGCTGAAGAAACTTGTGGCTCGGCCATCATTTAAAGATCGAATCATTTTTGGAGATAACATTTGTGCTGTGATGCTGCACCAGGAAAAGATAGAGCTGAACAAACCAATTTATGTAGGGCTGACAGTGTTGGATATCAGCAAGATCCTAATGTATGAATTCCATTATGATGTAATGAAGCCCATCTATGGAGATCGACTGAAGCTACTGTACCAGGACACAGATAGTTTGTTTTACACAGTACACACAGAGGACCTGTACAATGACATCAACAACATTGAGGAGCTGAGGGAATCCTTTGACACATCAGAGTATCCCACTGATCATCCATGCTACTCTGATGTAAACAAGATGGTGCTGGGAAAATTTAAGGATGAGTATGCTGCCAGAGCACCTTATGAGTATGTCGGCCTAAGGTCTAAGCTATATGCTTGCCGGTGCTTCAATGTGGATAAAACGAATCTGAAGAGTGGTCTGATAAAAAAGGCTAAAGGAGTGCGGAGGCCCATACTTGGTCAGGAGCTGCCCAAAACTGTACCCAATGTTGAACGCTATATAGTATTCCAGGATTACCTGGACTGCTTATATGGAGACAAGGACATATATAGAGAGCAGGTTATGTTCAGCTCCAAAAAACACCAGATCATGACAATTATGCAGACAAAAAAAGCACTTAGCAAGGCTGATGAGAAGAGATTCATAATGAGCGATGGGGTAAGCACACTGGCATTTGGTCATAAAAACATTCCTGCTGAGCTGTTGGAGAATGAACCAGAAGAAGAAGCAACCATTGTTGATGATGATAGCTCCTGTCCTCTTCCTAGTAAGCGACTGCGCAGAAATGATGTTGAGAAGTGTTATGCACATGCCTCCGCAAATCAATAGAGTATATTAAGAGCTTCATTGTCCTTCCCCATGTCAGATGAGGAATGCCATTTGTACTGTAAAGATAGCATTGCAGAGAGAGAGTGATGGGTTGTCGACATCATAACAGCCATTGTTCATTAGCAGTGAGAACAGTAGAAAATAGTGGTCTAGTTACAAGTAGACACTGGATAGTGGAACCCATTTTCAACTTTGGGGACACTAGTATACAAGAACCATTTGGATCACCAGAGAACTTTCTCAAAATTATGAATAAGCTCTTTCCGCAGGCATCTAGCATCTACCTGGCCAACAATAGACAAGCAGTTCACATAGAGTTTCCAATAAGCAGAGGATTTTGCAGTATGGCATCAGACCTGGGACCATTCTATAAGTGGGTGCAGCTGGACATTTTTGAATGAGACAGCACCATAAGCATTAAAAGACATGCATCAGCAGATGGCCTTCAGTATAAATCCCACAATGTACTATCTACTTGTGGCAGCCGCTGTGAGTGTCAACTCAATATTGTTGGACCCAGAGTACAGGACTGAGGAATTTTTAACATCGAGGGAGCATGGGCTGGATAAATCAAATGTGTTTCATATGCCTGTTGTCAAGAATGGTGCTACGCCAGAATACTACGCAGGATGCTATCGATGCAATGGGCCGTGATGTCAATGAATGGTACATGAAGCTGGCTGCAGAACACAATATGGAAAAGGACCTGTGTCGACGCATCCATTGCACATACAATTTGCGCTCATGTCTCCACCCCTCCTTTACATCATCACTGGGCTTTCTTGAAGCCATTATTGCTGCATCAGATGAGGCCTGTACACCACACTGTCATATGCTCTCTACTGTACCATCTTCGACTCTGGGCAGCTCACCATCACCACCACCACCAGCCATCAGCAGTGGAGCCAGCAAAGTGATATATAATGTGCAATTGTGGAGATTGTCAACTTGTTATCAGCACCCAGTGGGTTGTGCAGCCACTATTCTGTTTTGGTTATAAACACCTACCTGAACCATTTGGATCATTGCAAAACTTTGTAAAAGCAGTGTCATTATGCTTTCCTGAAGCCTCAGTAAGTGTTTTCAACAATGACAATGTTATTTTAAAGTTTCCTCTTGGAAAAGGATTTTGTGAAATCGTTGCCAATCTTGGACAGCTATACGATTGGGTGATTGTTGATATCATGGACTAATTGTATGTTATCAACCTACCATGTAAGCTACAGTAGTATATAGAGTCATGTGCACAAACAATATCTATCAGTATGGAGAAGGCAACAATAGCAAGAGAGTTGCACAGGCCAGCTCGTCGGAATTTTCCAACACGTATGGTAACTGTGAAAGGGTTAGATGACCTCTATCAGGCTGATCTAGTTGAGATGATACCCGTATGCACGTCAGAACAAAGGTTACAGGTACATTATTACAATCATCAATTGTCTGAGCAAGTATGCTTATGCTATACCAATAAAGACCAAGTCAGCTGACGCAGTTGTCAAGGCAATGCATCCCATATTTGAGCAGAATCCAATGAAAAACCTTCAAACAGATGATGGTAAAGAGTGGTTTAATTCAAAGTTTCAACAACTTGTACAACAGTATGGTGTTAACCATTATTCAACTAGCTCAGAAAGAAAGGCCTCAATAGTGGAACGTTTCAACAGAACACTTAAACATTTGATGTGGATCAAATTCACTGAGCGTGGAACCTATCGCTGGACAGATATTCTCCCACTACTTGTCAAAGAGTATAATGGAAGAATTCATAGGACAATAGGTATGCGACCGATTGATGTTACAAAGAAGCATGAGGCCTTACTGCTTTCCAGACTTGGTGAGCAACGTCAAGAGTATCAAAAGAGCTTGTTGGACAAATCTGAAAACAGGTTCTATCCAGGCATTCATCAAAACATTGATCCAGGTGATAAGGTTCGAATAAGCAAGTATAAAATGATATTTGACAAGGGCTACCTACCCAATTGGACAAATGAACTGTTCACAGTAACACGTGTGCGGCCTACAGTGCCTGTAACATATGAGTTGGAAG